>CM067071.1:22940495-23427485 GCA_033980235.1 Diadema setosum | reverse complement strand
TTTTTTAATTGTGCAAATCTGTTGTAAATTCTGTAAACGTTCTAATTTGTTTGAATAAAAACAAAATTAAAAAAAAAAAGTTTTCATACACGCGGAGGGTACCTCTAGAGAGGCAGTGAAGGAGAGGAAATAAAATGCTCCCCTGCAAGAAACTATGGCACACTACGCTATGATAAGTAGTTCTATTGGAGGCTGCACAACCAATGATTATTGCTTACGGATCTAACCCAACATCCTTCATCTCTTGTCTGAGTACATGATAAACCTATTTATAGAGGAAATGGCTATGTTCAATCGTCCTATCTGAGGTGAAAAATCCATTCAATTTATTGAAATAATTCACATCGGATATTGTCACCGACAGCACATTATGTGAACATAAGAGGGAGTCGTTAAATTGTGGTTGAGTGAGCACAATTACACTGTACATATACACTGTAATTACTGTATGTTGCAAGAAATGCAGGAATACTGTTTCTATATAAGAGGGTCAAACAATGGATGATGAACAACAGCACCTAAAGGTTATTAAAGCCCAAAATGCGTATTGAGTGGAAGTAACAGTATTAGTAGAACACATTAGCGAAAGTTTGAGAAAAATAAGACAATCGATTCAAAAGTCGTACATTTTCACAGTTTCGATACCGTCATTGCTGGATAAGGAGACTGTTACAAGTCATGACGTCAGTATGGAAAATATGAAGAAAATATGAAGAAAATTTAGCATATTTTCACTTTTCGAGCATAATGAAAGGGCACTTGACTTACATTTTACAGAAAACTGGGGAATAATGCCACCTTTACCATCTATCAGTAACAAGACGATGGAACTATACTGTTCACACACACACACACATTGAATTTTGCGGAATTCTACCACATTATCCAGTAGCAGATGTGCAATATTTGTATGCAAAAATCATGATTATTCTTATATGCGCGGAACCATTATCTCGGTGGTTTTGTGTTTGGGAGTTCTCTGTCGTTGCCAATCAGATAAATAACGGCAATCATGATTTGTCTCCTAGATAGATATTTACAGTACTTGTATATGTCGACTTCAAGGGATTTGTCTTGTCTGGGATCATATGCCAGCATGGCGATGGTGACTTATACTTTCCTAAATACAATCAGCCATCTTGACTTCGACAAATAAACCACAATTTTGCTCAATCTCTTGGACTATCTCCAAAGTTACGTTTGATTCCTAAAAGTTATGTATTGATAGTTGCATTAGACTTCAAACTCGCGTGTTTACAGACATAGCTGCGTATAATTTCGGATTACCTCCCTTCGTTCCCTTTGAGTCGAGTGTAAACGTCAAGTTATTTTGCAGCATGAACTTGTTTGCATTTGTAGGTTTCTGCACCATCATTATCACAAGTCATACAGCAGGTCAACTAAAGTGGATGTTCTTTTTCCCCTGTTGTGATCAATTCGTTCTTTCAGTGACATTCAGGGATCTTTATCTAGCAGTATAAGATACCAGTTGTATTTTTTTTTTAGTTCAGGTTTATGTAAAACTTTCGTAAACACAGATAACAATAACAAACAGCATTACAAACAATACGATATATCATTTAAAAACATAAGAATGACAACAACATTGATGGGAAACACGGGGAACAAAATAATTGGAGACAGGCAGGAATGCAACGCATTATTATATAAGCCCGTCTCCGAATAAAGAATTACATCAATATACTATCAGGAATCACGTGATTAAAATATTGTCTGATAATAGAAATAACACCTCATATTCAGAAGATTAATACAGGCTTATACAGACAGACACACACACACACACACACACACACAAACAACCTATGATGACCGGAGATGATGTCAACGATTACGTATACAGTAAGCGAGATAATAAGCTTGCTGTAAGTATCTCGTCGAACGGTAGAGGAAATGACAGGCTAATTATGATGTACAAAATACACAATAATCTTACTCCTCTTTCAGCACAGGACTATATTATCAAACAGGCTACTCAGTTAACGAGAGCCTCGCAACCACACTCCTATCAGGTACCATATTCGAGAACTGAATCGCATCGCCATTCGTTCTTCCCAAGAACTGTAAGGAACTGGAATTCCCTGTCGTCAGACATTGTTTCTGCGCCATCTGTGGGATCATTTCGAAATCGTCTAACGGTTGATCACAGTGGCTAGTTGTTTTCGTCAAATTTTCTATGTGCTTGTAAATATCTGTAAATAAATTGTATTATAATGTAAATAGCACCAGTCTGCAAGAATCTTCAGGCTATTGAAGGAGGCAGACTTAACCAGAAGAAGAAGAAGAAGAAGAAATGTTGCGTAATCATTGCTCATCATCGAGTAATGTGACGCTGCCAATTGCTGCTCAAGCTCGAAACTATTTCAATTAGTTTACTTTCTTTAATATGCCAAATAAAACATTTTGGTTACTGTTAGTTTCAATGCTAAATTCTCAATTCAGTTCACTTACCTGGCTAGGTTCAGTAGGCCTAGAAGTATTTTCTCCTTGACTTGACCCTAGTTGTAGTGATGTGACTGCGATGTCACTTCTTTTGGCGACGTCCACGTCTGTCTTATTCCTGTCATCGACGTTCCCATCCTTACATTTTGCAGGTAGGCCTATGTTGCTGCGATCATACACCGGGGACTGCTCGTCAGTATTACAGTCAGCTCGGTACCTGGCTGTACGAAATTTAAATGTGATACATGTCCAAAATAGCAGGTTTCAACGCCTTGTGGAAGTTTCAGAATTTTTTTTTTATCTACAACAACAAAGTTTGTGTGACCTCGTCTAGCAACACCTCATGAACACGATGCATCAGTTGAATTTAATTTCAAGTTCTATTTTCATTTTTTTCATGTACAATAACATACATTTCACTTATTATTTATAGCAAAAAGTCCTGGAGATAATACACGGGGAGATCTACAAAGTACGTAAATGGCAAACATTTTAACGAAACATTGTAATACCGAAAAAATGCAGATGAAAATGCTTGATTTTCGCCCACGACAAAACAAAAATAATCTATTTAACCCTCCGAAGCATGTCAAGATAATACTTAGCTATCCTAATACTAGGTGTTACAAAAACATTCCCACTTTTGATCCTTTATAGTTCAAAAACTATAATGTCCGATAGCACTAACATTGATATAAACAATAGCTGAATAGTGTACAATTTTGTTGGAGGTAATTCAAAAATTATAGCATAAATCAGTTTCATTAAATTCAAGATTTATTTTTCAGTCAGGTTTCAGATTTTGCTCTATTTTCAACCCTCTGTACAAAACTTCAACTTTGCACAGGAGTTACTGGTGTGTATGAGAGTGTGTAGTTGACACCCAGACAATGGTCAGCTGATGGTCCTGGACAATGGCCATGATTTGAATGCTCTATATTTATTCATCAGGAATTCCACTATCACAGCTAGTCTTTATTCATTCTGAAATTTGGTGTATGCAAGCACATGGAAACCTGTGCTTACTTTTATTTTCATGTGCGTGCATTTCACCCTTTGCCATGAATTCAGACTAGCAGTGCCCGGGGGCGTGTTTTTTTTTTAGACGGCACAGATTGGGGAAACTAAAAATCTATCGGGGACCCTATCCCTAAACCTAACCCTAATCCTAATCCTAACCCTAACCATCAAACCCTAACCCTAACCCTAACCCTAACCCCAACCCTAACCCTAACCCTAACCCTAACCATAACCATAACCAAAAACCCTAACCCAACGTTTTTCCCATAGGTTTAACACGCGCCATGCCCCAATCTGTGCCGTCTTAAAAAAAAAACGCTGCCCGGGGAAATCCATCATGAATAATCAATAAGGCATTCATGTGCCTTGGAGCAGAGCTCTGAACAGGTGGTATCCATGTCCATTGTTCAGGGTCATTGTAAGCACACACTCACATGCACATCATTGATTCCTGTGTAAAGGTCAAGTTTTGTACAAAGGGTTAAGATTTGACCAAAATCTGGAACCTAACTTTGAAATTAATCATGGATTTCATGAAACTGATATAGGCTTTCATAAGGCGTTTACACATCAACCCGACAAAAATCCAAGCTCGAAATATTTTCCGCGATTGCGAATTAGAGCGCTATTTCATTTCTTATTCACATCAGCCCGAAGAGGGGGTAGCCCGAATAGTTCAAAAATTTTAAAATAGCTAATTCGACTGCTGAGTATGTGTAATGTGTGTGCCCTCTCAAAAATTCCTCATGATTTGTGTGCAGTTTGCCTCGGTCGATCGGGTCACACACGCTAGGCATGATGGGATTCATCGCGCTAATTTCTCGAGTCGTTTTCACATTATCAAATAGCGCGCTACTATCCCGCTATTTCAGAAATTTCCCGAGTTGGACTCGAGAAATTTTCTCGATCAGAGCGATACAACTAGCGCGTTAATTTGTGTTCACATTATCAAATAGCGCGCTATTTCGCTATCGGGAAAATTTCCCAAGTCAGAAAATAGCGCGCTATTTCGAAACATCGGGCTGATGTGAAAACGCCTATTTTCAAATCACCTCCAACAAAATTGTACACTATTCAGCTATTACTCATATCACTAGACGTTTTCACATCAGCCCGATGTTTCGAGATAGCGCGCTATCTTCTGACTTTGGGAAATTTTCCCGATAGCGAGATAGCGCGCTATTTGATAATGTGAACACAAATTTGCGCGCTAATTGTATCGCTCTGATCGAGAAAATTTCTCGACTCCAACTCGGGAAATTTCTGAAATAGCGGGATAGTAGCGCGCTATTGGATAATGTGAAAACGACTTGAGAAATTTGCGCGAAGAATTCCATCATTCCTAGCGTGTGTGACCCGATCGACCGAGGCAAACTGCACATACTCAGCTGTCGAATTAGCTATCTTAAAATTTTAAACTATTCGGGCTACCCCCTCTTCGGGCTGATGTGAATAAGAAATGAAATAGCGCTCTAATTCGCAATCGCGGAAAATTTTTCGAGCTTGGATGTTTATCGGGCTGATGTGAAAACGCCTAATGACAGTTTTATCTGATATATACTTTTCGAACTATTAAGGATCAAAAGTGGGAAATATTTTTTGTAACACCTAGGAGAAACATCTATACATTGGTACCCATTACAAAAGTCCCCGACAACCTAATTATGTCT
This sequence comes from Diadema setosum, assembly GCA_033980235.1. Taxonomy (NCBI): domain Eukaryota; kingdom Metazoa; phylum Echinodermata; class Echinoidea; order Diadematoida; family Diadematidae; genus Diadema; species Diadema setosum. Next base: position 23,422,332 of record CM067071.1, on the reverse strand, counting down.
GTCCTCCCGAATAATGATATAGAGAAAATTCTTCTATAGGCATCCCCACAATCTAATTTTCCGGAAAGGTTACAGGCTCAGTACATTTCAGTGTATAGCTTAAACCTGGCGTCCACTACGGCGCGGACAAGACGCGGAAAGCAAATTCAGTAATTCCGCATTCATTCGGCAACCCCTCCCGCACGTTCTTGAAAGAGTGCGATCACTGCCTTTCTCATTCCTCAACATGTCTGGGCGTTTCTGCACCTTCGGGAGAGAGAAAATTTCCTCGCCCAAATTTTGATCGAGGCCCAAATTTGGACGCGAAAATGAACTTCCTGACACTCTTTCGGCAATTTGTCGTAAGGACATCCTGACTTTCTGTAACACTTCCGTCCCTGAAAGAATCTTGCGGGCAGCTTCGCGAATGAAAGCGGAAGACATCCGGAATGTTTTAGGACAGCGCGGAGCCGATGCGGATCTAAAAATGCAAGTGCACGATGGCAGAGTCAACAGGTTCAGACGAGCGAAATATTTTTTTTTTTTGTCGGGGGGGGGGGGGGGGAGGGGGGATCAATGTAGCATTATGCCTGTGAAACGGAAAAAGGGGTGAGGTCCCCATCCTAGTCCCGCAGCTGAACCTCTCTTCCTCTGATGAGGAACAGGTCAGCACTTCTCGGCGCCCAATGAACAAGACAAAGCAGGAGGCAGTGGATATTTGTCAATAGTAACTAAGATTAGAGGAAGAGGAAGCAGCTCCCCTCATCAGCTCCCAGTATGCTTTTTTTTCGCTCTTTACAGAAATCATTTTCATGTTAGGGATTTTTAAAGGCTACCATTACATAGTATACCGTTTTGTTCGTTTCAAATGGGACCGCCCAGTTCAAACCCACAAAAGTAGAACGACTAGGTCAAAATGAATTTTTAAGTTTTATACTTAGTTCAAAATAATATGAAGCTCTAAGCTTGAAAAAATATCTAACTTGTGAGAATTGGACCATCTTAACTCATTCAAAAAATTGATTGAAATAAGAGATAGGGGATGCAGAGAAAGAGAAAGAATATCGAATTTAAAGACTGAGATCCCTTAGGCATAACGCTCTGCGGAAGCATCAAAGACACATGTTGTATTCACGGTAAAAGAAGAGCATGTCCAAAAAAAATGGTCCAAAAATTCTGCTAATATTCTCAATTTTGGCTTTATTTTGGTTTTAACAGTAGATCTAGAAATGATTACTCTCCCAGACAAGACAAACTTCACAAAATAAATCGTCACCCAAAATGACAGGGTTTGGTCCATTGAGGGCCAGGACCAGTGCTAGCTGAGTATCTCTCTCATGAGTGTATTTGAAGCAATACGACAAGGTGATTTCGGATGGTGTGACCTATATTATGATGGTTAGCAGTCATATTAGAAAAACTGAAAGTCTGCGCCGAATTTATAACATTGCATTTTTTCCTTACATTGTCCGCATATGTAACTTCTGTTTTTGGAAAGTCGTCCTGATTGTCTAAGTTCATGATTTTACCACTCATGGTGTGATCCTAGATGGTGTGTCCGCGCTGTCCGGCTACGATCAGCATATTCCGAGGCATTTCGCGCCCTTCCTGAGTGATTTCTAATAGGACAGTCCTAGGGATGTTCAGCAGTCAGTCCGTAGAGATTCCTAGGAATGTCTCAGGACAAGCACACCTTTTCCTCATTTGACGCGGAAAGAATGCCGACATGACAGAATTTGCTTCGGCAACCCGTTGTGAATTTCGCCAGTACCTATAACGATGTGCCGTATTAGCAGGGAGCAGTGGCAATAAATAATGAAATGAAATCCGAAGTTGTTTGACAGATTTAGATGGAAGAAAAATTAACATCTTATTCAACCATCGGATGTAAACCAGGCAATTATTCTAAAACACAGAACGGAATTAAACTTTGCATAATCCAGTACGCATGCAGCGCATGGCCTAGAACAGCGAACGATGATACCGAAAAGACAGAAAGTACTTAGACCCCGTTTACAGTGAGTGAAAAGGCCGGGCTCGGCCGCGGCCGTGCCCGGCCTTCATTTCACTGTAAACGCGCAAAAGACCAAATGCGGTACCAAAATCGGCCGCGCATTTGGCCAAGCTCTGGAGGTAGTCTCGGACCCCGTTTACAGTGTGGGGCTGGGCCGAGTCGCGGCCGAGCCGCGGCCAAGCAAGGCCTCAATTGCGGGGCCGAGCCCCGCAATTCTGTTCGTTTACAGTGCCGGGCTCGGCCCGGTCTTTTAATTCAAACCTTTCAATATTTTGTCGTAGTGGCGCTTTGCTTGTAAACAAACGCAATTTGGTATAGTCTGGTTTCCAGACCCTTTGCCAACTGGATTCCAAGGCGACGAAGTCGCCGTTCGGCAAAGGCCTTTGCCTAAGGAAAAATCCTTTGCAGGATAAAACCACCTCAAACTATACTAGTTTTCGACGTTGAGGGGGTTAATATCCTGAATAGCGAAATAGAACGGGCAGAGGGTCTGGAAGCTAGACTAAATTTGGTACCGCATTTGGCCCAGTTTGCGTTTACAGTGAAAAAAGGCCGGGCTCGGCCGCGGCTCGCCGAGACTACCTCCAGAGCTTGGCCAAATGCGCGGCCGATTTTGGCCCCGCATTTGGCCTTTTGCGCGTTTACAGTGAAATGAAGGCTGGGCCCGGCCTTTTCACTCACTGTAAACGGGGTCTCGGCCGCGGCTCGGCCGAGCCCGACCTTTTCTCACTGTAAACGCAAACTGCAAAGTGCGACCGGCGCGCTCCCAATAATAGTCGTTTGTTTACAAGCAGAGCGCCACTACGACAAAATATTAAAAGGTTTGAATTATTGGGCGGAAGCTCGGTGGTCTAGTGGATAAGGGTGCGTTTATCAACTCCTTTTCTCGGTAGAAACAGGTTATCCAAACAGCTTTCAAGGAATTTTTACGAGTTGATTAACGCAAAGCTGTTTTGAAAGCCCTTTAGGAAAGCCTTTACGAAAGGGTGCGTTTATCAACTCTCCTTTCTCGGCAGAAACAGGTTATCCAAACAGCTTTCAAGGAATTTTAACGAGTTGATAAACGCAAAGCTCTTTTGAAAGCCCTTTAGGAAAGCCTTTTCGAAAGCCCCAAATTTGTGGCGATCCAAACAGCTTTCCTAAACAGGTTTTCAGAAACCTGTTTGTAAAAGCCTTTTGGAAGTTGATAAATGCAAAGCTGTTTTGAAACGGCTTTGTAGTCTTGTACTTCAGGCACGCCTTATGACCTCTTCTCCTCTGGTCGAATTGCGCAGTGCAGCTGTGCAGTGACAGGCCAGTTAAAAAAATCGTGTTCGCGAAGAGAGTTGATAAACGCAACTATTTTGAAAGCCGTTCCTAAAGGGCTTTGGAAAGGGCTATCGAAAGCCGTTTAAACAGGGGAGAGTTGATAAACGCAGCCAAAGTCGCATGCCGCCACTCAGAAATATTTGAAGTATGTGCTAAACTGGAGCTGCCTCACAGATAGGAAGACAATTGATTCATGTGGCACTGCATCATGACTCGTCACTCTCAAAGGAAGATATGTCTTTATTATGGTAATTGCTTTTCGCCGTCCCTTCTTAGAAAACAAGCGGCACATTAATAGTACAGGCAGTCAGGGCTTTGGAAAGGGCTCTCGAAAGGGCTACGGAAAGGGCTTTCGAAAGGGCTATCGAAAGGGCTATCGAAAGCCGTTTAAACAGGAGAAAGTTGATAGACGCAACCAAAGACCAACGGCGTAAATCCGTACTGAGGAGTGGGGGGATGGTCGGCGATAGTCACCATCACCACGATTACAAGCCCATAATCGGACCGGCGCAGCCTTGGGGGTGGGGGGGGGGATGGGGGAAAGGTTGATGACGCACGAATATTATTTGCATCCCCCACTCTTTTGCATGAAATATAAAGTGGGAGGGAAGTGGCAGGAAAAATATGAAGACTTTTTGTTCTTGTTATTGTTTGTTTTTTATTGATTGTCAGCCGACTTTCGGCGGAAAATCAGACGTTAAAAGTAGTAAGACTTTTTTGTTGCTGTTTCTCTTGTCTTTTGATTTTCTTTCTTCTTGACTTACAGGCGATTTTGACCCTCCCCCTTTCAAAAACGTAGCTTCGCCCTGAATAATGCCCAAATCAATAGAATGGTAATATGGATCTACATTTCTTTGTATGTAATAATGTACAAACAGTAAATATTTTCCTGTAACTATTGTATTTTTCAATTTTCTTGATGTAAGTCAATAAAGCCATCATCTCCAGGGGCATCGTTCCGTTTTAATGATGCTTGGTGGGGGAGGGACTTGGAGTTGAAATATCTGTGCAAAGGAGCGGAGCGAGGGGGGAGGGTGTGGGATGAGGGTATCCCCCCTCCCACACGAGGAAGATTTTGCATTTTCAGACCTGAAATTCAGCGATCTGGTGCACACATTTGGTGAAATTTTGGATTGTTTTCCTATTAAAAAAAAAAAAAACAAGTAAGAAAAAGAAATATACATAGATAATTGAATGACTTAACCGTGGTATCTCAGCTCTTGCTCCGCCTGTGCGACATCACTGTGTAGGATGACTATAGTGGGGCATATCACCGGTGTAGCCAGAATTTGATCTTGGGGAGGGGGCGGTTAGATACGAGGGAGCGAAGTGACCGAGCCCGAGCGAGCGGAGCGAGCGAGGGGGGGGGGGGTGGGAGGGGTTTTTCCCCCCTCCCATGGTGAGAACTTTTTGCATTTTGATGTTGTAAATGGTGCAATTTGATTCATTTTTTGCGTGTTTTATCGACTTGAAGAAACAGTCGCACATGTTTATTAAGGTAGCAGTACATTTTGATGTAGATTATTATTGAACAATTTTGCCTATAAAATTGTATAATCTAAATGAACTTCTTGTATTAATTATTACACCGAATATTATGAACGCGATCGAGCTCGAGCGAGCGGAGCGAAGGGGGGGGGGGAGGGAGGATTCTTGTATAAATTCTTACACTCCTTGTATAAATTCTTACACTGAATATCATGAACGCGACCGAACCCGAGCGAGCGAAGCGAGCGAGGGGGGGGGGGGTTGGGTGTGGGAGAGGGCTGGTCCCCCTCCCACGGTGAGAACTTTTTGCATTTCGATGTTGTAAACGGTGCAATTTGATGCGTGTTTTTGCGTGTTTAATCTACTTGACACATTCCCACTTGTTAAAGGTAGCAGTATATTTGGATGTAGATTATTATTGAACGATTTGCCTATTAAATTGTTTCATTTAAATACACTTCTTGTATTAATTTATCACACTGAATATCATGAACGCGACCGAGCCCGAGCGAGCGGAGCGAGCGAGGGGGGTGTGGTGGGAGGGGGTGTCCCCTCCCACGGTGAGAACTTTTTGCATTTTGATGTTGTAAAGGTGCAATTATTGATGCATGTTTTTGCGTGTTTTATCGACTTGTAACAGTCCCACTTGTTTGAGGTAGCAGTGTATTTTGATGTAAATTATTATTGAACAATTTGCCATAAATAAATGGTATCATTTAAATAAACTTCTTGTATTATTCTTACACTGAATGTCATGAACGCGACCGAGCCCAAGTGAGCGGAGCGAGCGGGGGGGGGGGGGGGGGGGGGGAGGGGGAGGGGAGGATGTGGAAGGGGGTTGTCCCCCCCCCCCCCCCCCCATGGTGAGAACTTTTTGCATTTTGATGTTCTAAATGGTGCAATTCTATGTACGTTTGCGTGTTTTATCGACTTGAAGAAACAGTCCCACTTGTTTAAGGTAGCAGTACATTTTGATGTAGACTACTTTGAACAAATTGCCTTTAAAATGATATCATTTAAATAAACTTCTTGTATTAATTCTTACAATGAATATCATGAACGCTGTCTGTTAAGCAATCAAACAGAAAAAGCAAGCACATGAGGGTGTAGATAAGGGACATTTCTCCTCCCACACGAAGGTGATTTTGCATTTTCAGACCTGAAATTCAGCGATCTGGTGCAAACTTTTGGTGCAATACTTAGATTTTTTTTCCCAGCGCCCCCCCCCCAAAAAAAAATAATAATGGAAATAAATAAGGCTTTTCAGAGAAGAGTAAAAATCACAGAATTCAGCTCTTATTCTGAATGTGCATCATTGTGTGTGTATGTACAAAGTATAGTGAGGTAGAGCTTAGGGGGAAGGTGTGGGAGGGGATTACCCCTCCCACTCGACGGAGCTTTTGCGTTATTAGAATTGAAATTAAGCGATCTGAAGCACACTTTTTGTGGAAAATTCGGAAATTGCCATTCCCTAAAGTGTAATAAATCTATAGAGGGGACCAAGCAAAGGGAGGGTGGCAAGATACCTCTCCCATATTCGAGGGAGTTTTTTTTTTCAGTCTTAGAACAATCTGGTGCACACTTTTGTTGGAATATCTGAGGAGGGAGCTTTTGCCTTTTTAAAGTTGAAATTGAGATATCTCGTACATACGCATATTTGATGGAATATTTGGGAAATTATTAAAAAAACTGATCTGGGGGAACTGAGCGAACTGTCGAGTTTTCGGAAAATAAGTGGTAAGTCTTGTGCACGCAGAATTATTTAGATTTTTTTTTTGTAACTTAGTGTACTAAGGCTAGGGAAAGGGGCACAGAGGGGGAGGGTTTGGGCATGAGAGGGCATGAGAGATTTTGCATTTTTTTAATTGAAATTCAACGATCTGGTGCATACTTTGAGTGAAATATTGAAAAAAAATTATGATCTTGCTTGATGAAAGGTTGAAAGGGAGACCCGCTTCATGTACATGAATACAGTATGCACGCAATTTTTTTTCCCGCCTTCCAAATCCCCGGTCCAAATCTTAGGAGGGGGGGGGGGGGGCGTCCCCATCGCCCCCTCCCCTTGGCTACACCAGTGTAGAGACAGCCCCCATAACTTCCAATTTAGAAGTTATCGGAGCTTTTACATTTTTAGGATTGACATTATAATGATCTGATGTGCACTTTTGTGGAATATTCAGAAAATTATCCATTCTCAAAGTGTGCAGAGTTTAAATCAATAGGAACCGAGCGGGCGGGGGGGGGGGGGTAAATTAAAAGAGGATGAGGAATTTTTTGATTTGTTAGAATTGAAACAATACATGTAGATCTGATGCACACTTAATGAAACATTTGGAAATCTGTCAATCTAAATCTGTACTAAGTTTATAGAGAGATTTTGCATTTTCAGAATTGAAATTGAGCAATCTGGTGCGCACTTTGGATAAGATATTTGGACAAAACGCAAGAAAATTTCCCTCAATTCGGGAATTATTGAGGGACAAAATGACATGTTTGCCTCCCCCCAGTCCTCCAGGAACGACGTCCCTGCATACGAGTGGGCTTTTACATTCTTATCATACAAATACAAATGAAAAGTTTTGATGGAATTCGGAAAGCCGTCAATCCCCAAACTGTACTACAGTTTTTAATAGGAAACCAAGCGGGGAAGGGTTGATTGAAAGAAGATATCCCCTCCCACCCGCGGTTCATCTTCTGTGTTCTTCTTTTTTTTTTTTTTTTTTTTTTTTTTTTTGCAACTGAAGCGGCAGACCTGGGCCCCGTTTCATAAAAAGTTGATACGATAACAACTCTTGCTGGAATGTCAATTGTCATGGTAACGACAAAAATCCAGCTTCGTGATTGGCTGTTGCTATGGGAAGTTGTCATTCCAACAAGAGTTGACATCCTAACATCTTTTATGAAACGGGGCCCTGGTGCACACCTAAGATGAAACATTTGGAAATCTGTCAATCTAAAAAGAAATAAGGAAAAGGACCGAAAGAGGGAAGGGGTATCACCCTCCCACGCGAGAGATTTTTTTTTTCCATTTTCAGAATTGAGATTCTGCAATCTGGTACACACTTTGGATAAGATATTTCGACAGTTTTCTATCAAAAACGCAAGAAAATGATCCTCCTTTCGGGAATCATTGGCGATAAAAATGATATGTTTACCCCCCCCCCCCCCCCGTCCGCTCCCCCGTCCTACAGGATCAACGCCCCTGCATACGAGGGTGCTTTTGCATTTTTAGAATTCAGATGAAAATATCTCGTGAACACATTAATCTGGGAAAATTTCAATCCCAGAAGTGTATTTTTTTTTTTTGGGGGGGGGGGGAGGGTGGAACCCTCCATTAATTGAAAGTATCTAAATATCTCCTCACACCCACGGAACTTTTGCATTTTCTTAAAACTGAAGTAACAGACCTGGTGCAAACTTTAGATGAAACATTAGGAAATCTGTCAATCTATAAGTAGAAAGGACTAAACGGGGAGGGTATGGAAGGGGGTAGGCCTATCCCCCTTTCACGCGAGGGAGATTTTGTATTTTCAGAATTGAAATTCAGCTTCTTTGGGTGAAATATTTAGAGGAAATTTTTGTAAGTGAAAGATCTGCTGCACACTCTTTGATAAAATATTAGGATATATTATGTCAATCTCAAAAGTGTACAAAGTCTAACGAAGGGGACCCAGTAGTGGAGATTTTGCCTGTTTATGATTGCAATTCAACGATCTGGTCCATAGTTCTGACGGTATTTGGACAATTTTCCATAAAGAAAGTTCGAGATTTGTCCTCATCTCGGGAATTGCTTGGGGACAAATGATTTGTCTGCCCACCAACATTTCCGTAGGGGCAAATACCTTTGCCCCCCCCCCCCCCCGAGATAGAATCGATGCCCCTGATCATCCCTGTGTATGCCCACAGATGTATCCTGACTGAGTCATCAGAGTCATCATCGTTTTAGGAATGATTCAGGAAATGGAGGGGATTCAATTATACGGCGGTACAGTTTTTTGTTATTGTTTGTTTGTTTGTTTTCGTACATAACTTGCAGATGGTCCCGAGTTGCTCGCGTCATAGCATGTTTACATGTAGGCCTATACTATCTGGTGTTGTCAACGTCTGGACCATATCTTATGTCGATATTACTTTCCTCGCGAGCGAGCGAAGCGAGTGAGCCCTTGAGAAAATTATGTACATACATTATCCTACAAGATAGAATACTGTTCAGCTCTGCTACCTCTCTGAAGGCGGGCGTACGAACGTCATGCAATATGCCAAAATTGATACAATCACATTTCTGCTTGCTTCCTCCATTTTTTTTCCTCAAATTTCAGGGGGATGATTGTACAGGCCATCCCCCCTCCTCCATTTCAGGGGGGATATATCCCCCATCCCCCCCCCCCCCGGATTTACGCCCATGGATAAGACTCCTGTCCGGTGATCAGGAGGAGGCCGTTTATTCGAATCCAGCTCGAGTGTGTATGCCCAAGAAGTTTTATACACTGGAGTTCCAACTGGCTGTGATTATTCAAACAGTTGTCAGATTTCTATTGATGTACAAAGGAATTCCACAGGTGCACTTGTGCCTTTGATGATCGATGTTCCTTGCCGCTGTCTTGCTCAGCATTCTGAAGATTAATTTTGAACGTTACCATAATTTTTGCCATATTTTGCTTATCTGTTTATGAAATGAAATGAAATTTCAATTAATGATAAAGCATGTAAAACAAAAGATATTTCCGTCCAGAAATTTGCGCAAAAGTGTAAATCTGAGCTGTGTCATGTGAAAATATTTAAAACTGTTCCATCCTGGAAAGCTGGTATTATCACTTTTCCGCTTAGTTTCCACAATGAAACTAATATGGAATAATCTTCAAGTATAATTCTTTATTGATAGATATATCAGATTAGTGCCCGCATATGCCCAGTCGAGTAATTTCATCTTCATTTCAGCATTTTTTGCTCAATTTCTGTTCGCGCATCCTCATGTCTGTACCACCTACCTTTTATAAGAAGGGATAGCGAAAAGTAATTACCATCACAAAGAAATATCTTCCTTTGAAAGTGGCTAGTGAATATGCAATGAGACACGAGTCAATTGTCTTCCTATCTGCGCGGCAGATCCTGTTTTGCACATGCTTCAAATATTTTTGAGCGGCGGCTTCGAACATCTAGCAAAGGAAATAAGACGGTTGTGACTCCATTCTCTAGAACCTCCTTGGTATGCCCATGATTTTTTTTTATCATGGCTATAATAGTAAAACATTAATGTGGTGCTTATTTTCATTAATGTATAGGGCGATTTGTCAATCAGTTGCAATAAGAATACCTCGATGCTTGAATTTCATTGACTTGAATCAAATACGCAGTGAATGCTGCATGCTATGAGGACTAGAACCAGCAATGGCTGTTGGGTTATAGGGTTAGCTCGGTGGTCCAGTGGATAAGATGCCTGTCGGGTGATCAGAGGGTCGTTGTTTCGAATCCAGCCCGAGTAGGTATGCCCATGAATTTCGTTGTTGTGTTATTGTCATGGCTACTATAGGTTTTTCCGGCCAATTCGTAAACATGTCACTTATTTTCATTTTATGTGCATACAAATTCGTATGTTTGAAACGGTGCAGTGACTTCGGTCAAACGATTTCACGTTTAATGCTTTCAAATTCGTTCTTAGGCACCTTTAGTGGTCACATGTTTAAATTCGGATGTGTGCATTCAGTTTGGTGTTTGGGCATGGATTTCCAAGTTTGAGAATTCAAATTAGTGCGATGGGCTCGATAAGTACTTAAAGAACTTTCTACTTCGTTTAAGCAGGCGATTTTCACAACTGAGGATTCAATTTCATAATGCAAGTGTTATGTTTCATCATCATGATCAGTATTTGTTTATTTGAACATCCAGATTGTTTTCTTTTGCTAAACATGTTATGTAAACTTCAATATAACATCCTCATTTCGTCAAGTCATCTCGTGGTTGTCTTTATCTCTAAGTTACATCTCTTTATTCGCATTATTTGCAGTTGCATCTGAATCTATTCAGTTTATGTTAAGTAGGAGTTTCAGACTCCTTGTGTTAGACGATATAGGAAGTAGACCAAGCCGCAATAAACCACATAGAGAGGGATCTATATTTTTCTACATTTTTGTGGTTGATGTATGATGCTGCGTTAGTACAGGAGTGGGCGTGTTTCACCATTAGTATAGGTGCTGTTTGTTTTTTACATTTGTGGTAGAAATTTTCTACGTTAGTAGTTAATGCGTTCTACATTTGTGGTTCTACATTAGTGTGCATTTATACATTTGTGGGTTCATCCCCCCCCCCCCGCACTTTGCTATGTCCTTAACGATAGTCTGCAAGAATGCGTGGAGGTTGAACTTGAGATACTCTGGTAAGCGAAATATAGACCCCCTAGTCTATTGTTTGTCATGATGACAACGTCGTCTTACTTTTTTTTTTCGATCGTCATCAGTTGTTCAAAAGAACGATTTCTTCTTCCCGTCGTATAGATCGTTTATTTTCCATTACATTTTGTTCGTTCGTTGTTCGACAACATTGGGCGGTTGTTAGGTTTTTTTTTTCAATCAACAAAATAAACTAATATAAGCATGAAATAGTCACCTCTCGAAATTGCAGAATAGGGCCTATATAATATATTGGATGTGCTTCTACTAGGTGTTACAAATATCCCACTTTTGATCCTTAATAGTTCAAAAACTATATATTAGATAACACTGACATTGATATGAGCAATAGCTGAATAGTGTGCTATTTTGGTGGAGGTGATTTAAAATGAAAGCATTAAAGTTTCATTAAATTCAAGATTTATTTTTCAGTTAAAGGTTCAGATTTTGCTTTATTTTCAACCCTCTGTACAAAACTTTAATTCTGTACAGCGGTCAGTTGGTGCGTATGGGGGTATGTGGTCAACACCCAGACAATGGTTCTGGGCAATGGCCAGGGTTTGAATACTCTATTGCATATTCATGAGAAATCCACTATCACAGTTAGTCTATATTCATCCTGAAATGTAGTGTATGCAAGCACATAAAAACATGTGCTTGCCTTTTTCTTGTGCATGCATTTTACCCTTTACCATGAATTTAATTCAGACTAGCAGTGCCCAAGACAATACATCATGAATTATTAAAGGACCTCCAGATGACTGTCAGACGTTTAAATTTGAGCAACTATAAATCAGTTATACTGACTGCGTTCAGACGATCCCTACGATCCCGACGATCCCGATTCGCGGGGAATGTCCTGTCCTGTTTGCCAGGACTTTCCCCGGCAATCCTATCAGACCAGGAGCTGGCTGCTGGTCAATTTACCCCACCAAGCCCAAAAGGTTTGCTGGGGCCACCCTCCTCATTCACAAAATGCGCGTCAGCCTGGTCCCTGAGGGCGGGTTCGGCCCCCAGGGACCCCCCGAAAAGGCCCCCCGGCGGGTGTAATTTACCCCATGGACCAAACTTGGCCTAAATGAATGTCCTATGGGTGTACAAAAATCAAAATGTAAAAACTGACAAAATATCTGGTCTGGAAAGGGGTTGCCAGACCACTTGTTTGCAGGTACAAAACCTCGTTTTTAGTCAAGGAGTCTGCGCCAAGACTACACCGTCCCATAGGCCCTGTACTGTAGCGTCTCCCAACAGTCTGAGGGACATAGTCCATGGGCCAAGAGGCGAAAAATTGGTTATTGGTACCATCTCAGGTGGTAATACCTTTTTGGTGTCGTTTTTGTTTGTTGGGCATAGATATGCTTATCAAGCTATGATAGCATTTCCAAATGAGTAGCTTAGTCCTAATAAATTAATTTTTAACCAATTTGGTCTCGTTTTTATATCCCTATACTTCTGAATCGAGGCTAACCGCTATAGAAACAAGAGCACGGTATATGTCCATGGAGCTCATGGTATGTCAAAGAGATTTTTCTCCTCCCCACCACTAGAGGGCGGACTCTACAATGGAGTCAGTGATTTCATGGGGGCCGCCATAGCTCACTTAACAATGGCGGACTTTGCGTACTATGTATACATTTCTACAGCGCGTATTACGCGAACTTCTGAACTTTTACGCGAGTACGCACTTGATTTCGGCTGCTCCTCGGTTGCTCGTTTGCTAGCGTGTTAGCACGAGGGGTGAGCCTACCGTTGTACCGACCGCCTCGTTGTCATCCAATGCTCCACTTGCGCTCACAAAACAATAGTACAGGGCGTATGAAGACTCCGCACTCTAGCAGTCACTGGGGAAAATCTCTTTGTGGTATGTCCACAGGTGTTCTGTTGTTAACGCGGTGCGCGTAGTATTTATTCAAGGCGGCGAAGGGAATATCCAAAGGGTGATGCTGTCCAGAGGTAATAAAGATATACAGGAAATGGCTGTCATTTTGGAGCCGTCTTGGATTACGGAACTTGTGTGAGTCAATATCTCTTATTTTGTATTTTATTGAGTTCTTCATCTTTCAAAACATGATGTATTTAGACACTTAAATTTTGTATTGGGTTGCCTGGTTGAAAGGTAATAAAGGTATTCAGGAAATGGCGGCCATTTTGGACGCCATCTTTGATTACGGTACTTGTGTGCGTAAACATCTCTTAATATGTATTTCATTGAGTTCTTCATGCTTAAAAACATATATTTGGACATTCAAATTTTGTATTTGGGTTCCCTGGTTGAATAGTTAGAAGAATTTCAGGAAATGGCAGCCATTTTGGATGGTATCTTGGATTGCGGAAAACGCTCAAGGAGGATTTATGAGGAATTTAAGTATGTTATTCTACACATATTTCTGTACCTATCCTGAAAAAAAAAATCAGGTTGTTACCAGAAATGTCCAGGTTTAAGCCTATTTTGACCTAATGCTCTTGGACTATATGAAATATTAAGAGAGCATGTACGATTCTAAGAGAAATTCATAGTACATTATACAAAATTGGTTTGAACTGAAAAAAAAAGATACAATGTGCAGTGGGCAGATAAGGTGGGTCCATTCTTTAGTTAGGGTCTCTTTGTTTATGCATATCAGCAATTTGAAGCAAATTTGTATCGAATGAACTCTGAATTCCTAAAAGAATTGAATGCTCTTTTATATTGCAGGTTTCTTATTATTTATTTGTTGATTTTCTGTTTAGTTGGAAACCTGAACCCCCATCTCAGTCAATACTGTACCATCCATTTAATCTTGAATGCCTTCCTTTTTCATGATAGTGACTGCGGCCCAAAACAGATCTTCTGTTTAAAGAAAGTAGAGTGCATGCAAAATATGGGGTATCAAAATCTCACGTAAACTTTTGACTTCTAATAATACCCTAACTTGAATATCCAAACAGTGCACCTGTGTCCAAAATCTGGTGTTCCACAAAAAAAAGTTACATTTTCTCTTCGTACACATTAAGTTTCATACATACATGTATATGCATTTTTTTTAATGGAAAATACATATTACATGCACATGCAAAAGATGTGAAGCCAATAGTGGCAAGGGGATAGACAGAAATTAAAAGAAAATGAAAAAAAACAGCTAGTAAACTACCTGTAACATGAATTGACAGGAAACAGACAGAAATGTGGTTTAATGTACCCCAAAATGGAAACTATATAAATAAAAAGTAAAAAGGGTAAAAGCTGTGGGCAAACGGAAAAGAATAAAAAACAAAGAAGTGATTGCGAGTTCGAAGGAGAAAAATAAGGAGAAAAGGATACAAAGGAAAATGTTATTCATCTCGAGTTATAACAGTTTTAAATCCACATGTAGAGCTCCATTTCAGTCCCCTGCATACACATTAACAATTTGTTTGCAGACTAAGCAACATTTTTGTTTGAAGTACAGCTGTACAATTATTTTCTTATCAGAATAAAGCTCATTGAAAAAGCCTGTTTATCCACGCTGTACCCTACAAGTAAAACCTCCCTCTCTCTTCCTTCCCACTTTAAGCAGTCTCTTATAAATGTATAACTACAGTATTATCATGCTCTTTCGTTGAAGTATTCTTTGAAGTTTTATCTAAATAAAGGCTAATCGTATCATACTGTCTGTGCAACAGCTCCGGATGATCGACTCGTACGTATGTGTGCATGCAATAATTTAGGTAATACATTGTACAGTAATTTATTTCTTCGCGCCACTTGTTCGAGCGCAATTTAAGTACGAGGCTATAATAATAATCCAGTTAAAGGGACATTATCAGAACGTAAACATAGGTTTGTCATTAATATTATTTAAGAAATTATGAAATAGCTTGCTTACATAATGGTTGTTTTTTTTTTGTTTGGTATAGGCATCCACAATAAGCAGACATTATTTTGTTTTTAATGAGACCTACTCGCACAACCCGGATAGGATCGGCGGTTGCGGAACGTTTCTGCGTACCGTCTATATTGTGCGGTATATTCGTTCCGGCAGAACCAATCGACTGAATTCGGCCAGTATATCGGTTCCCCCGGATCCCGGAACGGATCGCCTGTGACACCGGCAACAAAATGCTGGAGGTCGACTGACCTGGCTGATCTCTCGTGCAGCTGTTTTCCTCATAAGTGCGAATGCTCGAAATGTGGTGGCGAATCAGGCAATCGTATAGGGCTCACACTGGTAAATAATTCCCCATAGAGACGTGCGTTAAAATTCAAAATTTAAAAAAAAAAAATCTGTAAAACAGCTGGGAGAAATGAGGTGTTTCATCTTCACTAACCTGGATAAGTGAGCTATACCCTGCCATCCATCAAATTTCAAAGGTTCTCCAAGGTTCTTCAGCTCAAACTCTGTCCAAAGGTCCGCAAAGCCAGACTACGAGTTCTTTTCACTCAAAAAAAATCACCTATTTTCTGTACATGCACCCAATGAAATAATTGAGTATATGAATATAAGAACGACCCAAGTCCATGGAAGACCATTTCGAGTAAACTAAAAAAAACTTCATATCTTTTTTGTTTGTCCAATAATATTCTATTTAACTGTGATGGGAAGGCAACATTGTATATACAAATTAGAACATATATTATTATGACAATTAACATTAACATTAATTGTGGAGAGGCCATTTTGTGTGATGGACTTGGGTCGTTCTTTGATTCATATACATGATATTCTGCTATAGAGATTCGAGAAGGACGAGAGAGGGCGCTGTAATATGAATGTAAGAATGACCCAAGTCCTTCATTCTTACATTCATATAAGATTTAACTCATTTATTTCAGGCACTTCCGGGGGTAATTAGGATTTATCATTTATACACAAGATGAGTCCATGCATAAGCTACAATTTCCCATGTCAAACTGAATTTGGCCAAAAATTGGACTTGGGTCGTTCTTATATTCATATACAATTATAGTCCCTTCAAATTCCATGAGAAAAGCTTTCATCTTCAAACCCAAATGCAGTTTGTAGAGGAATTCATGCTCAATATTTGCAGCTATTCAGTTTTATGCCAAATTGCATTATTTATTTTTAATTATTTTTTCCCTCACTTATTTTGGTATCTTTGGTACGAACTTGTGAAGGGGTCTGGGATATTCCATTTTATTTACAGGTGTGATCCCTATACATTTGCAATCGCGCTCCCTTCCGCGCCACGTACGGTGACCTAACAATTAAACCACCAGCTGTGATTTTGTCCCCCTTTCGGCGAGGGATTTCAATGTACGTGTGGACGGTCGACCGTAAAAAAAGATATAATCTCTCCAAACTTCCCCGCTTCCCGGGGGGGGGGGGGGGTCGTGTCAACGCAGGGAAAGAGTACAGAGTTTCAGAATTTATAGTGATGTTGATGAGGAAAAAGAGTGTTTTCAAAATTTATAACAAATTGCAATTAACAAGGATCATGACACGGCAGCCTCACCACAAGAATGCATGAGCGTGGGCTCAAGGAAGCAGAACAAAAGAAGAAGGCAGGCATAGATTCTACAGAGGTTAACTTGTTAAGCAATCAGTATTGTAATGAAATTACAGTGCTACATTTCTGAATTATGTGAGGCCCATATGTCATCAAAATAATTCAGTGTAATTTGTATTGGTTTCTCTGCTTAAGGACCCCAATAAATTCCACAAATCTATACATGCATGGAGCTGTCGATTTATGTAGGCCCACTACATGATGTGAAATTATGAAAATCGTCTGGAATGTCCCTTCAATAAAGTATTCATGTGCCTTGGAGAAAGAGGTAAGGAGCCCAGTCAGCAGAGCTCTGAAAAAGTGGTATTCGTGGTATTTATGTCTATTGTTCAGGGTCATTGTTAGCGCACATTCACTTACACATTACCTGGTTCCTGTGTAAAGTTCAGTTTTGTACAGAGGGGTCAAATTTGACCAAAATCTGGAACTTGACTTTACAATAGATCATGGATTTAATGAAACTGATTCATGCTTTCATATTCAAATTACCTCCAACTAGATTGTACGCTATTCTCCTATTACTCATATCAATGACAGTGTCATCTGATATACAGTTTTTGAACTATTAAAGGTCCTGTTTTCCTTTGGGAACAGTGATTTAAAATTTTTTCAAGATACATTTAATGCTTATGTTTAGGTTTGTTGTACCACAAAACATCTTATCAAATAAGATTTTCGCGAGAAATCCTCAAATATAAGGAGATATCTGTATTTTTCTCAATAAACCTTAAGTGTAGATGATTCAATTTGAAAACATTTTATTGTAATCATTGTTCACATTTTGTACATTTAACAATACTTAACATCGATTTACCAATTTATTCATATTTTTACATTTTAGAATTATTTGAAAGCACTATATGGAATAATGCTGGGTTTTTGTTTCATCTGCAAATGGTAATTATGCCTTTAAGGATCAAAAGTGAAAATGTTGAAAATGTTGTTTGTAACACCTAGTATCTAAATCTTTCTTGTGATTGAATTGTGTATTCTGTACTGTGGAAATCGCAATTAAGTAAAATTTATTTAGATTAAAGTATCAGGTCAGCAATTTGGTATTTTTCTCAGCTCTTTGCCAAAATGCAGTGTGACTCAGATATTTAGGTTTTGATTGCAACGACAGCCTATAGCGAAAAATAACAAATTACAAAATGCTTCACACTTTTCTTGAGAATCACTTAATCTTAGCATGTGATCCAAGGTAATGTAACTCACCTCGTAAAAAGAAAATCGTTGCAAGAGAAGCTTCTCAAAATCTGAACTCGCAAGCCCCTCGAAATCACTTTTCACTTTCCAACATTGATAGTCTCAGACTGAGAATTCAATAATCTAGCTGTATGACATCACAAAATATATTTTGCCGAATGAAAAGCCATTGAGGTCATTGGACTACTAGCACCTTTGAAAAAAAAAAGGTTGTTGGAAAAAAAAAAGAATATCCTAAAACATTACAACTGCTTTCCGTTTACCATGATTTGTTTAGCACCACGGGAACCACGTTAATTTTCGCTAATCAGAACTATGTTATCTGTGTTAAAACTAACGGAGAAAAAAAGAATGTTAAAAGCGATGCGTGTTTTTACAGAAAATGTATTCGAAGATATTCAAATATCAATTTGCCTTGCACTCAGCAAACCGATTATCATCGCACTCGAATATCAAATCGCATTGCAGTTTCAAATACTATTTACGGTTGTAGGCCTACTGAGTGATATCGAACATGGAAATGAATAAACTTCAGTAGCTATAATCCTTGTTTCGGTTTTTATGTCTAATTAAATATTTTATACAAGATTCCTCAGGTCTGTTGCGTTTTTAATGAATTTCATCGCGTTCTTCAGATGAATAGAAGACTTTTGTTTATTGGCAATCTTTGCCGAACAGTATTAAAGTTGCTTGTATTCAGGCTTATTATTCTTACTGTTGTGACTGGTCCCTCCTTTGTACAGAATGCAAAACACTATGATTGCTAGGATGAGAGCGACGTCGAAGGGTTTACGTGGTCGTCGAAAGATCGTTGCGATGCCCAAATAACAGCAGTGCCTTCGTCCCGATTCGACCGCTGATGACATCTTGTAGCTGTGGACGGAAAAAAAAAGTGTGAATCTGGTATGTAGTTCAAAGCTTCTGAGGCTGTCTTATTTGGGACCACATTATTTCAGATAACATCTTTCTGCACTTGGATAATAAGCCAGTTCGAAGTTAGCTCATGGGCACATTGGTACGAAAGACCTTTCTTTTTTCTCAGTTGGTTATTATTTTTATTATTATTGTTATTTATTCGACCAGGTAAAGAATATAGGATACATATCATTAACATCACAAACATGAAACAAAAACCAGAATGAACATTACAAAGGATACACTGTACTGTACACGTTACACAAAATGAAAATGAAATGAATGGAGACTACATGAGGGTCAGGGCACACAAAAGTAAATACATTTACTATTGCCCGTAGGCATGTGAACCCACACATGTTGCCCCTACGAAACATTTAATAATCATTAAAAAATTATCACTCAACCCCTGATCCCGTATCAAACTTCAAAACATAAAAAAAAAAACACTGTACAATTCCAATATAAATCCAACCCTTGACTTCATTTATATTCATACATTAATTTCAAAAACTGAAAAAAAAAATACGTCAACATAAATGTAGGAGATTCCTGGATTTCCACCCGACCGCCAACCCTAAGCCTCTAACCTCTTAAAGCATAATCATCATTGTCGTCAGCATAAAAATAAAAATGAAGCACATATTATGTACAAATCAAAACTAAAACTATCACTCAATGTGATTAATACCCCAAGGGTTTACCCCGGTTAGGGGAACTTCACTCGTTTTCAGAGCGGCATAATGCATTAGCTTTACCTAACAACAATGGGATTCACCAGTCTTGTTCAGAGAATGAACTTGAGTAGACCACATGACCATGAGAATGCCGATCCGTCAATTTATTAACACTCGGGAAAGCGGGTCGAGGAACACTACCCCCTGGAAAACCACCCTCCGGATAACTACCACCCGGATAACTACCCCCAGGACAATTCCCCCTAGGGCAACTACCCCCGGACAACTACCCTCCTAGGGCAATTACCCTCTAGGGCAATTACCCCCTAGGACAATTACCCCCGGACAACTACCCTCCTAGGGCAATCACCTCCAGGACAATTCCCCCTTAGGACAACTACCCCTGGATAACTACCTCCCGGAGAACCACCCCTGGATAACTACCCCCAGGAGAACTACCCCCTGGATAACTACCCCCCCGGAGAGCTACCCCCTGGGTAACTACCTCCCGGATAACTACCCCCTGGGCCCTCCCCCCCCCCCCAAAAAAAAAAAAAAAAAAAAAAAAAAAACCTGAATAACTACCCCCGGATAACTACCCCCTGGGTAACTACCCCCTGTGTAACTACCCCCCGGGTAGCGTATTTTTTATTTACACGCAAGCCTGTGGCTTTTCGCAATTTAATTCAATGAAACCGCTTGTGATGCGTCTATGCTTACTCCGCTCGGGTTGCGAAGAGTTCTGTGGGTTACTTGTACTAGGGAGGTGGAAGAAAGTTTCTTCCACCTCCCTGCTTGTACACTGTACTTGTACAGTGCCTCCGCTCGCGCCGATTCGATTCGTACACGTGCATCAGTGAGTGTTTGTACGCGCTGTGAAAGTTTTGCTTGCCGTGGTAGACCTGCATCCAAAGTCCATGTACGTACATTGTACTAATAACTATGTAAACGAGTGAGAGTGCGAAAACAAGACAATACAAAACAAAAAATTTGAAAGTTATGGAATAGGCTGGTACATGTGCATGTACATGTATCAGAGAGTTCTGAAATAACATGATCACATAATCTAATGACACCTGAATGGAATGAAATACATTGGAAAATCATGATTGCCATTTTTCTCATTTTAAAATTAATACATTGTATCAAAAGTAATGTATTTGTCTTTGAGACCCCCCTCACTCTCTTATTTCCAAAACGTCTCTTTCTCTTCTCCCGTCTCTCCATACATCATAAGTATTTGTTCCAAATACAAGCTCTCTCTATCTCTCTTGACTCCCTCTCATTATCCTCCTCTTCTCCTTTTCCTTCATTGTGTTTTGTTTTTCTCTCTATCTTTCTCTTTACAAGAGAGGTTGCTTGTGTTTGTTTGTCCGTCTGTTTGTTTGTTTGTTTGTTTGTTTATTTGTATAGGACTGTATGTGTTGTGCACCGTTTATTACCAGCTAATTGCCTTTTGATGATATTTAGTCTTTTTGTCCACGAGGAGACTGCAAAATACAAGCTTAGCTCTTTAGCATGTCTCCTCCATTTCCTGCAACTTTAGTTTTGATTCAATATTCTCTTGCTTTTTTTTTTCATGCGTATTATTGTTAACTTCACGTATTTTTCTTTGTTACGACATTGTATTGATGTTGTATAGTTGTGTATGAAAATGTTGTTGGAAATGAAATAAATGAAATGAATGAATGAAATGAATGAATCACATGATTTCTGTTTCTAAGACCCCCTCTATATATGTACATTGTATGTACATGTATTAACTTTATTTCTCAGACCCCAACCCCCTGTTATATCCGTTGCTATTAAAGGCCCCCAAATCTATCTTCATACTGATGGTATATTATTTTGTTTCTCAAACCTGTCCCTCTTTTCTTCATACTAGTTTCAAAGACTCACTCTGCATATTCATTTTCCGACCTCTCTCGGACCCCCTCTTTTTTCAAATGCATGACTCGTGTATTCCTTCCTCGATCTATAGCCTATCATACAATTTATTTGTTTCTCATACTCTCTCTGTTCCTCCCCCTTCTCTCTTTCTGATTCTTAAACTTTACAATGTTTGTTTACAAGACCAGTATATTACTCTCTACATTGACCAGTTTGTCTAGAAACATGTACAGTCACATGTATGAAGGAAAATTACACCACTGTTGCATGAAGTCATTATGCACTTTATTCACTTCTTTATGTTCAAGCACTTTTTTCATGAAGGTATACTACAGATGTAATCGGATCCTCCAATATCCAAGAAATATTGTGATACAAACTAGAACTATCACTCAATGTGATTAATATCCCCAAAACTAAACACTGAGGCAGTGAGCTCAACAGGCAATGATCACTTTGTATATATGCTTTTCTTAAAAAAAAAAAATACTATGACAATGTATTGCTCAACATTGAATAAAATTAACAATAGTGTGTTATTTTGCTCACTGATAGTCACGCATGTTCCATATCTCAAGTCAAGTGCTCAAAACTTGAGTGAGTAAAGTCAGTAAATCAGCAATTTCTATGGCATTTTCATTAAGAATACTGTTACCATGTCAACACAATGTTTGACATTAAGAAAAAATGAAGTTTGCACAATTATATGTCATAGCTGTCACATGTGCCAAATTTCAAGTCAAATGCTCAAAATCCGAGGGAGTTAGGTGAATTCACAATATCATTGCATAAGATTTTCATCCAAAATATGCTGTCACAATGTGTAGAGCCCACTAATGTCAACAATAATCGACCAGTAGAGTCATAACAACCACTAATGTGACTGCCGTATCTTCAAGATAAAATGCTTACTTGACGACAGTCTTCTGCATTTATACACTCCGTTAATTCGGTCAGTGATTTTCTTTATTCCGAGTGGTTCCCTATCGACGCGTTCTCTCATACTCTTTTCTTTAATCTGTCGATCTAATACACTATATCTCAATTTTATATTCATTTCATTTCATTTTCATTTCATTTCATTTATTTCATTCCTTCTTTCTTTTTCGTCAAACATAACACGAAATGAATCAGAAGATATAACATAGGCATGTATTCGACTTTACATGGTAGATAATGGTTAACAAATAGGAAATTATACATGCATACCGGGAGAATACAAAGTTATGTTTGGGGGAAAAAAAAAAGAAAGAACTGAGAGGTTCACTGAAAAGCATGCTTGTAAATTGTGAACCAATCAAAGGATTCTTGTGAATACATTAAACTTTTTTTTTTTTTTACAAAGACAGGAGAGAACAAAACAGGACAGAACAAGACAATAGAAACACAACGACATTACATGACTTTACAGTAGGGTATACCATGACAGTAATAAAACACAAAAGAATAATGGAAAGGAAGGAGAGAAAGAAAAAGGAAATGAAAGGAAAAGCCAACACGCTGAACATCGGGATCGTAAGAGGGAATTGAGGTGTTTCAGCTCAGTCAGCCGAGCAAAGTGTATACAAATAAGATAATGTAAAAAATACACAATGATGAAATCAATGATTGACGATGAACCCTTAGGCTGTAAAGACCAGCTAAGTAATCATGAATCGTATATATATCTTAATATGAGTTCAACAAAAAAAAAATTTAATTACGTTTAAACGAATTCAAAGATAAAGAATTTTTTACATCACAACTTAAAGAATTCCAAAATCTAGGGCCAGTGTATATAAATGTATTTTGAGCCAATAATGTTCTCAGAAGGGGTAAATGAAACTCATTTGATCGCCTGGTGGGATAATTATGAAAATATTGATTTCGGGGAAACATTGAATCAAAAATGCTGGGAAGTGCATTTGTGTGTTATATTTAAACATAAACTGACCCAGCTGTAAGAAAAACAAATCTTTGATTTTTTAAATCTTATATCTAACAAATAATGGATCTGCATGGGAACGTGGAGAAACGCCACAAATAATACCGAAGTGCCTTTTTTTGTAATAACAATAATCTATCTAATAAAGTTTGATGGGCACTATACCCCATGCTAAGATTCCATTATTTAAATAAGGTAATATTAATGAAAAATACAACGTCAGCAAAGAAGACAACGGGATATGAGATTTAAGTCTATTAATAATACCAATATTACGCGAAATTATTTTACTAATATTAATAATATGAGGCTTCCATGAAAGTTTATCGTCCACTGTAATACCGAGAAAGTTTGTATGAGATACACGCTCCACGTCATCAAGGATGATATCTGTGGGTAAAACTTCTATAGACTTACTGAATAACATATAGTTAGTTTTCTGAAGATTCAGTGATAATTTGTTGGCTCTTATCCATTGAGTCACTTTTTTTAAATCGGAATTAACAGTAGAGTGATTGGATTTTGGTGGGAGAAGGAAATATTTTAATCATCGGCAAAAAGTATAAAAGAAACTATGTCGGGTGATCTACAAATATCATTTATGTAAATGATAAAAAGTAAAGGTCCTAATATACTACCCTGAGGGACGCCACATTTAATAACTTCAAGACTAGATTCGGATGTATACACACTGCATGTTTCATTCTCTTGTAAACAAAAAGAAATTACTGTATTTCATTTTTGTAATATCATGATCGATGCAGAAAATTCTTAATAAATTGATTCATTTGAATTTGGATCGTGTTATGTCATAACAACCACTATAATATCATCATAACACGTCGACGACAAAACGCGAATGTCATAATGGCCATAACACTAATGTCATAACACGTCGACGACAATTATCAAAATCGGATTAACCACAAATGTCATAACACGTCGACGACAAAATTTAAAATCGAATTAATCACAAAATGTCAACGCGTCGACCACAAATTTTTCAAATTTACTGCAAATGTCATAACGCGTCATAGGGGAGGATCCATGCAGGAATTCCGTAAAGGCGGCGCGCCGCCTTTCTGACTGGCGTGACCCCCCCCCCCCCCTTTCTTCTTTTTATTTCTGTTGTTTTAACAAAATATAGAGAGGGGGCACAAGAGAGGGAAGCGCCCCCTCTCGATCCGCGTCAACCATACCACAAATGTCAAAATCGGATTAACCACAATTAATGTCATAACACCTCGACCAGAAATATCAAAATTTCCAAATTTACTGCAAATGTCATAACGTGTCACAGGGAAAGATCCAGGAATTCCATAAAGGGGAGGCGCCTTATACAAAATCAAAAGCTGGCGCAACCAGCTTCATTTTATTTTATTTTATTTCTTTTTGTTATAACAAAAATATAAGAGACGGAGGGGGGCGCCGCGCCGCCCCTCTACAAAAGTACATGCTGGCCCACCCCCCCCCCCCCGCCCCCATTTTTTTTTTGTTTTTACTTCTGTCGTTTTAACAAGAATAGAAAGGGGCACCAGAGGGGGGATGCGCTCCCTCTCTATTCGCGATTGCATCATCTACAAATGTCAAAACTCATTGCTTGCATTTCAGGGGCGGATCCAGGAATTCCGTAAAGGGGAGACACCTTTCAAAATAAAAGGCTGGCGCAACCCCATCCCCCTTATTTTTTTTTTTCGTTTTATTTCTTTTGTTTAAAAGAAAAAAAGAAAGAGAAAGAAAATGAAGGAGGGGTTACTTTTGTAAAGGTGCCTCCCCTTTACGGAATTCCTGGATCCTCTCCTGTGACGCGTTATGACATTTGCAGTAAATTTGGAAATTTTGACATTTGTGGTCGACGTGTTATCACATTTGCAGCAAAAATGGGAATTTTGACATTTGTCGTCGACGTGTTATGACATTTGTGATTAATCCGATTTTGACAATTTTGTCGTCGACATGTTATGATATTAGTGGTCATTGTACATTTTGTCGTCGACGTGTTATGACATTAGAGGTTGTTATGATATTGCACGATCCAAATTCAAATTAATTTATGAAGAATTTTCTGCATCGATCATGATATTATAAAAATGAAATACAGTCATTTCTTTTTGTTTACGAGACAGTGGAACATGCAGTGTGTACATCCGAATATAAAACTGAGATATACGTGTACAGATTAAAGAAAAGACTAAGAGAACACATCGATTGGGAACCACTCGGAATAAAGAAAATCAAATGATCTGACTGAATTATATGGCACATGTATTGGAAGTGTAAATTCAGAAGACTGTCGTCAAATAAGCATATAGCTTGAAGATGCGACTACCACATTAGTAGTTGTTATGACATTAGTGGTTGATTATTGTTGACATGATAGTGAGCTCTAACATGGTGACAGCATATTTTGAAAGAAAATCATACAATGATATTGTGAATTCACCTAACTCCCTCAGCTTTTGAGCATCTGACTTGAAATTTGGCACGTGACAGCTATAGTTTTGCAAACTTCATTTTTTCTTAATGTCAAACATTGTGTTGCCATGGTAACATTATTTTCATGAAAATCATAGAAATTGCTTATTTATTTACTATACTCACTCAGGTTTTGAGCACTTGACTTGAGATATGGCACATTATTGTGAGTGAGCAAAATAACACATTACTGTACTGTTAATTTTATTCAATGTTGAACAATACATTGTCATGGTATTTTTTTTTTCCAGGAAAAGCATACAAAGTAATCATTGCTAGTTGAGCTAACTGCCTGAGTGTCTAGTTGGGGTATATATTAATCACATTAGGTGATACTTCTAGTTAGCTCACCTGAGCCAAAGGCTCAAGTGAGCTATTGCGATCGCCCTTCGTCCGGCGTCTGTCGTGCGTCGTCCGTCGTCCGTCGTGCGTAATTTTTTTACATTTTCATCTTCTTCTTGAAAACCCCAAGACCGATTTTCATCAAACTTGGCAGGTAGCATCCCTAGGGAGTTAGGAACTCAATTTGTTAAAATGGGCACCATGCCCCACCCAGGGGGCCCCCAAGGGGGCCCAAACCCCCCAAAATTAAGGAATCTGTAAAAATCTTCTTCTCTAGAACCAGAAGTGATAGAGCTAAGTTAATACTATGAGTTAGTACATTGATGACTATAGTTCAAGTTTGTTCATGGCAGAATCAGGGGTGCCCCCCTTGGGACCCAGGGGAGGGGGGTGGGGAGGGGTCCTAATGGGGCCTAAATTGTACATTTTCATCTTCTTCTTGAAAACCCCATGACCCATTTTTACCAAACTTGGCAGGTAGCATCCCTAGGGGGTTAGGATCTCATTTTGTTAAAATGGGCACCATGCCCCACCCAGGGGGCCCCCAGGGGGGCCCAAACCCCCCCCCCCCAAAAAAAAAATGAAGGAATCTTTAAAAATCTTCTCTAAGATAAGCTAAGATAATACTATGAGTGAGTACATTAATGACTGTAGTTTCAAGTTTGTTCATGGCAGATCCAGGGGTGCCCCTCCTCTTGGGGGCAGGGGGGGGGGGGTGGGGTTGGGAAGGTCCAAATGGGGGCCTGAATTGTACATTTTCATCTTCTTCCTGAAAACCTCATGATGGATTTTCGTCAAACTTGGCAGGTAGCATCCCTATGGGGTCAGGATCTCAATTTATCAAAGTGGGCACCATGCCCCACCCAGTGGGCCCCAGGGGGCCCAAACCCCCCAAAATGAAGGAATCTTTAAAAATCTTCTCTAAGATAAGCTAAGATAATACTATGAGTGAGTACATTAATGACTGTAGTTTCAAGTTTGTTCATACATGATAGCAGATCCAGGGGTGCCCTTCTTGGGGGCAGGGGGGGGGGGGTGGTTGGGAAGGTCCAAATGGGGGCCTGAATTGTACATTTTCATCTTCTTCCTGAAAACCTCATGATGGATTTTCGTCAAACTTGGCAGGTAGCATCCCTAGGGGGTCAGGATCTCAATTTATCAAAGTGGGCACCATGCCCCACCCAGTGGGCCCCAGGGGGCCCCAATGCCCCCAAATTAAGGAATCTTTAAAAAATTTTGCCCTTATTGTACATTTTCATGTTCTACTTGAGAATGCCTGGTCAAATTTTAGTAAAAGTGAATAATTTAGATTAGTGACTGCGTGAAAGGTGAACTTGCGATACTCAGGTGAGCGCTAGACCCGCGGGTCTCTTGTTTGTATTACAGTATACTTCTTGGATATTGGAGGATCAGATTACATCTGTACCTTCATGAAAAAAAAAAGTGCTTGAATATAAAGAAGTGAATAAAGTGCATAATGACTTCATGCAATGTGGTGTAATTTTCCTTCATACATGTGACTGTACATGTTTCTAGACAAACTGATCAATGTATATAGAGAGTAGAAAGTGGTCTTGTAAACAAACATTGTAAAGTTTAAGAATTATAAAGAAGAGAAGGGGAGGGACAGAGAGAATATGAGAAACAAATAAATTGTATGATATATATAGGCTAATTCAAGCAGTGATCAAGCAAGGAATACACGAGTCATGCATTTGAAAAAGGAAGGGGTCGAGAGAGGTCGGAAAAATGAATATGCAGAGTGAGTCTTTGAAACTAGTATGAAGAAAAGAGCGGGGCAGGTTTGAGAAACAAAATAATATACCATCAGTATGAAGATAGATGTAGGGCCTTTATTATAGCAACAGATATAACAGAGGTGGTTGGGGTCTGAGAAATAACATTAATACATGTACATACAATGTGTATAATACGAAGGGGGTCTTAGAAACAGAAATCATGTGATATGAGAGGGAGTCAAGAGAGATAGAAAGAGCTTGTATTTGGAACAAATACTATGATGTATGGAGAGACGGGAGAAGAGAGACGTTTTGGAAATAAGAGAGTGAGGGGGTCTGAAAGACAAATACATTACTTTTGATACAATGTATTAATTTTAAAATGAGAAAATGGCAAGCATGACTTTCCAATGTATTTCATTCCATTCAGGTGTCATTAGATTATGCGATCATGTTATTTCAGAACTCTCTGATACAATGTCATGTACATGCACATGTACCAGCCTATTCCATGACTTTCAAATTTTTTGTTTTGTATTGTCTTGTTTTTCGCACTCTCACTCGTTTACATAGTACAATGTACGTACATGGACTTGTTGGATGCAGGTCTACCACGGCAAGCAAAACTTTCACAGCGCGTTCAAACACTCACTGATGCACGTGTACGAATCGAATTGGCGCGAGCGGAGGCACGACTGTACAAGTACAAGCAACCCACAGAACTCTTCGCAACCCGAGCGGAGTAAGCTTAGACGCATCACAAGCGGTTTCATTGAATTAAATTGCGAAAAGCCACAGGCTTGCGTGTAAATAAAAAATACGCGGGACACTACCCCCGGATAACTACCCCCGGATGATTACCACCCGGATAACTATCCCCAGGTTAACTACCCCCTCCCCCGATAACTAGGCCTCAAGATAACTAGCACCCGATAACCACCTCCTCCGATAACTTTCCATGGATGATTACCCTCAAGTAGGGCTACAACCCCCCCCCCCCCCTCCCCTTAAATTACCCCAGGACAGTGCCCGAGGTCAATTAAGCCCTGGATAACTACCTCCCTGGTCATTGCCCCCCCCCCCTAACTCTTACTTTTAATAAAAAAGGAATGCTATTACTACAGCAAACGAAGTTCTTTGTATTATTTGTCAGGAATCACGGAGATGCCATACTGATCTTATGAAAACAACATCTTAAAGATTTACGATTTGTATCGTTTGTATTTAGGACGATTTATGTACAAGCTTAATTTCTCCCTTCTGTATTTTGACTCTATGTTCATCAAAAACGAAACTGTCCCTTCATATCCTATCCGGTAATCCAGTAAATGTCATTGCCTTTAACCAAAACTATTTTCGCTAAATCTATATTTTCTTTTACTGTTCGGATTTCTCTTGATAGTAGTATAAAAGAAGTTTGAACTTTGAATACCTTTATCATTGAACTGAGGACATTTTAAAGAAATTTTACACTTCAGAATGAGTTATAATTTTTGCAATATTTTTTTCACCACAATCGTATATCGTTTACCACAACTCCATGTTACACTTCTTTATTTTGAGGAGCTTATATCTCATGCCTCACGTGCCCTGGTTTTGACCCATCATCTCCCTCTTCCCTCTCGCTTTTCTCTGTCCACCGTGAAGGTAGTCTCTTCCTGTCATTCATTCCACCCTTAAGGAGCGATCACAGATCGCCAGTTTAGATGGCGGTTCATGGCGGTTCGGCAATTCGCTGTGCTCCGCCAAAGACCAGGTTCACACCGTACACAAACCCTGGTCATCCGTCACTCATCCGCCATTAGCCCCGATAACCGCGGAGAACCGCCAGAAAAATTAAACATGTTTAATTTTTCGTGGCGGTCTTGGCGGTTTGAAATGGACCGTGTTCTAGACGCCGTTCACCTTGTAAAGAACGGCTCCTCCGTGTTTGCAACGCAAGATCCGTGATAATACCGTGTCAACACCGCCATAACTTTTCATGCAAAAACAAATGTTGAACTTAGAGAGAATAATGCCTTCGGCCACACTTTGTGGCAGAGCAATAAAGTAAAATGTGTAAAAAAGCTAATATGAACCCATAATACAAAATCGGTTAAATATATTGAATGCTAAAGTTTCATTGCTTTTTCAACACATAGTGTAAAACAGAAAATTTAATGTTCAAAAAGTTGGTAGGTTTGTTGAATAGTACATCAGTTACTTTAAAAGACGTGTTCATAATTTTGTTAAAGCTTGACAGCTTAAAAGATGACCAGCTACGTGAACCTGTTATACACAGAGGACTTATGTACATATGTTGGGTTCTGCTTTCGTGACTATGTATGCCTTTTTGTAAAAGCGCATGATGATACAGATATGTTGAAACTTAAGAGAGTAGAGTAGAGGGAAAAGCGATGTTGAAACTTGAAAAAAAAAAACACCATTATTATGTTACGTGAACCTGAAAATAAACAGGAAACTAAGTAGATATACCGTATTCTTCTTTGATATGTATGTCTTTTTATTGACTGTTGTTAGAGATATGTGAAAATTTAATTAGGAAAGAAAA
The DNA here is from genome assembly GCA_033980235.1 of Diadema setosum. Lineage (NCBI taxonomy): Eukaryota > Metazoa > Echinodermata > Echinoidea > Diadematoida > Diadematidae > Diadema > Diadema setosum. Next base: position 23,391,951 of record CM067071.1, on the reverse strand, counting down.
AACAAAGAGATGTTGAAACAAGCAGGTACTTGCACATCACTTGTTATATAAACCTGTAAATGAACAGGAAACTTTGTAAACTATGTTGGATTCTGCTTTGACATGTATGTCTTGTTAATGACGTACAGTTAAAACAGATATTTTCAAAGTTGAAAGAGAGAGAAAAAAAGCATGTTGAAACTTGAAGACATTTGCTTATTGCATCACTTTATGTCAATCTGTAAATACACAGGGGGTTACAACGTTTCACAATTTCTTTTGAATTGTGTTTACCTAACAAAGCAATACCTCCTTGTTGAAACCCATTGAAGACGAGTGAAAGGGCTCTGATTGCATCCAACTACAGGGGCTTGGTATGGACTCCTCCACCTTTCGGGGAGATCCGTGTTACTACCGCGCCAATCCGCTTTAGCGACGTGTTCACAACGTGTTCAAAACGTAGTCACATCGCGTTTATGTGCTTTCCGCTATCGTTGGGACACGGTCCACGGCGGTGTGAGAACCGCCATGAACCGCCATCCAAACCGGCGATGTCACCTTTCCTCTTTCTCACATTACAAGGGATTTGTCTCGTGTGTGATAATATACAGTGCACTCCCGTTATAACGAAATGCTCAGGACCGGCAGTTTTCTTTCGTTATAACGACATTTCGTTATAACCGAACAAATAACAATAATGCAATGTATAACGAAAAGAAGGAAACCACGCATAGAAAAAAAAATGTTTGTTGAATCCTCCTGGAAAGCTATGCGAAATGGGAGGGTACCTATTTAATTTCGTTTAAATATTTCATTTTAAAGAAAGCACAAAACTGTTTGTGTTGTCACACATGTGTAGAAAATGACGGTTTAGGATTTGGTTACAGTTCGCTATTCCAAAGGTTTGTTTCTTATATAAAGTTCGTTACTCCGAAGGCTCCTTATTCCGAAGTTTCGCCATTCCCGGGATTCCGATGGTTTGTTTATTTGAAGCTTCGCATTTCCGAAGATTCATTATTTCGAAAGTTTATAATTTAGATTAAAATAATTCTATTGTTCATTTACCGACGGTTCGTTGATCTGATAATGAAATGAGGTTTGTCATTCTGAAGGTTTGTAAATCAATAAATGAGAAAGGTTCACTATTCAGAAAGTCCGTTGTTCCGAAGGCTTTTTCATCCGAAAATGAAATAAGGTTCGTTATTCCGAAAAAGGTTTGTTAATTAAAAAATAAATGAGAAAGGTTAGTTATTTCGAAGGTTTGTTTATCTGAAGACGATTATAAGCATCGCAATTCTTAAGTTTTGTTAGTATACTCACCTTTTTCCACCATGGATTAGCGATACTTTTTGTAATGTTCCGATTAACGAACGTTTTAAATTCCTATCATTTTCGGACTAACGAACCGTCGTAATAAGAACCATAATCATTGTCAGATTAACGAACCTTTGGAATAACGCCAAAATGTTGTTAATAACAAACCCTATTTCATCTCCAAACTAACAGACACTTAGGTGTATCAGAATCTGTATGTTTTGTAACAAAGGACATTCGGAACAATAAAACGAACCTTATCTGAATTCAGATTACTGTAATACCTATTACAATAACGCAAGTTCCCCTCGGAAACTGTGCGTCATACACGGAGAACATACAGTGATGTGAAGCGTTCGCTCATGCAGATACGCTATAAAAATACTTGTTCCGCTACGCATTTTCGAATGCCATCCGCATTTCGTTATAACGGAGCACATTTCTTTTGTTTTTCTTTGTCAGTGGCGCTCAAAAAAGACTTCGTTACAACGAAAATTTCGCTATAACCGTGTTCGTTATAAGCAAATTTTTGTATACATAGACTTTAATGGCGATAATTTTGGGACCAGAAGATTTGCTTCGTTATAACGAAATTTCGTTACAACCGTGTTCGTTGTAACGGGAGTGCACTGTATCTTTATGTGTGTACTTCGTCTCTGTCTTAATTTGCTTTCTTTGCCTCGTTTCATCAATTTTGTAACTATTTTACTGTTATACCGTTAGCGCTCATTTCAGAATTGCCATGCTGTATCATTGGGCATTAACAACTAGTATAGCAGGTATGTGGGAAGAGATTGTCACCTCCTTGGTGTAATTACCACAGAGCATTACCTCCCTTGAAAATTACCCCTTGTTAAAATTAGGCTCCAAACAATCATCCCTCATCCAGAAAATTACGTCTCCCATTGTTATTTTCGAACAACGTTTGCTATTTGAATTGAAAAAAAAAAATCATATCGTATGGTTTTGGTCGAGACCTAACTTCAGGTTTTTAACATCTTTTGGGTGAGATAATTCGAAAACCCTTATTATTTTTCAAAAGGATTCAAGTTTTTGTGATAAAAAGAAAAATAGTCTTGAAATGGCTGGGATAAAACAGAGCAGCCATAATGTAAAAAGGATTCTGTTAACTACAACTCTCTAGATCTATTCAAAAAGAGGGTGCAGGACATAAGACTTGGTTAACAAGTAGGGGTGTTTTGTAAAAAAAAAAAAAAAAAAAAAATACCGTTAAACTCGTGATATTTTACTCTTTCTAATCAGACTAACTTATATTTGAACTGGATTTCCCTTTAAGTGTCGAGAACATTTAATTTGAAAACTAGCACAATTCTACTTGTATGTAAAAAAAGCTGTAATTATATTCTTAGGACAGATTAGGGCACCGTTTGATAAAAGTTGCCAGTTATGACATCTTGTTAGTTTCGAATAATTTCAATAAAATCATGGGTTCTGCTTGATTGATAAGCTCTAGTCACTGACTTGTTACTATGGACCTGCTTGGATCGACCTCAGTGGCGTATCTAGGGAAAACGGCGCCCGGGGCAAGCACGAAAATTGCGCCCCTAATTTCTGAAAAAGTGTTCAACCCCAACCCCATCCCGGTAGGGACTTTAAACAAAGTCCACATGATGATTTTTCAAGCACTTAAAAGGGATCTTTTGAGGGTGATTTAAATGTAATGAATTTTGATATATTTTGGCGAGCGAGCGCAGCGAGCGAGCCGAAAATTTTTGTATTTCAGCTTACAAAACATGGAATTCTTGTCATTTTTTGCTCATTGAATCTCACAATTATAGTGACGACCTTATATATAACGATTTATACCAACAAAATGAGGACTTGAAAAAATACTCTGAATTAGTACGAGCGAGTGAGCCGAATTTTGTATATTTCCGCGTCATCATTACGTTTTGTTCTTATCTTGATTTGTTGTTGTTGTGCCTTTGATGATCAGGGTTCCATGCCGCCGTCTTTTTTTTTTTTTTTTTTGCAATCTGAAGAATCATTTAAAACTCTAACATTATATCGTCTATTTTCTGCTTGTTAATTTGTCAAATAGAATGAATGTTCTCTCAATGATAAAGTATATGAAACAAAAGTAAATCCCGTCCAAGATTATGTGGAAAAAATATGTAAACCTGAACTCTAAGTCGTGAAAATATTTAAAACTGTACCCTCACTACAAAGCCGATTTTATCATCTTTCCGATCGCTTCCGACAAATGAAACTGATATGGTATAATTTTCGAACATAATTCTTTTTTCATATATATGTTAGATTAGTGTAAAGTCATGTAAAAACGAGTGATTTTGATTTTCATTTCATCAATTTTTGTACAATTTTTATTCGCACATCCCCGTGCCTGTACTATTAATGTGACGCTTGTTTTCTAAGAAGGGATGGCGAAAGGCAATTACCATCATAAAGACATAATAATCTTCCTTTGAGAGTGACAAGTCATGATGCAATGCCACATGAATCAATTGTCTTCCTGTCTGTGAGGCAGCTCCAGTTTAGCACATACTTCAAATATTTCTGAGAGGCCGCATGAAACATGGGATCAAAGGAAATGAGACTGTTGTTACTCCATTTCTCAAACCTCCTTGGTACAAACATAGACCTAATACACATGGGCATTCATCGTATCGTTAATTAATTCATGCACCCGTACATCTCAAAAGCGCCACAGAGACATTTTTAGCATGCTTCACTGCTTTGATCCCATGATCGTCACCGCCAGCAAGCCGGAAGAAGAACAAGACGGAGATTCGAGAAATCTAAAACTATATGCGCAGGAGAAAATAGCTCACAAAAATCAAGTAAAGTGAATGTGCAATCGTGGTGTATGTTAGGAAATCATACCTCAAACAATTTCGCTTGGGAGAAGCAGACAGTTTTAAAAGAAAGCTATCATTTTGGCAGAATGATTGTCATTTGTGATCCCAATATTTCACTTTTCTCCAGCTTATTGTCCCCGCCGAACGAGTTCGAGCAGGGGACTATGAAACGAGCTCCGTACGTGTGTGTGTCCGTGTGTCCGTCCGTGTGTCCGTCCGTGTGTGCGTCCGTGTGTGATCAAAATCTTCAATTTGCTACTTCTCTGTCATTTATGAGCCAATTTTTATTCTGTTTGCTTTATATGATAGCACTACATGGGAGCTTTGAAACTTCTACACAGAATTTCAGTCGTGACCTTTGACCTTGACCTTTGACCTATATTGTACATTTTGCTACAAAATGTTACTCCTTCGCCATTTCTAACCCGATTTCGATTCCGTTTGCTTCATGTGATGGTACTAGGTGAAGGCTTCAAAACTTCTACACAGAATTTGACCTTTGACTTCTTTGACCTTTGACCTTGATTTTTGACGTGCATTGTATATTTTGCTACAAAATGCTACTCCTTCGCCATTTCTTACCCGATTTCGATTCCGTTTGCTTTATGTGATGGCACTAGGTGAGGGCTTCAAAACTTCTACACAGAATTTTGACCTTTGACTTCTTTGACCTTTGACCTTGATTTTTGACCCATATTGTACATTGGCTACAAAATGCTACTCCTTCGCCATTTCTAACCCGATTTCGATTCTGTTTGCTTTATGTGATGGCACTAGGTGAGGGCTTCAAAACTTCTACACAGAATTTTGACCTTTGACTTCTTTGACCTTTGACCTTGATTTTTTACCTGTATTGTACATTTTGCTACAGAATGCTACTCCTTCGCCATTTCTTACCCGATTTCGATTCCATTTGATTTATGTGATGGCACTAGGTGAGGACTTCAAAACTTCTACACAGAATTTTGACCTTTGACCTTAATTTTTGACCTATATTGTACATTTTGCTACAAAATGCTACTTCCGGCGGGGACATATATTATGCACCGCGTAATTTCTACTTTTCCTTGTTCCAGAGCAAAAAGGGACGGTAATGGTAGAGAACAGATATATTTTGCCATTAGGCAAGGTCTTATGCGTGTGTGAAAATATGCGAATCAGCAATTACCCATCTTTTGACACAAAAGTTGCCATGATCTCAGGTTTTTGCTGCTCCTCATCATCTGTATTTATTCAAAGACATTCCGTCTGAAAAAGGCACATCAGCGAAACAAGACTGAATTGAGGGAAACGATTCTTTAGTGATGATACATGATTACACAATCGTTATTGTCAAGACACCTGAATGTACTAATTAATCATGTGTCGGTGACGATCATTACATCAAAGAAAGACTGCCGTGAATAGTCCATGTTATATGAAGTCCATGGTACAAATGACCCTTTTTTTTCTGCTCATGCACAAGGTGGAACTCCTAACTGGCTTATTTTCTCAACAGTGTAGATGTATATTTGATTTGCGAAGAGTTGTGATTTGTTTGTCTATAAATTCTTCAGAGTCACTGTTTCAGGTAATTCAAGTCCACCCAACATGATGTTTCGGAAAGTCAAGACTATACTAGATAGTCCATAGGCCAGGCCAGATATTAGTACCACCTGAAATGGCAAGTCCTTTATGGTGTCATTTTGTTTGTTGGGCATAGACATGCTTATTAAGCTATGATAGCATTTCAAAATGAGTAGCATAGTCATGATATAAGCACTTTTAACCAATTTGGTCTCGTTTTTATATCCCTATACTTCTGAATCGAGACTAATCGCCATACAACGAACAGCCCTGTCCCCAGGTGTTCTGCTGTAAACGCCGTGCGCTTGGTCTTTATTCAAGACAGCGAAGGGAATATCCAAAGGTTAGGAAACAGTGTATATCCCTGTCTCTTAAAAACAAAGTAAAACAAAGAAAAATAAAATAATTCCTTCTGATGAAAATATTGCCGTATTGTGATATTTGTCAACTAGTCATCATTTTCCGGTGAAAACGCCAATTCCATGTTATTCAATTTCGCTTTATTTCCAGCCAACAATGAAAGATAATGCAAATACAATGTACACTACAATAAGTCTTACATTATGATAAGTAAATAGATATAGTGACGTAAAAAGGCTTGTGAATGGTGGATCACTCAAAAAAAAATTGCACCAATATCGTATCTATATTAAGCTATTTAGAATAGGAGTGTTTTTTATTTATTTTTTTTTTTTTTTTATACCCATTTTTTTGCCATTTTGTTCTCTGTTGTCATGTTTGAACTTGTATATGCATGTATTATTCTATCTTTTCATTTTTGAAGCGCCATGAGCACTGAAAGGTGGACCTGTGCGCTATATAAGTATCCACTATTATTATCATTAGTATTATCACATGTTGAGGGTAATATGAAAAAGCAGCACTAGACTTTGCTTTTTTTTTTAATTCTGAGGACATCCAAATTTTAGATATGGTAAATGTGATGGCCCTATATTCTTTTGAGCAGTGTTTACCAGAATATCGTTGTCGATCAGACAAAAAGAAAAAAACAGAAACAGAAAGAATTGACACATAATCAAAAGACGCAGTATTGTATAGCAGAATTAGGAACACAAGTACAGTACAATAATATGAAGGTCAGAGAGAAAAAAAGAAGGATTAGAAAAGCAAATAAGAGAGATCTGACGACACGCAACTCCATCGCCAGCTATAGGACAAGTAGAAGTACGAATGGCATGTATAGAAGTCGTTCCCGAGATAAGACGAGGTTGTTACATTTCACTGTTTGTTTGGTTCATATCATATGCCAAATATTATAATTCAATAATATTTTTAGAAAAAAAAAAAAGGTTAAATGTTTTACATCTAATTCGAGGACCACATTTGCTGTAAGCGAATGTAGAAGTTTATGTTAAACCTAGTTCAGACTTCCTCGAGATTGGATAAGTGAAGTGGTAGTAAATTTCCTTTATGATATAGGTTTTTCGGCTAATTTATTTGTTTTGTCGTTCAATTCATAATAGACGGAGCATGCAATGTTGCTACATTTGCTCAGGCATCGACATTTCGTCATTCAAAACCATTTGTCATCGTTCTAATCAACTAATTAACCGATTTGCGCACTCTAAAATTGATGACAGAATGCTGGTACATTTTCAGCAAAGGTCATTCAACTCCTTCTGCACCTGTCCCTAATTCTTTCCGAGTAATTCAACTATTCAATTTCGCTTATGAATAAAAAAAAAAAAGTTCATAAAAAGAGTATTCAAATTAAACATGCCCATCAAAAAGAGTACATTACTTGAGCTCAAATTGAATGTTGAAAAGTCTACACGTGGATTACACGTTAGTATGTTAAAATGAATATCACAAATAAGGAATTTGATGATCCGGATCAAACTGAAGAAGTCAATTCAGATTATAAACACAATATGAAGTTCATAATGCAATTACAGATGAATATTAGAGATAAAGAAATCTACGAATAACATGTAATGGGGATTATTTTATACTGTAGTCGACATGACGTGTTTGGCAAAAGAAAAAATGGATATTCAAAACAACTATTGCTGATCATGATGATGAAATCTAAGATAAAAAGTAAAAGTTACAGTTAATAATTACTTGGACATAATCACTCTTGCTTAATTAGATATCTTGTAGTACGACAGTCGCTTGATCAAAAGAACTTTTAAACGCTTATCGAGCCAATGGCAATGAAGTGAGGTGCTCCCTTTCTACCATACGTCCTTTAACTGCTAAGTTTCTTGTCCGATGACCTCAAAATGTGGCGAGTTTCCTAAGAAAATTATTTCAAACAAAATATGTTTTATTCATCTCAACCCCTTCTGGTTATCACTGCAACCAGCATACAAAAGTAAGTTGTCAATAACTTTAAAGTGCTTTCCAAATGATGTATGATTTGGAAAAGTCACTAGCATGGCTCGATATGATTTCTTCACGTGAGATAAGAAACATACTTTAATAAGTTTTGTGTATTTGTTTTACATTTTTGAAGTGATTTTTTGCCTAATTAATACCATTTTTAGTAGCTTCTCCATAAAAGCTGAGATAACACCTGCTAGTCTGCTTCAAAGCAATACATAATGTTCAGTCATATACCATAACAAAGGTTGTTTTAAGGAAATATTCATTTATTGTTAAAACGGTCATAGCGCCCTCTTGATTTTTGTCTTTTATTTCTTATGTAGTAAGTACTGTTTTCTTGTAAGCTTTGGACCTTTAAATGCACTAAATTTGTCAAAACAAGGCTAAAAATATGTTCCTTTGTCTTTGTAGATTTGAAATAACAGCACAATTTGATTCTTTTTTATTCCACATGTCCAATTCATAATTAAGAACAAATCAAATGAACATTATTTTGGAAATTTTCTTTGTTTTAAGGGTATTTTGACTGAGTGCACCCCCATCCGGTGTTTTTAGTGAAATTTTGATGGAGTCATTTTGTAGAGCATCATATACTGTGCATATGTGCCAAATTTCAGAGGAATTGGTTGAAAGATCTGGAAATTATCAAGGGACAAACTGTGCCTGTCTTTGGTCATGGAGCGTCAAAAAGTATTTGGTATCGTTCGGGTTAATGGCTGAAATATATGACTAAGCTACTACTCTGGAAATGTTATCATAGCAAAAAAATAATCCTTAGATATATGCCATTTCAAAATGCACAACTAGAACTTGCCACCTCAGGTGGTACCAATAACCCATTTTTCGGGTCTTGGCCCATGGACTAAGACTCCATGAGAAGTGGTTCCCAAATATCATGTGTATAAAACTCAAGGAGTTATCAAAGACGTAACATGTTAGGGCCTGATGATAAAATTAAATGTGAACACTTACCTGCTGTGAAACCCGAAAGACTGACATACAGCACTGTCACTAAGGCTTATATTTCTCCCCCCATTCAAGTCGGAATTTGGGCAAAATAACTCATGTTCTGAAATTTAATGGAAGTACAAGAAGTTGATTTCTAAAGAGAAGTGCACTTACCTCTAATCGGATTCTCTATGTTCCCTTCTAGAAAAACGACTGCACGTAAATTGGTTTAAAAGGGATAACCTCCTTACGGTACCTTTAGTACACAGAACTCCGGTACTGCAGATTCGAATACGTCGTCAGCAATGCCTACATCTCACTGCATCGATTCCCACCGTCACAGTGACGGTGAAAATATTGAGCGCATGAGTAAGTTTTTCAGCCTACCATCGAGACAAAAAAAAAAATCGATTCACTGACAGTCCTTGGAGGTGCCACAGACAGTCGTGCGTGAAAAGCCTTGGTTAGCTAAAAAAAAAAAAAAAAAAAAAAAAAGGCCTTTGTCTTATATGAACAAGTGTACTTCAGCACGACAACTAAAAGTGCTTTGCGAAAAATAATGTAGAGACTACTATACTTTATTGGTGGCGTTAGCCCACTTCTTTCAGTTGGCCACAAAGCTATGACACGGGGGACCAGTGGCGTATCAAGGGGGGGGGGGGGGCAAGGGGGCACGTGCCCCGGGCGCCACTCCTTGGGGGCGCAAAAAAAAAAAAAAAAAAAACGAAGAAGAAGAAGAAAAAAAGGAAAAAACGAAGAAGAAGAAGAAGAAGAAGAAGAAAAGAAAAGAAGAAGAAAAAGAAGAAGAAGAAGAAGGAAAAAACTCGCCCGGAAGGGGAGGGAGAATGGTGGGGGGGGGGCAGAAAACCAAATCAAACAAGATAAAAACAAAACATGATGATGACGCGGACAAAATGACAATGTTTATTGTGTTCACACAAAAATTCCATGTTCTGTGAGCTGAAATACAAAAATTTTCGGCTCGCTCGCTGCGCTCGCTCGCCAAAATTTATATAAAAAAGAAGGTAAGAACAAAACGTGATAGTGACAAAATGACAGTGTCTATTGTGTTCACACATGTCATTTTATATTTAGCAGACAAAATGTTTCACGGAGCAGCGGCTGCAATTTCATTCGTTCTGAAGCGATCGCCAATTGGATCAAAAGAGGGCGTCAACGGTTTCGAACATACGGGGGGGGGGGGCGCAAAAAACAACAACAACAAATCAAACAAGATAAGAACAAAACTTAATGATGACGCGGAAATATACAAATTTCGGCTCACTCGCTCGTACTAATTTAGAGTATTTTTTCAAGTCCTCAGTTTGTTGGTATAAATCGTTATCTATAAGGTCGTCACTATAATTGTGAGATTCAATGAGCAAAAAAATGACAAGAATTCCATGTTTTGTAAGCTGAAATACAAAAATTTTCGGCTCGCTCGCTGCGCTCGCTCGCAAAAATTTATATATAAAAAAAAAAATAAGAACAATACGTGATGATGACGAGGACATTTACAAATTTCAGCTCACTCGCGCGCACTAATTTAGAGTATTTTTAAAAGTCCTCAGTTTTTTTGTATAAATCGATATCTATAAGGCTGTCACTATATCTTGATTAGAATTGTAAGATTTGGTAAGCAAAAAATGACAAGAATTCCATGTTTTGTAAGCTGAAATACAAAAATTTTTGGCTCGCTCGCTGCGCTCGCTCGCCAGAATCTATCAAAATTCATTACATTTAAATCACCCTCAAAAAGATCCCTTTTAAGTGCTTGAAAAAGCATCATGTGGACTTTGTTTAAAGTCCCTACCGGGATGGGGTTGGGGTTGAACACTTTTTCAGAAATTAGGGGCGCAATTTTTGTGCTTGCCCCGGGCGCCGTTTTCCCTAGATACGCCACTGCCGTGCACCCACGAGAAGGGACGCATAAAACTCCTGTTCATTGCGTCAGCGGCAATCGGAAGCGCCTTGTAAAAACTAAACTGCAAAAGCCACTCGTTCTCCCATCTCTCCTTTCCAACATTGTAAGCCAACCTGTTGAAATCAATAGTAATCAGACGTTTGGAATAGAAAGGATATCAGAAACTAATAAGAATGCACAGACACGACGAAACTTAAACTCAATTCACTCGTAAAACTGGAATTTTTCTTGTGAATACTATACAAATGACGAAAGCATTTTTTTTTTTGTAATAAAAATTTGTGCTATTTTGTTAGCGAACAAACAGAATTTGAGATACGCACCCTCACTCACTCGATCTATCGTATAACAGACCTTAATTGGTCGAAAGATCAAAATAAGGCAATCTGCTTGTTACTTTAATGCTACGTCAAACGTTATAGCTTTAGATGGCCTATGATGAATTAATCTTTGTCTATCTGCGACAAACAAATATTTCACTGTAAAGAGCAGCGTAGTCATGAAGATATTTTTTTTTTTCATGTCTTCGCTGCATTCCCCAGTGGAACGCATTTGATTATGTGTGTATGAAACTTGGTTTGACGAAATATTCCACATACACCATATATTGTCACGAAATAGGAAAAACGGACAACGTGGTGGAGGAGTAGCTATAGTTCATGACTAATACTTTGAACCCAAACCTTTACACGTGATATTTATCTGCCGACATATATCTTTACCTGTGATTGCACAAGCTCTTTCACCTAGCTTTCTCTGAATCATTTACCGCTTCTCAAGCAAGATCCTTGATTTCCTCCACGGTATGCTTATAGAATATACCCAGCTAGCTGTGGGCCCTAGCAATATATACAATAAGAAAATAGGCGGGGCTTATTCTGGACGTCGTGTGTTTTTCCATATTTGGGGAAATTCTTGAATAGGGTTTGTTTCTGCGCAAGCACCAAAAAAAGTAAGGCCTGCAGATCAAAGTTTTTCAATGAAAAGCCAAAAGAATCCTGGTTACCAAAATAGATTGTGTACCTGTAATAGCACGCGAGCAAGCATAAAAGTGGGGCCAATAGGCTGTTTTTGTGACATATCTAAATTGTATGCATACCTTTTAAAAAAGTGTTCTTGACAACATGAAAGCTTGTCCGAGGCTTGTTCGACATAGCAACAAGTAATCTTATGCAACCTAGATTCCAGCAATGAATGTCATAAGAAGAGTAGGTTTAATGGAATAGTTCGTCTATATGTTCCCGAGAAAAAAAAACATCCATAAATTCAAATACATTACGAAAACGCCCTATTTGACGAGTTGCCACTAATTACAAAGCAGTCAAAACAAACAAACAAACAAACGCTTTCTAAGAGTAGGGCCAACAGCTCCGGTGAACTGTATACCAGTACATGTACGACTGCCTGCGCTTGTTATACAGTATATTACTTCTTTTTAATCAATAAAGGCGGTGTCACACCTGTCCGGGCAAGCTACGCGGGCTTGTGGCGAGGAGGTAGTATAAAGCACGTAGAAGATTTTCCGCGGGCGGACAAGAATGTTTGCAATTTTCGCACTTGTTTCTTACTTACTAGACGCGTACTACTTAGCTTCTACTTGCGTGCGTTCCGTGTGACTCGCGTGAGAGCTTTGAAACCGATCCATTTTCTGTTACGAGCGATTTACGGGGATTGCGAAGTACCTGCTTTGGAGTTGCCTGTGAGGTGCTACCGGTAAGGGTTTCCTACTTGTGTTCTGCGCGTACCTCTACGGGCAACTCCCGTGACTCTTCCGGAACAAGTTTTGAGCATGCTCAAGGCCTTGTCATACCGTATCTGGGGAAGTTTTGCGGCTTGACTTGCGGGGAAACAAATTTGCTACCCGGAGCTCTCCGCAGTTGGCCCGAACTTGACAGTACCTATATAGCACTTATCTCGTCCTTAGTTGCCCGAAGGTGCGCACGCTAGTCCAATTTTCCCGCAGCAAAGTTTTGAGCAAGACCAAAACTATTTCCGGATGAGTCGCGAGGATTGCCCGAAGAGTTCCACGCAGAACACCCGTAGGAGGGCCGTAGCCGCCGCAATTCACAGGCATTTGACCCACTTGAAGTAGGTAAGTTGCCCGCTGAACTATGCCTATGTGAAGAAGGGAGTGCGTGCCATTTGTGGGCTCATTCTCTTCTTTGTCCTCTGTCCTCTGTGGCGTCGAGGACTACCTGGTCCCTTTCGGACAGGACTTCATCCGCCGAATGGACTTCAGCAGCAATTTGATGCATTTGCTGCGAATCTTCCGGGCTTTGTGGCTGTCCATCCACTGGACGTTCTTTGCCCTTGTGCACTACGGTCTACGGGGCATCTTCACTTCTTGAAAGCTAGTTGACAAAATGATTGTTTGCCCATCCACTCGAACCAGCCTATTGTTCAGACTAGCACTCACCTCGCAGGCGACTAGTACGCAGATAACACGCAGTTGTGGCGCAGGTACTTCGCAGTGCCCGTATGTCGCCCGTAACTGACATAAAGAAGCTATCACGAAGCTATCACGTGACACCCACGCGCCTAACATGCAGTTCAACGGAATACACGCAAGAAGGACTTAGGTATCACGCGTTTATCATGTAATACCCACGCCAAACTCGCCCTAAACCTTGTCCGGCCGCAGAAATTATTCTGCGTGCTGAAAAATCCCCATACGCAATAAGCCCGCTTAGCTGGTGTGACAGGGCCTTTTTTGGCAGCGGGTATAGAGCCAGCGTGCGCACCTCCGGGTAACTACTTTTGAGATACATGCTAGGTACTGTCATGTGCGGGTCATCTGCGGGGACCTCCGGATAGCAAAAATGTTCTTCGGAAGTCGCACGCAAGGCTGGTGTGACACGGCCTTGATATGGATGTCTCATGTAATATATGCCTCCAGCATTTTCATGGAACCTTTGTATGATCGTTTATTACAATCGTGCATCGTCACCAACTGACAGAAGGACAGTTTCCCTCATTTCAGACTTATTTGGCCGAGGTGAATTTTCAGACTCACCTGCCTTTGAATAAACACAATGATGGGGAGCAGCAAACTTCAAAACATTGATTTTTTGTCATAAAACTGTTATATTACTGAAGTGGACACTCATGTGGGACACAAGATATACACAGGGGCCGCGGAACGTTTTTCAGTGGGGGGGGGGGGGGGCTGCGGGACGGGGGTGTCAAGGTCAAGCCCCCCCCCCCCCCCTTAGTACCGGCGTAGCCAGGATATGATCGGGGGGTGGTTACTATGCGAGGGAGCGAAGCGACAGAGCCTGAGCGAGCGGAGTGAGCGAGAAGGGGAGGGTGTGGGAGGGGGTGTCCCCCCCCCCTCCCAAGGTTAGAACTTTTTGCCTTTTGATGTTGTAAATGGTGCAATTTGATGCATGTTTTTGCGTGTTTTATCAATTTGAAACAGCCCCACTTGTTTAAGGTACAGGATATTTTGATGTGGATTATTATTGAACAATTTGCCTATAAAGTGGTACCATCCAAATAAACTTCTTGTATTAATTTTTATAATGAATTTCATGAACGCTGTCTGTTAAGCAATCAAACAGAAAAGGCATGCACACGAGGGTGTACATAAGTGATATTTCTCCTCCCACACGAAGGCCTGATTTTACATTTTCAGACCTGAAATTCAGCGATCTGGTGCAAACTTTTGGTGCAATACTTGGAATTTTTCTAGCTCCCCCTCCAAAAAAAAAAAATAAATAAATAACGATTGAAATAATTAGGGGTGTTTTTCAGGGAAGTGTTAATAGCAAAATCACGTCATTCAGCTCTTATTCCGCGTGTGCATCATGACGTGTGTGTGTATGTACAAAGTCTAATGAGGTAGAGGGGAGACGGAGCTTTTGCGTTTTTTGAACTGAAATAAAGCGATCTGAAGCACACTTTTTGTGGGAAATTCGGAAATTGTCATTCCCCAAAGTGTGCTAAGTCTATAGAGGGGACCAATCAATGGGAGGGTGGCAAGATACCCCTTCCATATTCGAGGGAGCTTTTTTTTTTATTTTTAGAACTGAAATTCAACAATCTGGCGCACATTTCTGTTAGAATATCTGAAAATTTGTCAATCAGAGAAGTGCAAGCCTGTGGAAGGAGACATAGCAGGGTGATGTGGGAGGGGATAAGCCCTATTCTCCCTCTTACATGAGGGAGATTCTGTATTTTTTGATTGCAGTTAAACGTTTTGGTACACACATTTTGTGGCATATATTTCGAAAACTCAAAGTGTAGCCATAGTCTATTGTATGCACAGGGCGGGGGGGGGGGGGGACAGGGAGAAAGCGCGGGAGAGTGCTATAACCACCCTTACCGTACGAGGGAGCTTTTGCCTTTTTAAAGCATACGCATATTTAATG
The DNA here is from genome assembly GCA_033980235.1 of Diadema setosum. Taxonomy (NCBI): domain Eukaryota; kingdom Metazoa; phylum Echinodermata; class Echinoidea; order Diadematoida; family Diadematidae; genus Diadema; species Diadema setosum. The sequence goes on along the minus strand of CM067071.1, from coordinate 23,376,661 downwards.
GAATATTTTGGAAATTATAACAACAAAAAAATGATCGGGGGAACTGAGAGAGGAAAGGGTTGATTAAAAGGGGATATTCCCCTTGTACATGAGGGAACTATTGATTTTTCCGAATGTAAGCGATAAGTCTTGTGCACTCCCCCCCCCCCCCACCCCCCCCCCCCCCTTATGCTACGCCGGTGCTTAGACGGGAACTTTATGTAAGGGCGGAATCTTTGGAAGTTCAAATTCATAGGTGTTGTGATTTTTCCCCTATTTTTCTTTTTTTTTTCTTTCTTTTCTTTTTTTTTTTACGAATCTAAAGTATGTGTGTGGGGGGGGGGGCTGCAGCCCCAGCCCCCCCCCCCCCCCCCCCGTTCCGCGGCCCCTGATACATGCCGTCTACCGTTACTGCATTTTCGCAGTTTTTTTTTTCTGCGTTACAGCATTTTTGCTCTAAAACCAGGGGCGTCACCAGCTTTTTTTCAAAGGGGGTGCGTTTTGATAATGTAACGAGATTTTTTGGACAGACATTTGGAATTCAGGAAGCTCTCAATCCCCAGACTTTTAGGATTTTTTAGGGACACCAAGCGGAGAAAGGGCACCGGCGTAGCTAGGATTTCATCTTTTCTTCTTTTTTGGGGGGATGTTAGTATGCGAGGGGAGTAGTAGTAGGTCTAGGCTTTCCTGCAAGAGATATTGTTTGAAGCGGGGTGTATGAATGGAAGGATTAACGAGTGACAAAAGGCGACGGAAGGAAAGGATTAGGCCTATTGATAAAAGATGCAGCTGCAATAGTAGGAATAGAATTAAAAGATTAACTAGTATAATCCTTTCTTTGTGAATGACTTTGGCGTTGGTTGGTAGTATAGGGACAGCTGCGGTAGAAAAGGGGGGATGAAAATGAAGAAGGTTGCTTTGGTTAATAGAAGGGGAAGCGTTAAAATAAAGGTCCGTCGTTGCATCAACTGCAGCTGGATGGAGGATTATTCCGGTGCGTCGGTGGAAGAAAAATGAAGGGAAATATAGAAACAATGGCGCTGAGAAAGAACCAGACGAAAGATAGAAGCTATGTAGGGTGCCGAGCGTCAATCTCTTGGTTACTTCTCCTATATTTACATCGTTGACAACGCATACCAGTACCTAAAATGGCTACTCCGAGCAAACTTCAACTTTGCAACGCAGTGGAAACCAGCCAATCCACCATGGCATCCGAGGGATCTCCTTCTATGTATCAGGGGAAAAGGACAACGCCTTCTATTGCGGCTATACGGGTAAGTTGAAATAAACATCACATAAAGTTATATGCATTTTGCGTACGTGAAATTGCATAATATGCACTGCACAGCATGTTTGATCGAGTGATTTGTAGAGGAAGGAGTAAAACGAATGAAATACAAGTGCAAGGAATGGTACGTTTATCAAGCTGTTTTACGGTAATGCGAAAGGTAATTGTACGCTTTTCCCCCATAACGTTGATTTGAATATCTGCATAAAAAGCATTGACACTGTATTCATCTAGACAAAATGAGTAACAGAGTATCTGTATAATTGTTTTTATTTTGTATGGTATAGGCACGGTTGTGAGAGAAGAAGGAGAAAGGGTTGTCGGTACTTAAAGAGGTAGGTAGTCGGTATGGCCAAAAAATAGATTACGATCTCTGTGAATTTGAATCGGGATTTTCACCATTTCAGTTGGGAGGAAACGTTTCGCCGTTGATAGCAGGCAGCGATGAAATATTTGCTGTCCATGGTGTTTGGAATCATTGCTTTGGATGAGGAGTAAGAGCAATATCAAAATGTATAACAAATTACAACGAACAAAGATGATAACATTGCAGCTTCGCCATATGAAAGCATGGGGAGGGGGCACAAGGAAGCAGAACAAAAGAAGAAAGCATGCGTACATTTTACAGAGGCGATGTAATTGAATTTACATTGGTACATGTCATGAAATTTGAGCATCTATATCAGCTTTCTTATGCGATTTTTGTTTTTTTGTTTTTGTTTTTTTTGTTTTTTAGAGCAGTAGGTTGGTTTTTTTTTTCTGCTCAAGCATCACAATATAATTCCACATATCTAAGACATGTAGCTGTCGATTTATATAGAGCTTACTACATGATATGACATTGCAGTAATCGTACTGACGTTCCCCTTTAACAATATACTGTAGTAGTCTACGATGGCAAGAAGATCGTGAGCGCGTAATATTTTTGTAGAGAGTCATGATGAACGCTTTGATTTGACTTTATTTACGTGCCGATTATGCAAAAGTCAAGAATATCCATCAGATTGACGAGATGATTGCACAGCATTAAGATAAACGCACTTAAAAATACATCTGCGGTGAGATTTTTTTGCTTGTTTGTTATAGTCGCAGTGTACGATAAAAAAAAAAAAAAAAACACCCAGTAAATTGCAAGACGCAGATGGTCCGATCAAGTTTATTATTTCTTTACTTCGAGCGTACTCAAAGTACTGGCGAACACGTACTAAATCATTGCATAGCGCAAAAAAGTCATATGTAGCAAATGTTGCCACTGTAATTTTGAGAGGGAGTGTCAAATATCATGCGGTGATGAAAGGATGAAACGCTGTCAATGAGTACTGCAAGTGGCTGTTTGGAGATGAATCGAATGTGAATTTATAGCGCGCAATTTAAACGCTACGATGGGATCTTTGTTCAAAAGTATCTGTACAGTGTCAAACCTCATTTTCACCGTTCAGGGGGCCCGTTTCATAAAACTTGTTATTAGTGACAACTGCCACATTTCTATGACAAATTTGCTCTCAGCCAATCAGATGCAAGGATTTCAGTAGCTTGTCACATCTATGACAACTTGTCACTGACGACAAATTTTATGAATGGCTCTGGCTTTTATGTCGAACACATTTGCGCTGTTAGAACTGAAACAAAGAGTATTTCCCCCATTTTTTTTTAACACGATAAAAAAAAAAACAGTGAAAGGAAGAATTGTTGATAACTTCATGCAATTACTGCAGAGGCTCCTATATTCATCATTCCTACTTTCTCACCGGTGAATACCAAACATGGCTCCTTCTTCAACTTTATCATAGGCAGCTGTACCTGTGGTAGCAGCTACTTGAGAAAACTGTGCGCGTCAGTTGGCAGAAAATGCTTTCCATGTAAGATGCAAGACGCACTCTGGTATCGTACTGTTTGTGTTGTGGATAATTTATCATGTTGTAACGATCGAGTGTCGCTTGCCATATTTTTGATGATGTGAGTAATGTTAAAGTCGATGTTGAAAGCTTAACTATATTGTTGAGTAGAATAAAGATGATTGTGACACGTGATAATGTAGGCCTAGTAGGTAAAACACGTATCTGAAAATGTCTGTACCGATACGATGGCTATGTTTTGACTTTTCAGGAGAAAAAAAGAAATAATTTGCCGATATCTGAATTTAGTTTTGAAGATCTCATTTTAATGTATAGTCGTAACAAGTCGAAACAAGTTTGATTATACAAAATGGATAAAAAAAAAGCAGACATACAAGGAACGAGAGCATTGACTATAAAACAAGAATATAAAGTGAAAAAAAAAACGGTGGATGAATTGTGTGAGAGGGGATAGATTTGAAGCGTTCTGAAAGAAACAACAGAAGAATAACTGAAGGTATAGTGTGGAATTATTTTACGCTTGATTTCTTCACTATGCATTATCACCGCATGCTTTACAACAGGATGCTCATACACACTGAAGTGAAAACCAAAAATAATCAACAAGAAAGACCAAAGTTGCCGTTCCCTGCCTGGGTTATTGAGCTGGAGAAGACATTGATGGAGCTTTTTGAAAAGAGGAGGCAAGCACGATGCTTTCGACGTGGAAAGGTGGGACATTGGAAGAGAGAGTGCCCTGTTAGACTGAGAAACAAAAACACGCAGGTAAGAAATTTGGTGAACAGTGTCTCTGTCAGACCCGTTAGATCGCACAAACTTCGTGTTCAACAAGAGAATCATAACGCACGATTTTAAAATTATGCCGTGTACATGGTTATTGTCAAACGAAGAAATCAATCGAGTTTCTTGCACTACTTCTTTAGATTACATACTGTCGGTGAATTTCAGTTTCCATATTGCGATGATAAAGACTAATGTAGATTTCTTACAAGCGGATTTCATAAGAGACAGAAGTGTATATCGTATTAAACATTTTCTGTGAATATCGTTAGTTTGTCATAATAACGTAGTTCCGGATCTTTGACAAGATTTCGATGTGATATCTTTTTATCGATTTTCCCAACCTTATTTTAACGTATTTGATGTTTGACGAATATTTTTAAACTTTACTGATTTACACTTGTACGGTTGTTCGTCACGAGCATCACATTCAGTAGCATTTCTTAACGATAAAAATATTTCGTAAGTGGTCAGAATGTCTTTGGTACTTGGAGATTCTATTTGATAGTTGATTTGAGTGTCATGACATACCTACGTGTTGTGAATGTTTAAACATGCAGTCATTCAAGCGTGTGAATATGTTTAATGAAGTGACAAGAGAAAACGAAGCAGTTTGAAAAAACACAACATTGAAACGTGATACTTGTCGTTCATTAAACAGCTGATATTGTGAACGAAGGACTACAATCTTTGAAAAATGCGTTCTTTTTCTGACAGTATATATATGATAAGCTCATGGTACATGTACAGTGTGTTTGTGTGTGTGTGTGTGTGTGTGTGTGTGTGTGTGTGTGTGGTGCGTGATTTATCCTACATAAACTGTTCGCGTGCGAGAGGTGTTTGCGGCGTTCACGGTATATTCTATACTATCGTAAATCACGATGTAAAGTTAACGTTTGCAGTAACATTTCGATACGTTACAAATTTCTAGTCACATATTTTCTATTCTACATCAAAAATTTTGATGTATTCGATACAAACATGAAATAATTTACAATCACAAAGAAACACAGGTGCGCAAAAATTCGTACTCATTGATACTTTTCGCAACTTGTCTGAACATCTTTTGATATTTGACAAATATTCCTGTCTTAATAAAGAGTCTGTATGGTTGTTCATCGCGAGCATCATGTTCAGCAACATTTTTTCTTCTAACGATCAAAATATCTCGTACGTTGTTACAATATGTTTGATATTTGAAGTTTTTATTTGATATTTCGTTTAATCTTGTCAAACGTTCTTTAGGAAATAGCATTAAGAATGAATTAGTGTTTTTTTTTCCCGGAACGGACTTAAAGAGCGACGACAAAAAAAGTCAACGATTGCTTTAATCGACGAAACAACAACAGAATGTAAATGATTGTTTTAATCGGAAACACAAGGCATTTCTACTCCGCATACACACGTTTCTTTCACTCTCAGACACATTGCAAAAAGTATTGACGTCTACGAAGTTAGTCTAAAAGATGAGTAATATCTTCCTTTTTTTTCAACTGCACTGTTTTTTTCACACAATATTTGTACAGAGTCACGCACAGAGCGCATGATTTATTTCCGATTTTATTCAAGCAACATTTACATCACGCTTTTAAATGAAAAAAAAAATACGATAACATGTATTTATGCGCACCTGTGTTTGTTTGTGATCGCAAATTATTTAATGTTTGTATCGAATGCATCTAAATCTTTGATGAACGTACCATTTACATTCTGTTGTTGTTTCGTCGATTAAAGCAATCGTTGAATGATGAATATAGGAGCCTCTGCAGTAATTGCATGAAGTTATCAAAAATTCTTCCTTTCACTGTTTTTTTTTATCGTGTTAAAAAAAAAATGGGGGAAATACTCTTTGTTTCAGTTCTAACAGCGCAAATGTGTTCGACATAAAAGCCAGAGCCATTCATAAAATTTGTCGTCAGTGACAAGTTGTCATAGATGTGACAAGCTACTGAAATCCTTGCATCTGATTGGCTGAGAGCAAATTTGTCATAGAAATGTGGCAGTTGTCACTAATAACAAGTTTTATGAAACGGGCCCCCTGAACGGTGAAAATGAGGTTTGACACTGTACAGATACTTTTGAACAAAGATCCCATCGTAGCGTTTAAATTGCGCGCTATAAATTCACATTCGATTCATCTCCAAACAGCCACTTGCAGTACTCATTGACAGCGTTTCATCCTTTCATCACCGCATGATATTTGACACTCCCTCTCAAAATTACAGTGGCAACATTTGCTACATATGACTTTTTTGCGCTATGCAATGATTTAGTACGTGTTCGCCAGTACTTTGAGTACGCTCGAAGTAAAGAAATAATAAACTTGATCGGACCATCTGCGTCTTGCAATTTACTGGGTGTTTTTTTTTTTTTATCGTACACTGCGACTATAACAAACAAGCAAAAAAATCTCACCGCAGATGTATTTTTAAGTGCGTTTATCTTAATGCTGTGCAATCATCTCGTCAATCTGATGGATATTCTTGACTTTTGCATAATCGGCACGTAAATAAAGTCAAATCAAAGCGTTCATCATGACTCTCTACAAAAATATTACGCGCTCACGATCTTCTTGCCATCGTAGACTACTACAGTATATTGTTAAAGGGGAACGTCAGTACGATTACTGCAATGTCATATCATGTAGTAAGCCCTATATAAATCGACAGCTACATGTCTTAGATATGTGGAATTATATTGTGATGCTTGAGCAGAAAAAAAAAACCAACCTACTGCTCTAAAAAACAAAAAAAAAAAAAATCGCATAAGAAAGCTGATATAGATGCTCAAATTTCATGACATGTACCAATGTAAATTCAATTACATCGCCTCTGTAAAATGTACGCATGCTTTCTTCTTTTGTTCTGCTTCCTTGTGCCCCCTCCCCATGCTTTCATATGGCGAAGCTGCAATGTTATCATCTTTGTTCGTTGTAATTTGTTATACATTTTGATATTGCTCTTACTCCTCATCCAAAGCAATGATTCCAAACACCATGGACAGCAAATATTTCATCGCTGCCTGCTATCAACGGCGAAACGTTTCCTCCCAACTGAAATGGTGAAAATCCCGATTCAAATTCACAGAGATCGTAATCTATTTTTTGGCCATACCGACTACCTACCTCTTTAAGTACCGACAACCCTTTCTCCTTCTTCTCTCACAACCGTGCCTATACCATACAAAATAAAAACAATTATACAGATACTCTGTTACTCATTTTGTCTAGATGAATACAGTGTCAATGCTTTTTATGCAGATATTCAAATCAACGTTATGGGGGAAAAGCGTACAATTACCTTTCGCATTACCGTAAAACAGCTTGATAAACGTACCATTCCTTGCACTTGTATTTCATTCGTTTTACTCCTTCCTCTACAAATCACTCGATCAAACATGCTGTGCAGTGCATATTATGCAATTTCACGTACGCAAAATGCATATAACTTTATGTGATGTTTATTTCAACTTACCCGTATAGCCGCAATAGAAGGCGTTGTCCTTTCCCCCTGATACATAGAAGGAGATCCCTCGGATGCCATGGTGGATTGGCTGGTTTCCACTGCGTTGCAAAGTTGAAGTTTGCTCGGAGTAGCCATTTTAGGTACTGGTATGCGTTGTCAACGATGTAAATATAGGAGAAGTAACCAAGAGATTGACGCTCGGCACCCTACATAGCTTCTATCTTTCGTCTGGTTCTTTCTCAGCGCCATTGTTTCTATATTTCCCTTCATTTTTCTTCCACCGACGCACCGGAATAATCCTCCATCCAGCTGCAGTTGATGCAACGACGGACCTTTATTTTAACGCTTCCCCTTCTATTAACCAAAGCAACCTTCTTCATTTTCATCCCCCCTTTTCTACCGCAGCTGTCCCTATACTACCAACCAACGCCAAAGTCATTCACAAAGAAAGGATTATACTAGTTAATCTTTTAATTCTATTCCTACTATTGCAGCTGCATCTTTTATCAATAGGCCTAATCCTTTCCTTCCGTCGCCTTTTGTCACTCGTTAATCCTTCCATTCATACACCCCGCTTCAAACAATATCTCTTGCAGGAAAGCCTAGACCTACTACTGAGGGGGCGAAGCGACCGAGCCCGATCAAACAGAGCGAGCAAGAGGGGGTAAGGGTGTGGGAGGGGGTTGTCCCCCTCCCGCGTGAGAAGTTTTTGCATTTTGATGTTGTAAATGGTGCAATTTGATGCATGTTTTTGCTTGTTTCATCGACTTGAAACAGTCCCACTAGTTCAAGGTAGCAGTATATTTTGATGTAGATTATTATTAAAATAATTTTGCATATAAAATAGTATCATCCAAATAAACTTCCATTTTTACTATTTACACTGAATATCATGAACGCGACCAAGCTAGAGCGGGCGGAGTGAGCAAGGGGGGAGGGGGTGTTCCCCCTCCCACGGTGAGAACTTTTTTTCGTTTTGATGTTGTAAATGGTGCAATTTGATGCAAGTTTTGATGGTTTTGATGCAGGTTTTATCGACTTGAAACAGTCCAACTTGTTTAAGGTAGCAGAACATTTTGATGTAAATTGTTATTGAACAATGTAGGCCTACCTATAAATGATATCATTTAAATAAACTTCTTGTATCAATTCTTACACTGATGTCATGAACGCGACAGAGCCCGAGCAAGCGGAGCGAGCGAGGGGGGAGGGTGTGGGAGGGGGTCGTCCCCCCTAGCACGGTGAGGACTGAAATTGTATTTTGATGTTGTTAATGGTGCAATAAATTTGATGCATGTTTTTGCTTGTTTTAGCGACTTGAAACAGTCCCACTTGTTTAAGGTGGCAGTATATTTTGATGTAGATTATTGTTGAACAATTTGCCTATAAAATAGTATCATCAAAATAAACTTCCTGTTTTGATATTTAAACTGAATATCATGCACGCGACGAAACAAGAGCGGCGGAGTGAGCGAGGGGGAGGATGGGGGAGAGTGTGGTTCGATTTGCATTTTGATGTTGTAAATGGTGCAATTTTATGCAACATTTTTGCGTGTTTTATCGACTTGAAACAGTCCCACTATTAAGCAGTATACATTTTGATGTAAATTGTTAATGAACAGTTTGCCTATATAGAATTGTATCATTTAAATAAACTTCTTGTATCAATTCTTACACTGATGTCATGAACGCGACAGAGCCCGAGCAAGTGGAGCGAGCAAGGGTTTAGGGTGTGGGAGGGGGTTGTCCCCCTCCCACGGTGAGAACTTTTTGCATTTTGACGTTGTAAATGGTGCAATTTGATGCAGGTTTTGCGTGTTTTATCGACTTGAAACAGTCCCACTATTAAAGGTAGCAGTACATTTTGATGTAAGTCGTTATTAAACAATTTGCCTAAAAAATGGTGTACTTTAAATAAACATCTTGTATTAATCTATTCTTACACTGAATATTATGAACGCTGTCTGTTAAGTAATCAAAGGGAGAAAAAAACATGTACACGAGGGAGTTACATGAGGGGCATTTCTCCTCCCAAACGAAGATGATTTTGTATTTTCAGACCTGAAATTCAGCGATCTGGTGCAAACTTTTTGTGCAATACAGCTGTACTTTTTTTTTTTTTTGCTGCCCCCTTCCAAAAATAACAATTTAAACAAATTGTTTTTTTTTTTCGGTGAAATGTTAATGGCTCTTATCCCGAATGTGCATCATCTCTGTGTATGTACAAGGTATAGCGAGGTAGAGCTTAGGAGGAGGATGTGGGAGGGGGATACCCCCTCCTGCTCGACGGAGCTTTTGAGTTTTTAGAATTGAAATAAAGCGATCTGAAGCACACTTTTTGTGGAAAATTCGGAAATTGTCATTCCCCATAGTGTACTAAGTCTATATAAGGGACAAGGCAATGGGAGGGTGGTAAGATACCTCTCCCATATTCGATTATATTTTTCCGCCTTCCAAATACCCGGTCAAAATCTTGGGGGCGACTGCGCCATCACTCTCCTCCCTTGGCTACGCCATTGGGAAAGGGTTAATTGTTAATTGAAAGGAGAGAATATCCCCTCCCCCATGACGGAACTTTTGCATTTTTTTTTTTTTTTTTTGGATAAATAAAGTGACAGATTTGGTGCACACTTTCGATGAAACATTTGTAAATCTGTCAGTCTATAGGTGTATTAAGTCCATGGAAAATAGACCGAACGGGTGAAGAGGTATCCCCCTCCCACACAAGAGAGACTTTGCTTTTTTAGAATTGAAATTCAGCAACCTGTCATCTGATGCACACTTTGGGTGAAATAATTGGACAGATTTCTAACAAAAAAAAGCAAGAAAATATTTTCATCTCGGGAATTATAATTATTTGGGGTAGGGCAGATATGGTGCGCTTGCCCCTCGAACATTTTATGGAGGCAATTCTTTTTTTTTTCAGTCAAAAAGCAAGAAAATACTCTCATCTCACTAATTATTAATTATGGGGGGACAAAATGATAATATGCTTGCCCTTCCAATGTTTTTATGGGGGTAAACTTTTTTCTGGCAAAAAAGCAAGAAAATCTTCTGGTCTCGGGAATTATGGGGGGGTGGGCAAAATGATATACCTGCCCCTCCAATTTTTTTTTTTTTTTTTTTTAATGAGGCTAAGGCTTGCACTTGGCTCGCACTACCTAGACCCTACATACATATAAGTAGCACACGTATATGCAAACGTGTAAGTGCTCCGTACCGTACGGATGTACAGTACGGTCGATGAATAGTAAACACTGTAGAATATATAAAAATCAGTGTTGACAGAGCCCAGGATGAGAATTGTTTTTGCCCATGATTTTGTTGTCCCTGTAGCAAAAAAAAAAAGAAAAAAAAAGTAAAAAAAAAAAAAAAAAAACAAGAATAATTATTCAGCGTCCAGCGTTGAGGTTGCTCGCAGACTGAAGTGGTGATTTTTTTTTTTTTTTTTTTTTTGGTCTGAAGGGGGGTGCGTCCGCACCCAACGCACCCCCCCCCCCCCGTGACGCCCATGAAAACAATGTGAGAAAATGGGAAAAATTAGATCACAAATCACCTTCAACCTTCAAAATACTTGCTTTCTCTTGTAAAGTAGGCCTTCATGCATTTCGAAAATGACGTTCCTTAAGTAATAATTTCTCAAGATACACATCAACTGCACATTCATTTCTCTTGATTAAAGAGACTTATCATCTTCTGCGCATGTACTATTTAGATTTCACAAAAGCACCGTCTTGCTTTATCCAGGCTGGCTGTCAGCGGTTATGATGAGATCAAAGTAGGAAAACATGTTTAAAATGTCAGTGCAACGCTTTTGACAGAAACAGGTGCATTACTTAACGACCGATGATTGTCCATGTTTCGTATGTCCACGGCAAAAAAAAAAAAAAAAGTCACTCTCAGTGGCTCCAGACCAAACCAAGTTACAGTAAAAAGGCAAGACAATGGCATTGTGCAACATTAATATGGTTTTCCTTGGTAATATCACGCGAAGCTTATAAATCATCCCAATAGATACACTGATCTTTCCATGAATGTGATTGATATGATTTTTCCAGGACAATCTCTCATCTATCATCTATACCCCAAGAAAATTAATTTAATCAATTCTCTGGAAATACCATTACCATCTGCGTATATCATCATATCATCATGTGACAGCTTCATTCCGGAGGACTGAAATATCATACATTTTGTTTTACTTGCATTCATTCGTAGTCTGTTAGATTTAAACCAATCAAAAGCTTTTTGCAGTGTTTCGTAATTTTGTTCCATATTGTTTTGTCAGAATCAGAAGCCAGTATGTTTAAGTAGTCCGCACACAGTACAAAACGAAGTAGATTGGATGCATTGATGATGTCATTCACGTATACCAAACACATATGTGGTCCCAATATGCTCCCTTGTATACCCCACACGTTATGGGTAGACTGTCTGAGTTGGTGCCCTTAAAACTGGTACACATGTACGTTGACTTCGACCAAGGAGGTTCAAGAGAATGAAGTCACAACTGTCGTATTTCCTTTGAACCCATGTTTGATGCCACCACTGGAAAATATTTGAAGCATGTGTTAAACTGGATCTGCCGCGCAGATAGGAATACAAATGACAATTAACAATTGCATAATCACCTGGTCCAGCCACTTTCTACAAGGAAGATATATGTCTTTGTGATGGTAATTACTTTTCGCAATCACTACTTATAAAAGATAGGTGATACATTAAAATGGCAAAGACACGGGCCTAATGAATCGAACGCTTTAGACAAGTCGGCGTAAATGGCCATAGAAATTTCTTTTCTCTCTAAAAGCTGTTGTAATCTGCTTCAAGACATGTAAAAGGGCTGTTTCAGTAGAACCAAGGATCGGAGGTTCAAGAGAATGGAGTCACAACTGTCGTATTTCCTTCGAAGTCACGTTTGATGCCGCCACTCGAAAGTATTTGAAGCATGTGGCAAACTGGATCTGCCGCGCAGATAGGAAGACAATTGACTCATGTCTCATTGCATAATCATCAGCCACTTTCTCACGGAAATATGTCTTTGTGATGGTAATTACTTGTCGCCATCCCTATACTTATAAAAGATAGGTGGTATATACTGGTAAAGACACGGGGATGCGCGAATAGAAATTGCGCAAAAAATGATGAAATGAAAATGAAAATTACTCGACTGGCCGTGCCCGGCCACTAATCTGATATATTTATTAATATATAATTATACTCGAAGATTATTCCATATCAGTTTTATTTGGAGGAATCAAGTGGAAAAGCGATAAAACTGGCTTTCCAGGGGGTACAGTTTTAAACACTTTCACATGATACAACTCTGATTTACACTTTTGCACATATTTCTTGAAGGGATTGACCTTTGTTTAATGAGCTTTTTATATCATTAAGTGAGATTTCGTTTCATTTAATAGATAAACAAGCAAAATATAGCCAACATTAAGTTAACGTTAAAAATGAATCTTCAGATTGCAAGACGGCGGCATCAAACCCCGTCACCAAAGGCACAGATGCACCTGTGGAATTCTTTTGTACATCAATAGAAAAGTGACAACTGTTTGAATAATTACAGCCAGTTGGAACTCCATCTCTTAAACCTCCTTGGTAGAACAGGAGGTTTTATACACGGAGTTCCAACTGGCTGTAATTATTCAAACAGTCGTCAGATTTCTATTGAGGTACAAAAGAATTCCACAAGTGCACTTGTGCCTTTGATGATCGATGTTCCAAGCCGCCGTCTTGCTGAGCAATCTGAAGATTCATTTTGAACGTTATCACAATATTGGCCATATTTTGCTTATTTATTTATTAAATGAAATTAGATTTCACTTAACAATAAAGCATGTAAAACAAAAAGTCAATTCCGTTCAGAAATTTGCGCAAAAGTGTAAATCAGAGCTGTATTATGTGAAAATGTTTAAAATTGTACCATCCTTGAAAGCTGGTTTTATCACTTTTCCACTTAATTTCCCCCAAATGAAACTAATATGTAATAATCTTCAAGTATAATTCTTTACTGATAGATATATCAGATTAGTGACCGCGTATGCCCAGTCGAGTAATTTTCATCTTCATTTCAGCATTTTTTCCTCAATTTCTGTTCGCGCATCGTCATGTCTGTACCACCTACCTTTTATAAGAAGGGATAGCGAAAAGTAATTACCATCACAAAGACATATCTTCCTTTGAAAGTGGCTGGTGGTTATGCAATGAGACACGAGTCAGTTGTCTTCGTATCGGCGCGGCAGATCCTATTTGGCACATGCTTCAAATATTTTTGAGCGGCGGCTTCGAACATTGATTAAAGGGAATAATTCTGTTGTTACTCCATCCCTTCAACCTCCTTGGTAGAACAAGTCGGTCGGAATCCAAACTGTTCTTTAATCAATACGTTCTTTTCTGACAGGTACTGGTACAATCTTTCGTACATGATTTTAGAGAGAGTAGGGAGGAGTGAGATTGGTCTGTAATTTCTATGAGATGTTTTACGTTCTTTTTAAATACCATTTTAAATTTGTTTTTGATGATTATGTTCACAGAGAACTGCAATGGGGAGTTTGTTGAAAAGAGAGCTACCGGTGTACGAACAACTTGAGAACGTTTCTTAATATACATGTATTCGGTTTTCCGGAAGGCATAGGCCTAAAGGTGCTATTCTGAGAATATCTTGTTTTGTAGTACAGCTGTGTAATTGGCCGAAAAAGTACATGTAATCAAAGGGTTTTAATAGGCGAGTATCAGATTTTGAAGGATTTTGAAGGTGAAGAGATCCAGCAATATTGCAGCTTTATTCTTTCTTCAATAGAGAGCCAGTGTAATGGCTGGTAAGCAGAGAGCACCGGGGTGTATCGCAGATATCGGGGAAATTTGATGAAACATCGGTGAATGTAATATTCTCGGTAAAAGTTTGACGAAACTCGGACAATGTTCAAAAGTTATGCATTTTATAGTTTCAGTGCAGCCATCGCCGAGTGAGAAGACTACTTCAGTTGTGACGTCACATGTGGAAAGTGATAACAGGAAATAAAAAGGGAATTGCACAAAATTTCGGAGGAAGAGTACACGATTCTTTGACTTTAGTTACGGACGTACGTATGTTACGGGTGATATTTTTCACCTGCTTTCCGAAAGCGGTAGGTCAAGTGCTCTTTCATTATGCTATATAGCAAAGTGAAAATATGTTGAAATGTATCATTATTGTTGTCCATACGGGACGTCACAAAATGTAAATTTTTTATCCAGCGATGGCAGCACCAAAATCTGTAAAAATCATTATCTTTGAAACGGCCGGTGAACGGCAGGTCGGATTTTTCTCAAACTTTCATTTATGTATTCTTCTAATGTTGTTTCATTAACTCAAACCACTGTACATAGGCCTATTTGGGTTTCATTCTCCTTCTAAAGCTCATATTCTAAGCATAAGAGAAAGTCCTTTTTTCTGTCAAACTCATTGAAGATGTAAATCTGTAAATAAAATATCGCGGTCTACACGATTCATATAGTGTAATATTCCATCAATTTACAATGATCATGCCGACCCGGCTCTAGCTTCGAAGCTGTGCACCACATGGATACCCCGTCATTACTACGTAGTGCACTGCTTCTTGTAATCACCAAAGAGACTACTGTATAAACTCACTACAAGTGAGTGTGTGTATATATATAATATGTATATATATATATATATATATGTATATATATATATATATATATATTATATATATATATATATATATATATATATTATATATATATATAATATATATATATATATATATATATATATATTATATATATATATATATATATATATATTATATATATATATATATATATATATATATATATATATATATTATATATATATATTATATATATATATATATATATATATAAGCCCCTCAAAAAAGTTTGGAAATCTGAGTTTGATCAACCATCTCTCATTTTTCCTTAGTAATAATTTACTTGTGCTTAGTACCGCACAAAGATTGTTTAATTCTCTTTAAAATGATACCATACTTGTTAGATTATTGTATACATGGAGGTGCAGTGCTTACAAATATGAGGGTAAAGTCAGAATTTAAAAGCTTCAAAATGGTCCAATTTTTTACGTCCCTGATGGAGTTTCCTCGTTATGAGTGAGTTCCCCATTGTTTCTTTGGTGTTCATTTACTGTAACTTCAGCATTTTTATGGAGTGAAACATGTATGCGTTCAACAAAACAGATACACAAACATACACACATATACACACACAAACACAAACGATCATGACTCAAACCATTATCTCACAGAACCTCGCCACATTAACCACAACAAAGACATAACGAAGTGAAATGGCATGGTCTTGATTTTATTGGAGTTTCATCTTCATTTTGTCGTTATTTTGTCTTTACTTTACTTGTCTTTATATCTTTATGTTTACTTTGTCTTTATATTGTCGATTAACATGATCGGGGCTCAGTATCTGGTGGACGACCCTAGTGCTTGCACCACCGCTTGGTACCGTGTCCTCATGCTGTTGATTAGCTTCGTGATTCGCTGCTGAGGAATGGCGTTCCACTCGTCAACCAGTATCTGACGGAGTCCTGCCTATGTCGTTGCATTTGTGACCCTCTTCCCCACAGCTTGGCCAAGTTGATCCCAAAGATGTTCTATGGGGTTGAGGTCGGAGCTGCATGCAGGCCAGTCCATTCTAATGATGCCCCCTCTCTCGAGAAAGTTGCGCACAAGTCTCGCTCTATATGGTCTTGCGTTGTCATCTTTTTGAATCATCTCAGCTTCAATTTGCCCTATGGCGCGGGCTTTTTCGAACATTGCTTACACGTGGCATAATGTACAAGTTCTTACAACCATAAAGCTTGATGAGCTATCAAAATTGCCTGGCATGGCACCACTATGAAAACTTGAATGTGAAGTTAAGACGTCTATTGAAATTTGCCTTCATTGCCGACCAGTTGAGAACAAAAGACATAACACAAAAGAACATGTTCTCTACTTACTCTTCACGACCATTCTCATTCATAAGGACCGTTCTTGTTCATTTTGCAACTTTTCAATGCAGACCTTATCAGACACTTTATAGCCCTTTACTTGATAGCATAATCATAATGGGTAGGATGTCATTTTAAAGATAATTTAATAATCTTTCCATTGATATCAAACATGTATTGTATAGTGCCTACAAACTGGAGAAATTTACAACTAAAGTCGGAATTCCAAACTTTCTTTGAGGAGTTTATATATAAAACTCTTTCGCACCGTTAGAATACAATCTCCAATTTTACCCTACACACACAGCACGTAACCTCTGACCAATAGGTTTAACCCATGCACCAGCAGAATAGAATTATCTGATGACAGGTTTTATTCTACAGCCCAAAAACCCTACTCAGTGGGTTTAGTTCTGCACGGCCACAAGCTTCTCTAAGAGAAACCGAAAAAAAAAAGACTCAACAGCTGCATCCAGAGTACAATTACCACGCAGTCATTGTGAGAGAATTGTATTTAAGCATTGATTTACTACTTTGCTGCACTGCGAAATACATGCACACGTAAATTAATAATACATGCACACGTCTTAATAGGCAGTTGAAGTCTACACAAAAATACATATCACACAGTAATTTGTTACGAAATGTCATACCATTTTCGAAAAAAGGGTGCTGACAATAGTGAAGGAGAAAGAAAGGAAAGGAAACTAGGATATGAGGGTAGCGAGACAAAAAGAAGAGATGGAATATCAGGAGTGAAAGAAAGAAAGAAAGACAGATTTTGAAGAGTGGAGAAGAGTGATTGGGGCATTCTCTGAAGTCTTGCAGTCAGGTTTATAATTTATGTGAACTAATCAAAATATTACTAGGAGGGGAGAGTATACTAGTATGCAGATTCTGAAGACTTCTGAAGTGTAAAGATCGGTAGCTGGAAGATGCCTTTGACAATGTGTTTGATCAGTTCTTCTCACTTATAAAAGATTTGACTTGGTAATAAGTCAAGAATTGCAAGTCCCTCTGCACATTCACCAATGCATCATTTTAGTGTTGCAGGCTGTATATGAGTGGTTCCAGCTCTCAAGCCTACAGTATTTCTCTGTTACTAGTGATGGGTGTACTACATGTATATTGAATGACTGATACACGGTATGATTTGAGTTGCTTGCATCTTGTGATCAATTATACTGTTCATCATTACACAATGCCTTGTTGGAGTTGAGAGAACTCTTGTGTCTGACATATTTTGGTTGACTGATTTGCAACAAAAGATTCAGATCATATGAAAATTCACATACTGACTACTTCTTGGCATAGTGCAACCCAAACTGTAGCACTCCTTTAAATAAATCATCCTGCAAGATATTTCATACCCCATGAAGATTCCTTTTTCCCCTCACAGCCAGAGGTATTGAATCTCTGAAGTCTAGTGCTGCCTTTTCTAGAGAAGCTGTGATATCATGACTGCCTCTACATATCTTTGATAGTTCACTGTAAAAAGATCAGTGTTAAGATTTAACACCATGGGTGTCAAATCGCACACCAATCAAGTGTCAATAGAGGACCACACCCACAGGTGTAGAACATATGTTGTGATGGTGTTGAAAAGTGTCTACCTGGCACTTCGTGGTGATATTTTTGACACTGCACTGTTGTTAATTCAATAATGACACCATATGGTGTTGATTTGATATTGCTGGTGTCAATGTCAATGGTATAACATCCATCCAGCTTCAATAGGAGACCACAACAATAGGTGTTACAGTGGTGTAAATGTGTTCACATCTTCTTTTTTTTTCAAAAATCAAGTATTTTATTGGAAAATTCTTGATTGTCTTGCTGAAATTCAAAATTAACCAGAAGAACAGTATGTAAGAAACTAATCAACAAACAATTTTATATTTTAAAATGACACCCACAGGTATTAATCTAACACCAGAAATGAGCACCAGCTCGGTCTTTCATATTTAACACTAGACTTTTTGCAGTGCTCCCCGGTTCTTAAAAATCCTTAATCTTACATTTAACCCTATATAGGGAACATTAGAGGGTTTATTCAGTTATGTTATGTTTGATATTACTGGTTGTTATGACAATTGCTAACTGAGACTCATGTTAGTCATTTGTGTCTGTGTGTGCATGTGTGTGTGTGTTATTTTGAATTTTCTGATATAAGTTTTGTTTGTAGTATTATATTATCATCTTGTAAATTTAAAATTGGGGGCTGAGAAGGGTTGAAGTAGCTTGATTTATATAGGGTTATAAAGAACTGATATATTGTATGTGTAATAGATTTGTAGGGTGTTGTTCGTATTCATTGTGCTCATCATATATAGATGTAATTATGTAATTGTGATGTAAAATGTGTTTGTATTGTCATGATCATTTTGTTGCAATGTAACGCCAGTTGAAGCCAAATTTCTATGTCTGACATAGACCAATAAAGAAATGAATGAATGAATTAATTAATTAATTATTTGAGTTTCCAGAATACCCATAACTTTATTTCAGATATGTTGTAATAAATACTTCATGTGGTCTGATTAATAAGCTACACAATGTATTAAGCCTCCCGTCAATCTCTTTCAAAGCTTTTCTGTCCTTGGGGTGGGCATTTCCAAAACCAATTGCCACTGGATCCATCAAATCAGGAGAGGCTTCACAGTGTGCTCCAGGCTGAGATGTGACAAACCAATTAGCTTGTCTATCTCTACCACTATCTGACCATTCTTGAGAAAAGTCAATGCATACTTCAGTACAGCACAGATATGAGAATGGTGATACATGTTGCTCTCAACTCCTAATTCCTTTTTATTGCTGCAACACTTGTTCATCTCCTTTGAAGACTCATGGTATCATATCTTATCAACAAAGACAAGTCTGAGCATGAATTAGGGTCAAAGAAAATGTAACTAAAAGCAGCAAACACACTGTCATTACCATTCAAATAGATACTAACTGTAAAAATACAGAAAATGTATCAATGATAATAACAAAAGCAGTAAAAAACAAATTCCTCTACCATGTCAGTAATCATTTATGTGGCATCCTGATGAACAGAGACAAATAGTCCTCATAGGTTACACTGGAATGGTCAGGTCAGCACATCAAATGTATCAGGTGCAAAATGACAATTGTAAACTAGAAATGTCGCTGTGGCGACTGGTATGCCTCTGCCATAATGCATGATTCTCCTAATAGGTCTATAGTACATGTGGACAATGTGTGATTACATTTAAAATTGGCAAAATATTAAAATGACATGTTTGTCACAAATGTGTTGAATGTTCACCTTCCTTGACCTAGATTTAATTGGATGAATAGGAGAGCATGTATTTAGAGATTTAAGGACTTTAACTTGACTTTACCCCTTTCATAAGTTTATGCATTGAGTAATTTTCAAGGTATGGAGAAAAAGTGCAATTTCTGTAATGAATAGTAAATTTTTACCATTTTCATCTGGCCTTTGACCCTAAAATTCATAAGAGAATCACTGTCAGGCAGAACATGGTACTAAGTTTCAAGATAACTTGAGCCACTTCCAAGATACGGAGGAAGAAGTAAGTTCAACACTTTCACTTGATCTTTGACCTTTTTGGCAAAAAAAAAAAATACCCAGAGAATCTCTATGCGGTTATACATGCATACACCAAGTTTTTAAAAAATAATAATCCTGCTGGCACTGCATAAATATGAGGGAAATAGTAAAATTTTGAAGTGTTGCCTTTGACCTTTGACCCCTGACCTTTGACCCAATGAACCCCAAATTGCCTAGATAATATCACTGCCAGCATGCATATATACTATATTCAATGAAGATACCTTGAACAATTTCCAAGATACAGAGAAAAAAAGTGAAATTTACCATTTTTAGTTGACCTTTTGACCTTTAACCTTTGACCTCATGACCCCAAACTTTCATCAGAGAATCTTAATTGGGTAATACATGTATACACTAGGTTTCAAGAAAATATCTTCAGGCATTGCATAGATATGGGAGAAATAGTGAAATTCTAAGCATTTGACCTTGACCTTTTGACCTTTGACCTCGAGCATGTGCACCCAAAAGTTGATAGGCACAACTTCACCCCCTAATACACATACATGCCAAGTTTCATTAGGATACCTCAAAAGGTTTTTTAGTTACGCTGTCCATAAAATTCATTACGGACGGAAGGACGGACGGACAGAAGGACGGACAACCCGAAAACATAATGCCTCCGGCACCACTTTGTGGCGGAGGCATAAATATACAATGAAAAATTTAAATATGCACTATTCCTCCACTTGTTCCAGAGATATATGCTATACATATGATATTATCATGATATGCTAAAGCAAATGTCATTTTCAGTGCTTACTTGGCAGAGTTAGGTCAAATTTTCTTTTCATGTCCCAGAAAATGCTGGGACATGCTCTCCAAAAGAGATCATTGATATTGTGTGTAAATTAAAAGATACGAGTCCTGGTTTTGATAATGTTGATGTAGCTATTGTAAAGAAAGTTATTCATATTTTGTGTATCCCAATATGTGCAATAATCAACTTGTCATTTACTACAGGTACTGTTCCTGATAAAATGAAAATTGCAAAAGTTATCCCTATTTTTAAAGGTGGAGAAAAAGAACAAATATCAAATTACCGTCCCGTCTCTATTTTACCGTTATTTTCAAAAATTTTAGAAAAGTGTGCATATACACGCATTATAAAATTTCTGGATAAGTGCAATATCATAACAAATAGTCAGTATGGTTTTAGGGCAGGTCACTCCACATCTTCTGCCATTACTGAATTTGTTCATAAAGTTGTAAATGTTTTTGATAATAGAGATGTATTGATAGGGTTATTTTTAGATTTAAGTAAGGCATTTGATACTCTTAATCATGATATTTTATTATATAAGCTTTATTTGTATGGAATTCGTGGAGTAGTATTGGCATGGTTTGTAAGTTATTTAAGTAATCGTAAACAGTTTGTGACCTCTGAAGCTGTAGAATCAAAAATGATGTCAGTAAGATGCGGTGTGCCCCAGGGATCTATTTTGGGCCCACTCCTTTTTTTGCTCTACATTAATGACATAGTCAATGTTTCTAATAAATTACAAATGATATTATTTGCGGATGACACGAGTGTGTTTATGTCCGACAATGATCATCATGTACTTCAAAGTCATTTCAATAATGAATTTAGTAAACTTGTTGATTGGTTTGATTGTAATAGGCTTATGATAAATGTAAATAAAACAAATTATATAATGTTTACCAATAGAAAGATTAATATATGTGATATACAGATTAAATTTAAAGATGTAATGATAAAGCAGGTTAATTCAACAAAATTTCTTGGTGTTATAATTGATAATAAGTTGAACTGGAATGAGCACACTCGGGTCATCTGCAACAAATTAGCCAAAAATGTTGGAGTTTTTACCAGATTGAAATTTTTACCTAAAAATATTTTGATTATATTGTATAATACCTTAACTCTCCCGCATTTGAATTACTGTTCGGTAATATGGGCCAATTCTAGTGTGTCAAATGTGAATAGAATATTATTGCTTCAAAAGAAACTTATTCGTTCGATAAATCACAGTGATTATTATGCCCATACTACTCCAATATTTTACCAATTGAAACTTTTGAGGTTTCAAGATATTTATACTTATCAGTGTGCAATATTTATGTATTTGTGTTTTAACAATATGATTCCTAAAAGTTTATTAGATTATTTTAAGTTATATACTAAGAGTAGATATAATATGAGAAATGTTAACGTATATAGTGTTCCTTTTGCCAGAACCTTGCCTTCTCAAAAATCGATATTTGTCAATGGACCTAAAATATGGAACGGAATTCCTCCTGATATTCGAGGCAGCACATCATTACGATTATTCCAAAGGAGATACAAGTTATACCTTCTAAATCAATACATTGAATTTTCTGATTGTTAGGCCGTTTGTATGTAGGCGTGCGTATGTGTGTGTGTGTGTGTGTATCTGATAGGTGTGTACAGCCATGTTTCAACTTGCTGAAATTGAGATGTTTTATATTTATCAAAAATATTTCCATGATATGATTTGTTATAATATATGTGTATATTTTTTCTGGAGACAGGCTTAAATATAAGGCTGTGCCTTTCTGCTTGTCTCCCAACACTATCCAATCATTTATGTTTTGTTATACTTCTCATGAATGTTGTTGTAATGATAATGCTTTTGTGTAGTCTAATTGATTGTAATGCTGAATGTTTTCTGTTATATGTTGATTTGTTTTTATGGAAGTGTTAAATAAACCTGAAACCTGAAACATGAAACCTGAAAATGATTATATGTCTACATCTCCATTATATACATGTAGTCTGTCTCATAATTAGTTAACATTATCTTAACATCACTGAACTATTGTGGTGTCACTAATTGTTCTAGATTTCTCCTCTGAAGAGGGTAACAAATTGAATTCTGGTAACCAGACCTTCACAGATTATTAATTTGCACTGGATTATCTGACTTTCCTTAACCTTTTCCTGAGCATTTCTCTGATAGCTCACTTTCTGCATTAACTGTATCGACATGCATTACATGTTTTTGGAAAACATTTTCTTTAAAAGCATTCGACAACTAATTTTAATTTTCTTCACTGCCTTTGAAGATCACAATGTGACATCTCACAGCATGAGTGACTTCTGCTTGAACCATCCATGAAGTCTGCTGTGAGAAATTAATATGTTATTTCAATTTCAAATTTGCAATTTGTTTTCAGCATAATGTTCCATCTCTACCTTTTAATTATGTGTGCACATATTGTGCAACTGCAAGATCTGTTGCTTATGCACCGCAAAGACATGTACCTTGTCATCTAGGCATGCCACACAAAGATAATTTTTGATCAAAACTAGAGTCAAATGTTCCAGACTTTTAATCAATCAAGATCCAGCTGATTTTCTATTTAGGCAACAGATGACTTTATACATAATCTATTATGCAATGCATGTGTCAAGATTTCTGAAAGATTTTACAGTCCAATATAACATTTCAGTGTCCACATAGATGTACATCAATATTGTATAATTTACATCTTTTACTTTTATTGGGAGAAGAGTCTCCTAATAGGGTAGGGATTTCTTTTTTTCCTTTAAAAAAAAAAGAAGAAGAAAAGTTAACAATACCACTTATTATACATCAGTTTACAAAAGATTTTGGGTCCTGAACATGAATTAAGTCAAGATGGCATGGAACCAAACTTAATTCATTAATAAATACCAAAAAGGATACGGTTTTAGTTGCTCTGCAAAAGTACGCATGTCTTCTGCCACATTTTCTGAACCTGAGGGTGCCACAACACTAAGCTCCACCAGGTGGGACCCCGAGACAGGCTCTAGTTTGCCTTCAGCAGCCTGGTTGAACTAGGGAGAGAACAAGAATAACATTTTCAACACAACCATCTACTTGCATTTACATGAATATTTATCTCAGAACACTATATAAGGCTAAATTGTGGTTTATGTCACCACTCACTCACCCCCGTCTTCACAATGTGCAAAGCTGAAATAGATGGGAATTATCAGAGCAGTGATGACAGGAACGGCAATGAATGGAATATGAAATGAGTGGTGACAGAAACAACAGTAATGCCCTATATACACTGATTGCATTTACAGTACACGTACTGCTGAAAAAAACAGAAAAGCTACACAGATGAAATTTATTGATATTACCACTTAAAGACCTGTTTTAACAGCCCTTACCCCCAACAATGTCGCGACAGCATCTGGAGAATAAAATTCCTTGTCTCGGGCAATAAAACTGCAGGAGAGAGCAAGGGGTACCATTTTTAACAAACATACAACGAAAACCTTCTCCGAGTAGGTTTCTACAAAGGGGATGTGTCCACTGATGCGACTACCCCGCCCACCAGCACGCACCGCCTATTGTTCTAGCTTGTGCACATTTAGGCAACTGTATTAGGAAACAAAACGTGGTTACAATCACTAATCTCGACTACACAGAGATCACTGGTTACAATCCAAGCACATGATTGGCGCGCAATTCTCAATCATTCTCTGCCTGCAATGTTGTGCACGAGTGTCGAGTGTATCAAAGGAATGTAACCCCAGGAGGCTATACATGTATTTTTATTTGGAAGATGGGAAAGTCACTAGTGTGTGTAAAGTCTACGGCAGTCTACTGACAAAAAAGGTCTGAAACCTAAGACTATAGGGAGTCTACCTAAGACAAATTGTGTTCGCATACTTCTTAAGTACAATGACCACAGACCTCGGCATCGCCTCGCTTTGGCACGGTGTGTTAGGGCTTGGACTGATAACCAGAAGGTCTGTGGTTCGACTCCCATTCGGGATCTTGCTCAACATCTTGTTTTCGTTTTTGCTCTGAATTTCTGAAATATATTAAGTTTGTAATGGTTTATTCCGTCAGGCTTAAGGCTAGAGAGAGTAATAAAGTCAAAGACTTGATAGTTATTCTCTATCCAAGTCACCAAGACAAATAAATGCCTTTCCCATCCTCCAAAAAAAAAAAATATCACCCCCAGGAGCATTCCAACAGAAGGGCTGTTGAGGTAATGACGGGGTAATTACTGTAGCTGGCTAGGGCAAAATTTTGCAAAAGTTACCACGACAACATCCGAGCAATATTTTGCGGGGACCACATTAGTGACTGAACTAGCCAAAACCGCCCATCTGTTTTTGTCGTTGTTGACAGTTTTATGCTTTACTATTTTTATTGTTTTCATATATAATATATAATTACATAACTTTAAAGAAGTCAAATGTCAACAAAAGTATATCAGAATTATTTCTGTGACACAGAGGTTTCTCTGTAAAATCTTAACAGGCTTCAAATAAACATAACTTATAATAGACAAAAAAATTTAGAAAGTTGTCAAAATGAGAGTAATATTGCTGTACCTTCCAGGGAATAATAGGCCATATGTTAGGAATTGTCACAGAGGGGGTAAAAAAAAAAAGATTACCCAGTCACTACCCAGATGTTGCCATGGTAATTCTAGTTTGAGAGGTTCAGTTTTTTAAAAATGGGACTTTACAAATCTAGTAGCTCTGATACATGGCAAACATAGACAATTATATAATAATAATAATAATAGCAATAATAATAACCAACATTTATATAGTGCCTTGTGTTTTTAAAAAATACTGACTAATTGCTTCTTTAACTACTAATTCAGAAGGTACATAAATTACAATATGCCATTATTTGTCTTAGAGTAACTGGTTCTCTGATTTGATATTGAATATGTTCATATCATGATGATTATACAATGCCTGGAGCACTCAAAACAGAAAAGTAAAAAACTAGAATTATCAATGAAGGTGCTTTAATACCTCAGGTCCAGCAGCTCAGACTCCTATGGTGTCTTGCATATCTTCACATACTAGATTTGACCTTAATTGCTTGAATGCTGTGGAAGTATGTGCAATACTATTCACATGGTTTTGGTAAAACTGTGGTTATGGCAATGCTTTGTCTGGCAAACACAAAAATCAGGTCTACACATCTATACCTCAATGCCATAATGTCCATCAAATGCCATTTTAATTGCTTCAAAATTGTGGAAGTAGATGTAGTTCACTCCACAAGATTTTCCAGAAAATATGCAGTTACCATAACATTTGCCGCACACTCAACAATTACAAGCGTGCTTATAAGCGCGTACTTTTGTCACTCATTTGTGTAAACAACTTCAACCGATCGGCCTTTCATGTACATGTGTACGCCAGTGTATATGTTTGATGTGCCTCTTCCTTCAAAGAGCTATTCCAACAATGTTGATGGAGTTTTTGATGGAGTCATGATATGTTTGTTTAATGAGCACCTAAGTTTCTTCACTTATGACACATTGCTCTACAATTAGTTATTCCAGGTAACAAGAAATGGTAATAAATGTATGAAAAAAAGCCCACAAAAGATCACGCCCCTGGCACAACCATGTACTACAAGCGAATGAATAGATGTACAACGTACATGTAGTTACCTTATACAACTTGGACATAGTAATTTTCAGCCTGCCCTTCCGAAACATGTAGCCTTCTGTCACAAACTCGTAGTCCAATCTACAGGAAGAAACACATACATACGATTGTGTATACTGCAAATACTGTACTTTCACTGACAATTGTGTGCATACATGTCTATCCCTGGTAAATAGTCCAAAGTCCAAATAACATTTCAACAAATGTAGCAACACTTCAGGGTCACATGACATTTCTGGGTCATATTCACTTTATAAATTTCTTGATTCATCATCACCCCCACATGAACTTTTGCTATGATCAGCCCAGAGAATCCACAACTTTTTGTAGTATTACTGAACCACTAACTTCCTACAACTTGCTACAACAAGAGACCCGGGGGTCACGCGCTCACCTGAGTATCGCAAGTTCACTTTCCATGCATTCTTGCAGACTCTTACCTGAGAACATTGGAAACTTATGGTGGGGGTAGCTTTGAGAGTGGGGGCATGGTGTCCATTTACATACTCCATCACACTGGTAAAAAATACCTACCAAGTACACTGTACTTTATAGAATGTTGGATTATGCAGCTGGGGGGGGGGGAAGACTTAAAGCCCTATCACTTTTGATTAGAACTAGAGAAAAATATTATTGAATATTCATTAATTTAGGAGGGTTTGGACCCCCTGGGGCTCCCAGGGAAAGCATGGAGCCCATTCATTGAAATCTTATCCCCATGGGAATGCTACTTGCCAAGTTTGGTGAAAACCCATTATGTTGTTTTCAGCAAGATAAAAATTTAGGCACGCATTTGGACCCCCCCCCCCCCCAAATCCCATCAAGCTTCCTTGGGTCCCAAGGAGGGTGGAAAGGGGGGTGGGTGGGTAGGGCACCCATGATTTTCCCATGAACAAACTTGAAACAACAGTCATCAATATACTGACTCATTATATCAACTTAGCTCAATCACTTCTGGTTCCAGAGAAAATCTGTAAAGATTCTTTACAGGAGGGGGGGCCTTGGGGCCCCCAAGTGGGACATGGTGCCCATTTGATGGAATTGAGATTCTATCCCACTAGGGATGCTACCTGCCAAGTTTGGTGAAAATTTGTGATAGGGTTTTCAAGAAAAAGATGAAAATTTACAATTTCAATCCAAATTTAGGCCCCCTGGGCCCCCCCAGGTGGGGCATGGTGCCCATTTGATGGAATTGAGATTCTATCCCCCTTGGGATGCTATTTGACAAGTTTGGTGAAAATTTGTGATAGGGTTTTCAAGAAAAAGATGAAAATTTACAATTTCGGTCCAAATTTAGGCCCCCTGGGGCCCCCCAGGTGAGGTGGGGCATGGTGCCCATTTGATGGGAATGAGATTCTTTCCCCCTAGGGTTGCTACCTGCCAACTTTGGTGAAAATTCATAATGGCATTTTCAAGAAAAAGATGAAAATGTACAATTTGGGCCCCATTAGGACCCCTCTCCACCCTCCTCCCCTGGGTCCAAAGGGGGGCACCCCTGATTCCGCCATGAACAAACTTGAAACTACAGTCATCAATGCACGAATTCATAGTATTAACTTAGCTCTATCACTTCTGGTTCTAGAGAAGAAGATTTTTTTAAGATTCCTTCATTTTGGGGGTTTGGGCCCCTCTGGGGCCCCCCAGGTGGGGTATGGTGCCCACTTGAACAAATTGAGATCCTATCCCCCTAGGGATGCTACCTGCCAAGTTTGGTGAAAATCGGTCAAGGGGTTCTCAAGAAGAAGATGAAAATGTAAAAAGTTTACGCACGACGCACAACGCACGCCGGACGCCCGACGAAGAGCGATCGCAATAGCTCACTTGAGCCTTCGGCACAGGTGAGCTAAAAATCACATTTCACAAAAAACAAAACAAAACATGCTGATGAAGTTGTTTAGATGAGTACCTGCTGTTTATGGTGCAATGGACTCTCATTATAATGAAGTCCTTAGGACCAGCAGTTTTCTTTCGTTATAAAAAAAAAAATTGTTGTGACTGAACAAATTAACAATAAAAGAACATACGTCGGATAATGTTGCAGTCTAAATTTTTACTTTGTTTTTAGCAGAAGTGTGTTATATCCATGTTCATTATAACAAGAATGCACTGTAGTACCTTTATATCACATCAGGCTGTTTACATTTTACCAGATGTCATTGTAAGAGCACCCTTTGCTTGTGACCAATCACCTACTACACACACTTTTCACCAAAATCAATTTCACCAATTTTTGCCTGAAACTGTTCATTTGTTTTAGAATAACATAATGAATATAAGCTGAAACTAACACCCAATGACAGCATGAAAAATTAAAGAATTTTAATAACTTTTGTTGCTTTTTTATGAGTGCTACAGAAAGCAGAGTGTAAATCATATTTTGGAGACATACATAATGACCATGAAATACAAATATTGTGATATCACTGTTACGTGATATTGTTTCCAGCAAAATGCAAGCTTTTGTCTATAACTCGCAACAGCATTTTCACTTTTGTTTGTCTGATGTAACAATAACAAATACACATGTACAAGAAATGTGCTTCCAACCATGAAAAATGAGCATGCAATAACATGTACTTGCTACCATAAATCTGGAAAAGAAAAATTTTGTATTAAGTTTGCAGCATTCGAACTAATTAAAAATTATCCAGATAATATGTACAGATGAGAAATAAGGTTCTCAGTATTTTTATGGTTATCAAAGATTAAAGGGTGGTAATGTCCTGACCAGTTACATGAATTATTTATTGTTTTCAGTTTTATTTATCGTAGATGGCTATTACATAAGGATGCTTTGGATGGCTCTTTTAAATTATTAACCAGTACACAATGACAATCATCAGTGGTTCAGAACTTTACAGGAACTTACAAAAAACCAGCTAAAAATTTGCATAAAGAAGGCTAAGGTTTCATGGGCATGCCCAATGACACCCTGAGCTAACACTGCATTCAGTTTTATTATGGAAACTACAACATGGGAGAGCTAAGTGCAGACGACCTCAGTAAGCATACATAGTTACACTTTTAGGGCAGACAATGGACTTCAGGACCAACAGAGGACAGGCAGGGAGGGAAAGGACAGCATACATAAATCTCACAAATACCACCCAACTTACTTTAAAGGTCCAGTTTACCTTCGGGAGCAGTGATTTCAAAAATACGAAAGATATCACATTTGATGCATATGTGTAGATCTGTTGTATCATAAAACATCCTATACAATTTTTGCAATAAAGCCTAAAATATAAGGAGATATCAGTATTTTTCTTGATAAACCATAACTGTAGATGGTTTAGTCTGGAAGCATTCTTATTATAGCTATTGTTCACATTTTGTGTATTTAATAATACTTAACATTGATTATACAGATTCAAATTTTTACAGTGGTTGTTTCTATCCCTAAATCACATTTTAGAACTATTTTAAAGCACTAATGCTGGGTTTTTGTTTCATCTGCAAATTGTAAATTATGCCTTTAAGTCAGTAAGTCAACTCTGTTCATCTTATTTTAACTTGCATAAACTCACTTAAAGCCAATTTCCTCAAGAAAATTTGGCAGGTTCTCAGATGTGGCACAATCCTGATAGCTTCTGACAGTCACTGTCCGGCTCTTGTCACTGACATCTGACTGTCCAATATATCGCAATTGCCTGGATTCAAGAGGATGGGACAAAATATGTCACACAGCCATTCAGCCTTCTTGTGCTCTGGGTTAGATGGTTGTGAATTTTAATAATCAACAAATCATACATTTATGAACATCTAATGTCAGTAAATTTGATTTGTGGCACTTAATGGTACGGAACAGAAAGAACACAATTGATTAGAAGAAGGAAATGCTAGAGTTGCTTCTCCTTTGAAGAAGTAGCTAATTTGGATCAGTCCTGTCTTTGATATGAAGAAAAAAGTGAAGCAATTACAATCCTCTGTCCTAGAGAATTGCATCAAAGAAAAATCTTAGAATCTAAGAGTACCAAAAAAATGCATGGTTCCATGGAGTCCATAGAAGCATAGAAAAACATTGAGGTATTTCCACGAGGGGTTCCTAATTGTAGAAATAGGGCATTGGTAAAATCTTGTCATCTTTGCAAAGACAAAAAAAAAAAAAACCACCTAGAAATGTTGCTATGGCAACTGGTATACCTCCACCATAATGCATGCTTCTCCTAATAGGTCTATAGTACATCTTGACAATGTGTGTTGACAGTTTCACATAATTGGCAAAATATTACAATGACATGTTTGTCATAAATATGTTGAGTGTTCACTTTCCTTGAACTCGGTCTTATTGGATTTAAGGCTATAATCATTGTCTGAGAGAGCAGGTATTTGGGGATTTGAGGATTTTTACTGGACCTTTGACACTTTCATAAGTTTATGCATTGAATAATTTTCAAGGCATGGAGAAAAAGTGTAATATTAGTATCAAATAGTAAAATATAAGCAATTAACCTGACCTTTGACTGTTGACCTTTGACCCCATGATCCTAAAATTCCAAAGAGAATCACTATCAGGCATTACATGCATTAATTATGTACTTAAGTTCAGACAAAGTGAAACTATGCATTTTCTTGATCTTTGACCTTTTGGCAACAAAAAAAAAAAAAAAAAAAAACACTACCCAGAGAATCTATATTGGGTAATACACGTATACACCTTGAACCTTTTCCAAGATATGGAGGGGAAAAAAGAAAAAAAAAAACAACATTCAAACATTTCACTTGATCTTTTGACCTCATGGCCCAAAACTTTCTCTACAGAATCGTTATTGGGTAATTCATGAATACACTAAATTTCAACAAAATATCTTCAGGCATTGCATAGACATGGGGGAAATAGTGAAATGTTGACAATTTGACCTTGACCTTTTACATTTGACCGAGATCATGTGCACCCAAAAGTTGATAGGCACAACCTCACCCACTCATACATATACATGCCAATTTTCATTGGGATACCTCAGATGGTTTTTTAGTAACACGGTCCACAAAATTGATTACACAGAGAAGGACAGACAATCTGAAAACATAATGCCTCCGGTGACACTTCATGGCAGAGCCATAGCAAGTATGGCAAAGTTGTAAGTCACTCTTTACCATGATTGAGCTGGTGGATTGAATGAACAACGTGCCCTCAATACTGCTTGCTGGTTTGGTCCACCTGGGGGAATAAGTAGGTTATAATACATTTTATTTGTGACACATTTATGATACCAATCTAATTGTACTGCAATAACTTTCTCTTTCATTATCAACTACAGGGTCACTGAAATAAATTTGAATTTTCATTTCTAAGGTCATCTTAATGAGTTGCTATAGCATACTTAAGAGTAATGTAATGGTGAAACTAGGTTGTTGGGTTTTTTTTTTTCAT
The DNA here is from genome assembly GCA_033980235.1 of Diadema setosum. Classification (NCBI taxonomy): domain Eukaryota; kingdom Metazoa; phylum Echinodermata; class Echinoidea; order Diadematoida; family Diadematidae; genus Diadema; species Diadema setosum. The sequence goes on along the minus strand of CM067071.1, from coordinate 23,344,921 downwards.
TTTTACATGTATATGTCTGAATGTATGCATGTTATGTGTAATGTGGTTTGAGTCGTGCAAAGTGACTCAAACCGTATGAGATGAAAGCGTCACTTTTAGGAAATAGATAATCTCCAACATGCTAAGATATCCTGTGGAAATTTCAAAGAACTTCCTGAACAGCCTACCGTTATGATCACAATTTGAGATGTTGGTCCACTCTACTGCACTCCACTAATTGCATTCACAATTACATTAGTAAACAAAACAAAAAGTGGAAGTGCAACAAAGCAGGTGCAACATAATGCAACCTTTGTACAGTCCCAAATAATGGCACATCGTATCAGGGCAATTACCCCTGAGGACAATTACTCCTGGCTAAATACTGGTTAGTGGTAAGGTTAGAGTAAAGATTAGGGTTAGGGTTAGGTTTAGGGATAGAGTTTGGGTTAGGATTTAGTTCAGGATTAGGATTAGGGCCAGGGGAAGAGTCTGGGGTGATTACCCTAGACACGGCACATATGGACAAGTTCAAGTGCACTATAAAATGCACTGCATACATCCTAGTGGATTCATAAAATATGTGACCATGCATAACAACACCAACAAAAAGTTGCACCTCTTCATTTTATGTGAGGACTCAAAAAAGATGATTTGAGTCAACCTCATCAATTTTGAGTTTTCCATATTTTCTGAAACAGCTTTTCTTCTTCTACATTACACTTTAGTTTGGGATCATAAAATGAATGGGAAATTTAGTTTTCAGAAATTTTTGTACAACCCTTTTTTGGTAGAGTAGAGTGATCAGGTATGTCTTAACCCTAACTTACCTGGGGGGGGGGGGGGCCATAATGGCCCCCCCCTCAACAAATTCCGCAACCATTCCGCCGTGCAAAATTTTTTGACCGCGCCGCTCGCTGACTTTTTACTTTCAAGTCTCGCGCAACTTTTGAGACCAAATTTGTTGCGCCCGGGCATACCGTTCCGAAGCCACGCCCCTTCAAAAAATTTTCTAAAATTTTCCAAATTGCTAAAAAATGTGATTTTGTGTACAAAGTCAATACAAACTGTGTTTTTTCAATTAATTCATATAAAGATTCATATTTTTAATTTTGATGGCTGAAACAAATTTATTTTAGTATAATTATGCTTCTAAAGATGTGTATGACAAATTATGCTGGAAAAAACAACAAAAACAAAAGTACAAAAAACAAAGAAATACATAAAAAAGATGATAAAACAATAAGAAACATAAGAAATTAATTTTGATAATGAATTTTTTTTTTACGCACAAATGTTTGGAATGTATATTAACACCAAAAATCAGCATTCCATAAGCCAATTACAGACGAAAATTAGGTTTTTTGCATATATTTGCATAATTAATTAATTTAAAATAAAAAATGAAAATTTTTTGAAAATTTAACTTAACAGTCTTGTAGATTACATCCGGCTTTATGTTCATGCAAAATTTTGCGGCGATCACGCAATCAACGGCTGAGATCTGAAGGGGGGGCCATAACATTAACCACAGACAGAATTTGTTCATAAAGCATGATTAATTTTACCTTAATCTGATGAGCCCTTCATTGTTGCTGCTACGGTAGTTTTCACCCTGTTTTTGTCCCATTCTTCGCACACCTAGCACGGCGGTACAGATTAAGTGCTTAAACAGACCATGTACTTCAGCAATGTACCTCTTTTTCAAGTTCAGACTTATCAAGAGTGTCTGCTTTCTTTCCAATATTTAAATAGGTTAAGAGAGTCCATGTGAATTGATTTATACATCATTTTAAAGCTTAGAGTCTGCCCCTTAGAATCTGCTCTTAACAAAAAAAATCCATGTCTGGCAACTTTTTGTTGGTCTTTTGGTGCAGGGTCACATATGGAACAGACTAAAGATGGCCAATGAACATCTGATCATCTCTGATCAACCACTAGTCTTTTGGGGGGAGAGGGGATAGGGAATGCACAGAAGTAAGAAAAACGAGATATGAAACTTGTCACTTTAAGATGAGTTAGGTGATACACAGGGGGGTGATCAGTATCAGTCACCCGTAATCAGCACCTTTTATAAGGGGACAGTTAGAAATCAAAGCAGTACATTTAGAAAAATTTTGCTGCTATTAATCAAAAAGTGATCACACCCTTTCCATTCCTCCAATTCGACTTTAATACATTTCCACAACCAAGGAAGTGGTCTTTGACATGAACTAAATTAAACAGGACTTAAAGTGTTTAAAGGGTCATCTTGGTCGTCAAACGGGCATTTTGAACTATGAACTTTAACCCAAATGTGCACAATCAAGATGGCTATGTATCAACTTTTCTCTCTCTCTCTCCCTTTTTTTTTTTTTTTTTTTTTTTTTTTAAGTGAATAATACAATCAGAACTGGCTATCACTAGTATCGTACAATATAACACAGTGTTTGGGGTTATACATTAGGTCCCCCCTGAATTATGCCACAATTTTGTGTACAAACTGGCCCTTTGATTATGCCAAATTCGTGCATGTTAACTGTTAAGACAGCTATTTGAGATTCCCACTCATATCAATGAAACCTGCACAATGGGAACGTATTGGCATGTTTTATCATTTTAAACCTCCTTTGTGTGATGACCTGCCTGAACATAGTTTGAAATATGCTTGCCATCTTTAATTTGTTTTGCATAGCTTTAATTGTCATCATACTTGGAATGGCAATCATCAACCACAGTTGTATATCATTCAAAATTGAGCTGGCATACTTACGTACTAGGTAAACCTTTTCAAGGTCCCTAAATGTTTCTGGAGTCTCAACATTGTCACACAGTGCCTTTAGTCTAAGTAGCAATGTCTCACTAGCACTGTCTATGATGCTTCCAACAAGGAGGTATTCCTGCTGAGCAGTAGAACTGGAAGATGCTCCAGTGGATGCGAGACTGATGGTGTGGCTGATGGTTGGATTCATGGTGGTCATTTACCTGCACATGCACAGAGTGGTACTACTCACAATATCATTCATGAAAGAGAATGAAAAGTAACAGTCAAATCTAATCTAGTAAGAGCAGTGAATTTACAGAAGAAACACAAAATTAGGGCAAGGAAATACCAAAGGCATACCAAGGGGAATGTTTAAACACCCCCTTTGAGTGAAAAATGGGTATTCAGGGGTGTTCAAATACCTAGTCTGGGTGCCAGAGGGTGAACCTTGTTTTGCCGTCTGCCTGATGTTTTTTGATGGTTTTACCGTATTTTGAGGGTGCTGAACTCCAATCTGGATGATGCAACTGTAGAATCCTTGAGGGTTTCGAGATATTCAAAATGGGTGCCAAAATGGCCGCAAAACCAGAAGATTCCTATGTACTTTCACCTGAATCCTCAAAAATTGTAAACAATAGGTTGTTCCGAATCCAAATCTGCATGATGCAACTGTTGAATCCTCGAGACTTTGGAGATATTCAAGATCATTGCCAAAATGGCCATCAAAGTAACAAGACATCACTGATAATTTCTTTTGCTAAATAGAGATACAAAATGGCTTTATGGCCACCAAGTATGGATCGAAAGATGTGAAATAACTCCATTTTGGCTGGAGTAAATACAGTAGTGTGCCCTGCTGCAATAAGTGTCGGAACTTGTCTTGTATTCTTATGAATCTCATTTCGTATTCTTCATATTCGTCTCATATTCTGATTACGTCATTACTGATTGCTGCATCCATTACCACTATGATTACTAAGGCGTTGCATCAAAATTATACCGTGCAGGATTCTGCAAAAAATCAGGATCCTGCCAGGTATAATTTTGATGCAACGCCTAAGTATTCTGCTTTTAAAACTATGATATGCATTCATGAGTACTGGACTATTAAAATATTGGGAATATGTTGTCGGGGTTTTTGGTTTTGGTTTTTGTTTGTCTGTTTGTTGTTACTTTTTTTTTTTTTTTTGTTAACGGCTCATCACCTGTGATTTTGCCAACCACTCTGCAAAAGTTTATACATGCAGGAAGGTGATGTATGTCATGATATACGTATGTCATGTTATATATTCATAAGTAGGGCCTATATAAGCATGAAAAGGTCCAAATCATGTCTTAATCAATGTCTTCAAGACCACCAATATAAATTAAAGGACAAGTCCACCTTCATATACATGTGGATTGATTGAATGCAACAATATTATTAGAACACATCAGTGAAAGTTTGGGGAAAATCAGACAATCCGTTCAAAAGTTATGCATTTTTAAACTATCTGCACAGTCACTGCTGGATGAGAAGACTGCTACAGTGTATGATGTCATGTGCGTGCAACGACATTATTTAAAAGAGAATTTCACAAAACTTCACTTTTTGAATAAAGTACGCATTTCTTCAACCTGTTACTGACACATGTTAAGGGTAATATTATTCCCCCTGCCTTCTGAAAGAGAGAAGTTAAGTGTTCTTTTGTTATGCTAGAAAAGTGAAAATATGTTGAATTTTGTGTATTCTTTCTTTATATCGTTGTACGCATTGTGACATCACAAGCTATAGTAGACTTCTCATCCAGCCTTGAGTGAGCAGAAACTTCAAAAATTCATAACTTTTGAACGGATTGTCCGATTTTCCTCAAACTCTCACTGATGTGTTCTACTAATATTGCTGCCTTCATTCAGCCCACATGTTTATGAAGGTGAACTTGTCCTTTAATAAACCAATTTGAGTGTTTAGGAATTAAGCGAGTAATCCTCAGTAATCTCAGTAACCTTCTCTTCATTACCAGGGACAGATCCAGGAATTCCGAAAAGTAGGGGAGGCGCCTTTACAAAACTAGAATTATCACTGAAGGTGATTAATACCCCTGCCCCTAGTGTTGCTTTACAGTATTCATCGCATAATCGGGCATCTGATAATCGGGAACCTTGCTTAAATGACACACGCTTCCCAGAAACATTTCCAATGCACATTATTTTCAAAATGGATAATCGGGCGGGGACCTCAGATAAAGGGGACAATTTTTTTTCAAGCGATCTTTGATTTTGTTGACATTTTATACAAAAAATCTACCAAAATGCCACAACAATATTTCAAAGATTCCCTAACAGTTGTCGTTTACATCGAACTTACAAAGCAAGCTTCGGACTGGTGTGTTTTTACCTCCGTCCATCCAGTACACGTACATTTCAGCTCGCTGCCCGCCTTCGCTTTTCTGTACATGTGTATATATGGCGAGCTAGATCGCTACATATTGACAACACATGTACAGTGCAGTGATCGCGGCAAGTAAACAATCAAGCCATGATGACTGAATGATTGAAGGACTTTTCATTGACGTTCCCACATCAGTTCTGGGTAATCATTTCCCATGGTTGTGGATGTATTTATACGGAATGCCCTACATGTCCAAGAATTCTACGAATGTTTAAGAAAGTGCTAGCTTTTAATCCACATATTTTGTGTTCGAAGAGAGGTGACAGAAGAAGAACCCGGTTGCGATTACTCTACATCATTGCGAGAATGCAGGGAGAGCTAGAGGGTCGCGCCGTGGTTGTGTATTCATGTACATGTACAGTACGTCAGTATGCATGTGTGTGTGTGTGTGTGTGTGTGCACTACATGTACATGTCATATGCCGTTAGTGTATAGTGAGTGCTCATCGCGAAATCGGGCACCCCGCATAAAGGGGCCATGTTTGCTACTCCCAACCTGTCCCGATTATGCGATGAATACTGTAGTATGTGATGTCATGAGGGCAATGATGTTAATACCAAGTTTGTGCATTTGTTGAATTGGAAACACAATAATTTTAGTTTACTGTACAATTATAGAGTTGACACCGAGTATAAAACTTAAAACAAATGGAAACATGCTTTCCCCCAGCATCACTACACTTTAAGACCATCATACACACCAAATTTGACCTTCATGGCTTGAATGGTTTATTTTGATACAAAAATGAGTGGTTACCATGGCAAAACATTTTCCTTAAACTAACACATTGGTGTCTTGCAAAACTACACTTCTAGATCATGACACATACTAAATCTGACTTTGCTTCAATGATGGAAAAGTTATTCGATCTGCAAGGTTTTGGTAAAATTGTGGTTACCATGGCAACAGTTTGTGTGACAAACACAAAAATTATGTGTTCCACATCTATACCTCAGGGCCATAATGCCTACCAAATTTGATTTCAATTGCTTGAAAACAGTGGAAGAAGTTCACTCAACAGGATTTTAAAAAAAAAAATGTGGTTACCATGGCAACACATTGTCCAATACAGATAGAAAGGACATTTTGCAAAACTTCACTTAAAGAGCATCATACACACTAAATTTCACCTTCATAGATTAAATGGTTCAATTTGATACAAAAATGAGTGGTTACCATGGCAATACATTTTTCTTATATTGACACATTGGCACACTACACTTCCCGATCATCATACATACTAAATTTGACCTTAATTGCTTGAATGATGTGGAAGTTATTCAATCCACAAGGTTTTGGTAAAATTATGGTTACCATGGCAACGCTTTGTCCGACAAACACAAAAATTATGTGTTCCACATCTATGCCTCAAGGTCATAATGCCTACCAAATTTGATTTCAATTGCTTCAAAACTGTGGAAGTTGTTCACTCCACAAGATTTCAAAGAAAACATGTGGTTACCATGGCAACGCTTTGTCAAGTACAAACACAAAGACTGTCTTGCATAACAACACCTATAGATCATCATAGATACCAATTTTGAAATTGATTGCTTAAATACTATGGAAGTTATTCAATCCACAAGGTTTTATTAAAATTATGGTTACCATTGCAACGCATTGTCTGACAAACACGAAAAAAAAAAACACGTCTTGCACATCTATACCTCAATCTCATCATTTACCCTAAGTTTCATTTAAATTGCTTCAAAAAACTGTAGGAGGAGTTCGCGATCCAAGATTTTGCAACAGACCGACCGACCGACCGACCGCCCGCCCAACCAACATCGCGGTGATTCCTAAATACCCCATTCACACTATGTACGGCGGGGGTATAATTAAAGGGGCGCGGACACACCCCCATTTTTTTTCTTTTGTTTCAACAAAAAATAATGGGGAGGGGGTGCATCTCCGCCTGGATCCGCCACTGATTACCATCACATTACAATTGACATGGGCAGTCTTGTCCACTGATTAAATAGTGTTTAGGACTCCTGCATGTAACTAAAACAGTATAATCTTGTAATTTTATTAAATCTGTAGTTTTGCAAGGCTCATTGCTGGCACACCTATATTGTTATTTTCAAGACTGAAGAAGTACTCAGTATATTATGCATAAACTGCTTGTCAGCAGAGTTGACTTGGGTTAAAATTATGTGATTTTTATAGCTCTAGACAAAAACTTGAAATCTTTAGACACAAAAAAAGGGTTATACATCGTGCCACAGACGGATACAAGCTGTAAAGTTTTTTCACTGTCTTACAGAATGGTTGTAATGAACAGTGTGGACTATTGTACACAAAGAAGAACCTCACATTTGAATAAAGAAAATATAGGGGCCCCATTTCTCTCTCTCTTCTTTCGATCTTTAAAATAACAACAACAACAACAAAATCTGGCATCTTGGCAAGTGGCCAGAATGTGTGACATAACCCGAAAGTGTACCTATCTGCTCAATGCTCATCAGCATCATGAATAACATGCATATCACCTGTTTCAAAAAAAATAAAAAATAGTTTAAAGAAGGGACAAGGACTAATATTAGGGGAGATGGAGGAGCTTTATCAGAAGAAAATGAACTATAAAGGAGACTGATTTTGGTGGTTTACCAATTCAGTGAAGTCTATTTCTTTAGCAATTTCCACGTGAGAGCGAAGTTTTTCAAGTGCTAATATAAGCAAGAATTAATTTTTCTCTACTTAGTTTTATGGAGCACAAAAACTCATTCAAATTTCCACTCCATGGAGCATTCCACATTCCACATCTAAATACTGGTGTTCATACGAACAATCGTTGCTAAAAGCTATGGACTGAGAATGTAAGAAGGGTTTACCAAAAGTAAAGCTCGGTCGGTCAGTCGTCCGTGATTACTTTCCGAAACAAAAAAAAAAGAAAGATAAATAACATGTTCAACCATCTAACAAGCTATATAGATAGGGTAAGCAATCGATCACATCTTTGGAGCCATTAATTGGTTTCCATATTTTGCAAGTCATGTTTTTATGTTTTTTTAGCAGAAATATACATGTAATTAGTCATTATCTCTGTGTTCATAATTGTAAGACCTTTCCCTTCTTCTGGAGAGGATGTCTACATGTATATAGCAAACTTATTAGAACGTGTGAAAGGATCCTATGAAGGATGCATCATTGGAATATTTGACAGCAAAACAATTCTAACCCCAAAATCTGGCTTTGGCACCCAGACTAACCCCTTTGGTCTGTGAATGATATAGTAATGAGCCTTTAGCACTGTAATTGTTTTTGTAGTGAGGTATGTTTCTTTTTTTTTATTTAGTACATATTTAAATCAATAACAATACACTGTGAAAATATGGGCGAGAACTCATTTATTTCTCCATCGTTCTTGGCCACACAACATGCATACCATCAAGGTTGCATTTGCTCCCCAAGTGCAAGCATGCATAGGCCTAGTACTGGTACTACAAAAATGTGTGACATCAAGATTATGCACTCAAGTGCTCTGCAATGCTGAAAAGGAAAAATCTCTCAATTCCATTATCCCTGTAATTCTTAGGTGAGAATTGCACCTCTAACATATTCAACAAGCTCTCATTCACAGGATGGTATAGCAATGTGCAGGCAGATTAAGACTATAGACATCAGGAAAGTGCTGGTTGTTTCAGGGATTTCATGCTCTCTGCAAAGCCATTACTGTAAAAATGGAAATTTTCGCGGTGTTGAAATTTTCGCGCATTTCGCGCAACCAGAAACTAGCGCGAAAATAAAAAAACGCGAATATTTTTGCTTACCATACGTTCCTGTGCGTGATGTCTTGATTCCGCGGAATTAGAAACACGCGAAACTCTTCTGACCCAGCCTAGCGCGAAAAATTAGTCGCGCAAAAATATCCACTTTTACAGTATATTGTTGGGCTTGTTTCAGTTTTGTCCTGCCTTCCCCTTTGCGCCATCACCTTCAGTTTATGAATGCCACAGAATTCTTGTGGTAGCTCAGCATTTTTCTTCTTCTTTAGGGGGTAATTAATCTGCCTCTTTTAATCCTGAAGATTCTTTCAGATATCAGCCTTTCTTGTTCTGACATTGTGTTTTCTGCATATGAAATGCCCTTCCAGCCACACAATTTCATGTCTGTTCCAAGACATGAGAGCTTCCTGACACTACTAACTCTCTAATAACTTACCCAACGAGGAACCTTTCAACTGCACCATACGCTTAGGTTACCTATTCTTCCATTTTTCTTCAATATTTCTCTCTTTCTCTCTCTCAACTCCTCTTCCTTGCTCTTTGTTTTTCTATCTGCTCTTCTTTTATCTCTCTCTCTCTCTCTGCATGGGTAACCAATGACAAAACTGGTTTTGAAAGTCATTTACATACAATGTTTATTGCTCTGTTTCTTCCTATTTTTTCTTTTTGTAGCACTAACTTTCTTTACCCCTCACCCTTCCTCTCTCTTTCTCTCTCTCCACACTTATATTTCCTTCACAATGTTTTTCATCCTCAAGCCTCATTTATATGGAGGCATTAATTTTTAATGTGATTTGTTATGTGTTTTTCATGGGATTTTTTAATTGTATGTGTATTTGTTTTTAATATAGTGCATATATTTTTACAATTTTGCAGTGCTGTTATGAATTTTACTTTTTGATTAATTTTCTATGTCAAATTTTATGTAACCTCACACTATTAGTCTTCAGACTTTTTGATGAGCAACAATAAAAAACAAATTGAATAAATTAATTAATCGATAAATTAATCCATGAAGGTAAAAAAGGTGTGGGGCCCCAGGTGGTTTCACTATATTTCAATTCCTATGTATTAAAATGCAAAAACTAAAAATTTAAAATTTAAAAAAAAGTGGGGGGGGGGGAGGGCAAGCCCCCCTCCACATTTATGATTTAGGTTGTCCTAGACCTTTTCTATAATAAATGCCACCCTATCGCTGGTGAATATATAAAACAAAACTGTTCATGTGGGAGGCTGACAACTCCAACCTCACCCACTAGAGGCAGGGTTGAATTTTCAAATCTCTGCAACAAAGCTAGCAAATGGTCACTTGCACAATGGTTGTGCAGGCATGAGTATATGTGTATCCTAGAGTGCTAGTATACAAGTTAGAAATTTTGCCTAATGGAACATGACAATGAGGACACTCGAGGCAGGCCTGGGTCCTCTTATTTGCATGCATGCGAAAGTGCAAAATTGGACTCAACTTCCAAATTCTCAGTTTTTAAAGTGAAAATAGGAGATGGACAACTTAATGTCCCGACACAAAATCTCTGCAGTTAGGTCTCTGGTAGCTATAGCCATAGACAGAATGATCCGTCAGTCTGGAGGCGTCTTTCATTTATCTTTTATGTTATAGCTCCCCTTCGGAGGGGATCCGTGAAGCCAGATGCAGTCTCCACAGAATTTATCCCCGACGACCAGATACAGACCGATCTTTCAGTCAACTATAGCCATAGATGTGATATGTTTTGATTGCTACTCAGGTCGTGTGAGCGAAGATATGATAAAAAATTTTGCCAAGGTGCCCGAAAACTCCCCCTGGCCTAAATTACCCACACTATTAAAGGCCCTACTCTACCTCGGGCACTTTTTGGTTTTTAGAGGTGCCTGAATTTATGATTTTTTTTTTCCCCCTCATCATACCATACAAAATAGCACGCTGTTCACTCAGGGCGCCCCGACACTAACGTTAATCCTACAACTGTACAACAACGCATGAAGCGCCCGGGTTAGTCCTACCTACTATCCTAATGGTAACTATACACAGCCCTGTTGCTGAAGTGCACAGCGTCTGGTCAGGTTAACATAAAGGTAGACCCACCCACCAGCTTGTTTTTTTTAGGAGAGTGGATCATATCACTGGACACTTTTTTGTGTGTGTGTGTGTCTCTGAATTCCTTTTTTTTTTGTGTGTGTGTGTGTGTGTGTGGCTCTGAATTGAGGTACCAGGTACAAAATTTCAGCCAAAAATAGCATCAGTTATTCACAAAGTCCTGAAAATTATGAAGTTTGCAAAATTAAGAAAATCATTCACTTCAAATTTTGGAAAATAGATTTCAAGTGTAGGCCTACCCCTCTACAAAATGTTGTCTCTTAGCACGGTGTAAAATCGCGTTATAATTCCGGACACAATTTTCATAATGGAATAATCGCTGTCTTTCACAACTTGTCCTTGCACCTGAATCACAATTCAGACCCACAATTCACTGTGCCACACACAATCTAACGGAGCGGATGACAAAAGAGAAAATTGGCAAATGAGGCTCAACAAATTTCATATTGCATGGCATAAGGTCTAACATGAACATTTCAAACAATTCAAATGATAAAATCTTGTGACGAATCAACATCTAAGTAAATCTGCTACGAAGGTGAAATTCAAATTTCTTAGTGTTTTCACACAGGCCTATTTGTGTGTGTGATTTCGGCCCATACAACACGACGCTCTGCCTCTGTGACATGAGGCTAGTCTACGAAGTCCCGTGCGTATTGAACGTCAGGGAGCATTACGCAAAAAAAAAAAAAAAAAAAAAAAAAAAAAAAAAAAAAAAATTAAAAATACTTGTCCAGAATTACCATGCTGTCTAGGTACGGGCCTACCTGTTTGCACCTAACCGCACCAGCGACTCCGGGGTTAAACTATAGGTCCCCTACCCTGTTATACCCAGCAATTCTGTGTCTGTAAATTTTATCTATAGAAACTAACGTTAGGCCTATCGTAGATCTATCATCTAGACCGTCTAGGTCGGTCTAGTCATCTATCTCAATACACCACTCCGTTTGTTGGCCTTTTGATGTCATTTAAGACATTGTGTACCTGGTAGTGGTACCGTACCATTCAAGTCATGAAGTAAATAGCTTCGTGTGAAAAGCAAACACAGGGATTGACCAAAAGATCGGTCTGTAGGCCTATCTGGTCGTCGGGGATATGTTCCGTGGAGACTGCGTCTGGCTTCACGGATCCCCTCCTCTTCGAAGAGCGATAACGTAGAAAAAGTAAAAGACTCCAGACTCCTACTAGCTAGTCCTACAGTAAAATTACTAGGCCTACGTAGACTACTAGCAATAGTAGCATGACTAGACAAGCTCTGGATAAACTTTAGACGGATCTTTTTTGTCTACCACAGGGCCTAGAGTCTAATTACTTCTTTACGAGAGGTAATTTACAACCCCGTTAGGCAATTGTACACACAGCCCAATTTGCTGCATGCTGTAAATACCTGTCGCGTTTTTACAGCAACTGCGCTGTGTATTGTTACAACACGATGTAACACTAATCAGACCCCTCCATTTTAAATCTGACAATCACAAACATAATTTCCTACATATGGGACGTTCGACAGGCACATCGCCCGTTGCGGTAATTTCGTCTATTTTCTGCGTAACATCAATCCTGGCCATAAAACATGAAAAATAAGTGACACACATGTAGGCTTATGTCCCTCGCACAACTTCACCGATATTTAGCGTGAAGAATCTACTACTATCAGTAATTTACTACTTACCTGTTCTTGCTCTCACGATCTCACCAACCGTGGGTTGAAGTCCTCACCTATCTAGTCTTAGCCTTTAAACAAGGCGACTCGCTCTGCGTGCCCCCGTATAGCGCGTTTACCCCACAAACCTGTTGGCCGGCCGGCGAGTGGATGGAGCGAGCCGCCTTTATCCACTCGTTCAGGGATGTGTACGCAGAAAATACACACGGCACCAAGGCAAGCCGCGCGCGCTTGCTAACAAATTTATATTCTTTGACAAATTTGCGTACAAATTTGTTAGCAAGCGCGCGCGGCTTGCCTGGGTGCCGTGTGTATTTTCTGCGTCAAATTTGTACGCAAATTTGTCAAAGAATATAAAGCAACAACAACGACAAAAGTACACATTCCTGAACGAGTGGCTAAAGGCGGCTCGCTCCACTCGCCGGCCAACAGGTTTGTGGGGTAAACGCGCTATACGGGGGCACGCAGAGCGAGTCGCCTTGTTTAAAGGCTAATCTAGTCTGGGCTCCGTCCCCTTTTCCTTGGTGCGACCAAGAGAGGGCGCAAATTTTCTGATTGCGATAATCGAGAGACTGCGCGCCCAACATCGCAGTTCTCGGCGTATCGCAATCCTCGGGTGTCACGCCCTCATACGGCTTGTCGCGTACACTGAATCACCCTACGAGTAAAAAGAGTCCAGAAGCTAGACTATCACCTAACGGGCGGGGAGGGAGGGAGGCGGGGGGGGGGGGGGGGCACCTGTCCGAACTAAAGATCTTTAAATTCGGTGGGGGGGGGGTCGACGACATAATGTCAAAATTTCTGTTTTTACTGCAAATGTCATAACACGTCAATGACAAAATGTTAAAATCGAATTAACCACAAATTTCATAACGCGTCGACCACAAATGTCATAGGACCTAATGCATCACAGGGGAGGATCCATCAGGAATTCTGTAAAGGGGAGGCACCTTAACAAAATCAAAGGTTGATGCAACCTCCTCCCTTTTTGAATTGCATTTCTTTTATTTTAACAAAAATAGAGACAGGGAGGGGCGCCGCGCCCCCTCTAGATCCGCGACTGCTTCAGCCACAGGTTAATGGTAAAACCCGATGCTTGCATTACAGGGAGGCGACTTTTCAAAACTACAAGCTGGCGCAACCCCCTATTTTTTTCTTTTTATTTCTGTTGTTTTAACAAAAACAGAAAGGGGGCATCAGAGGGAGATGCACCCGTCTCGATCCGCTATTGCGTCATCCACAAATGTCAAAACTCATTACTTGCATTTCATGGGCGGATCAAGGAATTCCGTAAAGGGGAGACACCTTTTCAAAATGAAAGGCTGGCGCAACTCCATCCCCCTAATTATGTTCTTCTTATTTAATTTGTTTAAACGGAAAAAAAAAGAAAAGAAAAATGGAGGGGTGCGGCAGTCTTTACTTTTGTAAAGGCGCCTCCCCTTTACGGAATTCCGTGATCCGCCCCTGTGACGCATTCTGAAATTTGTGATAAATTTGGAAAATTTGACATTCATGGTCGACGCGTTATGAAATTTGTGGTTAGTTCGATTTTAACATTTGTCATCGACGTGTTATAACATTTGTGGATAATCAGACTTTGATATTTGTCCGATGTTACGACTTTTGTCGTCGACGTGTTATGACATTAGTAGTCGTTATGAAATTTTCGTCAACGTGATGACATTTGCAATAAAAATGGAAATTTTGATACTTGTCGTTGACGTGTTATGCCATTTGTGGTTAATCCGATTTTGACATTTGTCGTCGACGTGTTAATCCGATCTTGACATTTATCGTAGACGTGTCATGACATTACAGTGGTCATTATGACATTGTTGTCGACGTGTCATGACATTAGTGGTCGTTGTGACATTAGTCGTCGTCATCTTATGACATTTAATATAGGGAGCTTTAGATTTTAGACGCGCGGACGTTCAAAGGGGAAAAAAAAACATGTTCTGAGCGTGCGCAGAAGCGTACGTCAAGTTGACGTACGCTTCTGCGCACGCTCAGACCATGTTTTTTTTTCCCCTTTGAACGTCCGCGCGTCTAAAATCTAAAGCTTCCTGTTAGTGGTTGTTATGATATTACACACGATCCAAATTTAAATGAATTTATCCGGAATTTTCCGCATCGATCATATGTTACTAAAATGAAATACAGTCATTTCTTTTTTGTTTTGCAAGAGAATGGAACATTATGTGTATACATTCGAATATAAAACTGAGATTACGTGTACAGATTAAAGAAAAGGGTAAGAGAAAACGTCGATTGGGAACCACTCGGAATAAAGACAATCAAATGATCTGACTGAATTATGGCACATTGTATTGGGAGTGTAAATGCTTTAAGATACGACAGCCACATTAGTGGTCGAATATTATTGACATTAGTGGGCTCGACGCAATATGGTGACAGCCTAATTTTATTTTGAATGAAAATCATAATACAATGACATCATGAATTCACTTAACTCCCTCAGTTTTGAGCATTTGACTTGAGATTTGGCACATCGCGGTGACAGTTATGATATTTAGCTGGGCAAACTTTATTTTTTCTTAATGTCAAACATTGTGTTGCTATGGTAACAGTATTTCTAATGAAAATCATAGAAATTGTTGATTTATTTACTCTACTCACTCAGGTTTTGAGCACTTGACGTGAGATATGGCAAATGTCAGTTACTTTGTTAGTAGGGGGTATAATCACATTGAGTGATAGTTCTAGTTTGTATTACAATACTTCTTGGATATTGGAGGATAAGATTATCTCTGTATAAACCGTCATGAAAAAAAAAGTGTTTGAACAAAAAGAAGTGAATAAAGTGATAATGAATTCATGCAATAGAGGTGTAATTTTCCTTCATACTAATTTACACGTGACTGTACAGTGTTTCTAGACAAACTGATTAATGTAGAAAGTAGTCTTGTTAACAAACATTGTGAAGTTTTGAAATGAGAAAGAGAGGAGGGGAGAGGCAGAGAAAGTCGTAAGAAACAAATAAATTGTATGATAATTCAAGCAGTGATCGAGGAAGGGAAGAAATACACGAGTCATGCATTTGAAAAAGGAAGGGGTCGAGAGAGGTCGGAAAATGCATATGCACAGTAGTCTTTGAAACTAGTATGAAGAAAAGAGGGGCAGGTTTGAGAAACAAAATAATATACCATCAGTCTGAAGATAAATTTAGGGGCCTTTAATAGCAACAAATATAACAGAGGGGGTTGGGGACTGAGAAATAAATACATCCCCATCATTTTATATAGGTAACCTACACCAATACAGTTGTGCATCCGGTCTTCCATATGGAACCCGCAATAACATTGATCACTGTTGCGCATGACTGATGAGATGTCACAGAATATTCATTGCTTTTTTATCTCTTTCCTGTGAATATGATCCTCTCTCTTCCCCCTCTCCTCCTTGTCAGATTTTTTGTTTTGCATTGTTTTGTTTTTCGCACTCGTTTACACACACATGTACTATTCGGTGAGGGTCTACCACGGCAGGCAAAACTTTCACAGCCCGTGCACACATTCAATGACGAACGTGTACGAATCGAATTGTCGCGAGCGGAGGCACTCACACAACTCTTCGCAACGAACCCGAGCGGAGAAAGCATAGACGTATTACTAGCGGTTTCATTGATTTTAATTGCGAAAAGCCACAGGCTTGCGTGTAAATAAAAAAATAGTAGTTTTCTATGGAACGCCGAAAGAATGATACCTCGCGTTTGATTTGGGCTGAAAATGGCTGAAAATCGCTTTTGAATATTCAACTTATAAAATCAGTTACGTTTAGACTCAAAATATGTAAATTGTTCTACTATTGAAATTCGGAATATTCTGCAGTTTCATAATATTATATGCTCAATACTTTATTGTGGAAGAGTGAGTATTTCTTTCACAAATAATCACTAAACACAGCGGTCACTTTGTGAAACGCTTAAAACTAGGACGGGTGCCTGATATTGTACTTGTACAGTTTCTTATTGTGATATAGGCAGTAGAAGTGGGCACTGCAAAATGTCACACTGCAGCACAGCACCAAAGCTGACAGTTGACCGCTCTGCCTGACCTTTTGATAAAGTACCCCTTGGCTCAAAGCCTCATTATCACTGACCATAACAAATCACCACCTCTTAGGGATCAGCGAAGAACACCCCTGACCCCTCACTCTTTAGTGTTTCCGGGGTCGTTTTTCTTCCAAGCTCAGGGCAAATAGATCTCATTGTGTGCATGAATAAGATTACAGGGAAATATACCAGTTGCTGTCTGATTGACGCGTCCTAATGCCAGGCAGCTAAAAACAAAATCTGACCTCAGACTGGACGGAGATTTGTGTGCATCTTTGACCCCTGAAGAGGAAGTGAGTTTGACCACGACCTCCATTTCGCTGTCATGATCGAGCCATATAAAAACCCTGAAAACTCAGAAATAGCAGGGACTTTGAAATTGTCATTGACTGTTGATTATGCTGCCCGAGATCTGCTCGTCTAGCTGATTTTTCTCCTCAACTTCATGACTTTTGGCAGGAAAACTGTGAAAGGACTTTGTTTCGTCAGGCAGTCCTTATTTCTCAACAATACTTGGCTGAAAATTTTGAGAGGACTTAGTTTCACCTGGCAGTCCTTGCTTTTTCTGCCTATGCCTCGACAGCCTGGAAATAAGCATCTTTCCCCGGGAGGAGAACAGCATCGCAGCCCACAATCAGTCTATTAGTCCAGACTAGAAGGCACCCAACCTTGTTTTTTGATATACACAATGTTTTTGATGGTTTCTTGTCAATTCGAGGGTGCTGATTCCAAATCCGATTGATGCCACTCGCGTAACCTTGAGCATTTTCGGCAAAATGCAAAAATTAAAAATGGCCGCTAGATATGCTAATTCGGCCGTGATAAACACAATAATGTGCATCATATGACCAATTATTCCACCAAACTTTGTACATTTCTGTTCCTAGAGTTACTCCATCTGCATTTGCAAGAGAATTTTCATTTCATATAGGTTTATTCAGTATTTAAAGCTCATTTATTATTCAAAATGGTCGCCTTTCCTATGCTTATGTACTATGTGAATGGCAAAATATATACATGGAAATATAGAACAAATTTACTGTATTTCCAGTCCCGTACCTATGCTGTCATAAAGTGTTGCATGTGTAATACAAATATGTTGGGTGTCACTTACAATATAGAGGGCCTACATGTATATTTGAGCATTTAATATTCATAAACCTTACGATGTTAACACAATTTCTTATATATTTCATTTTGTCTCAACAACGAATATAGTACGTTCACTAAACGTCTCGCAAGAAATCAATATACCATCATATTTTACATGCAGGTTGAATATAAAAATGTAATACTAACACAATTATTAAGAAGCCTAGATGCATGGTATTCATCAAACAATGTTGAAAATCGAGGGGAAGCTAGAAAGCGAAGCTGCGAAGCTTCTAATATGCATTCCCCTTGAACCATATTAACAAAATACAGAAAAATCCTATACAGTAAGTGCATGCAAAGATACATGGTTGCAGACAAAAACACATCGGACATTGATGACACAAGTAAAAACCCTTTACATTGTAGATTTTTTTTTTCCAGCAAGGAGTGGGGGGAGGAGGAGTCCTGAAGCGAGTTTGAAATGGATCATAACCTCCATCACTTTGATATGATATAATTTAGAAGTACCGCCTTGATATTATCGAGCAAACTTGATTTTCTTCTTCAATTAAAGCAACAACAAAAACTGGCGAAGGATAAACGAAACTGTCAAAACGCAATACCGTACAAACTATTCATTAAACATCAACCAAGGAGCAATGTGAGATACCTCTTTCAGTTCTCTCACAGTTCCCAGGTGTTGATAATATACACTTTGACATCATGATCTCATACAGTCTTGTCTTAAAACTAAAACTGTCATTTCTATTGTCTTTAAAGAACCCTTTAATCGGATGTTTGGCAGCAGGCGACATCACCACCAAATTTGCAGAATTCTCAGGCTAAAGATGCATATTAGTCCTGCAATTGCTTTAATTGCAACCACATCTGGTGATGTTCAGCACTTCCTCAGGGGTCAGAGGGCGATTATTTGCCATAGAAACAGAATGAAGGCATGAAGACTTGCTTGATCACCACCCGTTGAAGCCCTATGACTTTGTTGCCAGGCCAGAGACAGTGTTGTAGGTAATTTGGGTGGTATCAGAGATGACATCAGACCAGCATCTGCACCAACCTGTTTTGGGGTCAAAGCTTTCAAGTTACGGGAGGGAAATCTAGACAAAACGCCTCATGAAATGCCCCCATGCTATCGTGTTTGGAAGGTCAGGGTATGCGTTGAGGGCACTGGTGACACTTGCCATCATTTCCTTCCAGCGTGAGGGAGAGTAATCGAGTGCCAGTGGAGGAGGGTAGAGTTCCTTAGCCTATGCTTGGAAGGCTTGCCACAGAGGGCTACCTTGAACATAGCGTTGGCAAGATGGTTACTAAGATGGAAGGTATGGGTGTGATGATAATCTTCTAAAGGTTGGGGCAAAGTCTCCAGAAGGTGAATTACTCCTCTATTGTCTTGAGATGGGTCAATACTCGGCTCATGTCATCCAAGGACTTTCTATGAGACGTAAAGGCAAGATCGTCTGCAAACTTCCTGCGAGAAGTGAATGTTATGTCACCATGTATATGTTAAAAAGAGCTCTAGTGGAGTTAGTTTACAGCCACCATTAAGGAGGCCATCATTCAGAGTCGTAACACAGCTGGTCAGGTTACCTAGAGCAATCCTGAATCTGCTAGTGCTGAAGATTAAAGACAAGCAGTGTGAAATTGTTATAATACTGCTTTCAGAATGAGGCAGCACTGTACAAATCTCAGAGCCTCCCTAAACATCATATACGCAAACACATTCCCTCCGAAAACAAACAAACAAACAAACAAACTGGTGGTAAAATAATCATCTACCATATATAATTCATCTGGGTTAATATGAAAAACTTTTGGGCATTGTTTTCCTTTCAGAGATTTGACGACAGGAAGTGAGGTGGTCCCTTGTTTTCCACTTTCCCCTGCCTCATGTTCTTTCTCGGATGAGGGGACTGAAAAGTTTGTATACTATAACTTTTAGATAATGTAGAACAGGACAGGTAATTGCAAATTTCATTTGTGTCATCATCTAGAATTCAGCCTTTTAATTTGGTAAATCAAAGTGAATATTATGATGCTGAATATCTCAAGGCAAGTAAATATCAAATGTCCATCTAAACGATCTTGATGTTGGCGTCAATTCAAGCTTTGGTGGATTTTTCCAAAGTCCTAGGGAAAAATTCAGATTGACCTAGCAAATTTTAATGTTTGCATCAAAAAATAAAACAGCTTTTGTCACTGACTACCTTCTGATTTATAATCAGCACACAAATTGACAAACAGTGTACCTGAGTGACAGAAAAAAAAATAGAAATTTAGCTTATTTCCATGTACACTTTGCCGTTCGTATTGAGCAGGGGTGTATGAGTGGCATCCTTTTTGAAGTTTTGTATTAAGAAGAATCATAATAAGCCTAAAACAATAAATTTTCTGTTTGTTTGCTTGTTTTGCTAGTGGCACTCATCAGATTTGCATTGCACATGCAAAACTTGATAAAAGCGTAGGTATGTGACTGAAAATTCGTCTTCTATTTCTATGCATATTTTTTGCTATTCATATAGTACATGAGTATAGGAGTGGCGGCCATTTTTAATTGAAAATAAGCTTAAAATACTAAATGTACCTCTTCAAATGAAAAATTTCTTGCATGTGCAAGTAGAATCACTCAAGGAACAACAATTTAAAAAATTTTGATGGAATAATTGGTCATAAAATTGACATAACTGGGATTATAATGGCCAAATTAGCATATCTGGCGGCCATTTTGGATTTTTGCATTTTGCCGAAAATGCTCAAGGTTACGCGAGTGGCATCAATCGAATTTGGAATCAGAACCCTTGAATTGACAAGTAACCATCAAAAAACATTGTATAAAAAATAAAAAAACAAGGTTAGGTGCACTTTCTATGGAGCCAAGCCTGGACTATATTGCAACCGGCAATTAGAAACCGTTGACTCTGTATACACGTGTATAAGAGGATAATGTCCACTCAATCTTTTCCGACGACTGCCACAATGCGGCATCTACATCATTTCAGGCAAATCTGACTCTTTGCTCCTTGCCTCATTCAGGCCGAGCATCCAGTCGACCGTCATCCCGTTTCCGTTTCATCTCGCTCTTAGACCAGGAGCTGGCTGCTGGTCAATTTACCCCATCAAGCCCAAAAGGTTTGACCCCTCAATGTTACTGGGGCCATCCCCCTCATTACAAAACTGGGCGTCAGCCTGATACCTGAGGGCGGGGTCGTCCCCCAGGGACCCCCCCCCCCCCCCAAAAAAAAAAAAAAAAAAAAACGTCCTCCGGCGGGTGTAATTTACTCCATGGAGCCCATGGACCAAACCTGGTCTAAAAGAATGGCCTAGGGGTGTACATAATAAAAATATAAAAACTGACAAAATATCTGGTCGGGAAAGGGGTTGCCAGACCGTCCCCCCCCCCCTGGGCCCCCCCCCCCCCCCCCCCTGGCGGGTGTAATTTACCCCATGCAGCCCATGCACCAAACTTGGTCCAATGAAAGTACTATGGGTGTACATAATGAAAATATAAAAGCTGACACAATATCTGGTCGGGAAAGGGGTTGCCAGACTGCCCCATCGGGCCCCCCTGAGGCCCCCTACACACATAAACACCCCTTATGGGTTGAGATTTCTCGGTGTAGTGTACAGAGAGGTAGAAGTCTACATGTACATAATAACATTAGAAAACCTGACATTACATCTGGGCAGGAAAGGGGTTAAACTGCTTCTGGGACAACCACTCCCCCTATACCCCCCCCCCCCCACAAACACACACATTTACACACAAAGCAATACGCACCCACATGTGTACTGTAATGTACCAAGTCATTCCGAAGGAAGAGGTACGTTGTATGGTGATACATATCTTTTTAAGTCCATACAGAAAGGGTGAAGTATTGATACAATCTATCCATTCATGGTGTGTGACCTATCATCCATAAAGCACAACCTGTATATTAGATGTAGTAGTTATATGCCTATTTTGATCAATTTTGTATATAATTTTGGATATTGCGGTGTGTATATATGCTGTAACAGTAGGCATGTGCGCGCGCACACACACACACACACACACACACACACACACACACACACACACACACATGGATAGGCCTACTGCTTACACATGACCATGGACATACATGTATTCTTATACTGTATGTACATAGTGGTAAATAAAATGTCTCAGAACCATGGTCACTTGCACTGGTCGGACTTAGACTATTTCGGATTATAACACTGTAGCCTGTACATCAATCATAAATGTGGAGCGTCCAACATATGGAGAAAAAGTGATTAAATGGGGTATTGAATGACTCAGATGCATTGCTATGTCAGTGCATAAATTATCTGACATTAGGCATATTGAAGCTTCACAGTTGTGGCAGAAGTAAATATGAAAATAAAAGAACAACACCAAAATCAAATACAGTGTAGGTCTGTAAGATGTTCATACCTTTTGAATGTTATACTGTACAGGGATACTATCAGTGGACCTCCAAGCAGGAACACTTAACAGATTTTGAAAGCTATGTGTGTGAAGTTGCATCATATTTTACTCTATATACAGCCTACTGAGTACTTATATAATGTATTCACCTTATAGGAAACAAGTAGCTATTAAAAAATGCTAAAGAAAGCCTTTGTTGAGAGTACACTACAGTTTCACACCAACCACACAAATACTTAGGGTCATTTGTACACCAAATTAAAGTTTATCTTTTCATCAACATGCCTTTAATAACATGCAAATAACAACTATCAGTCCTTCACTCAGATTCTTTTTAAAACCTCATAATAACCTGTCATGTTTTTAGCTGACAAAAAACACCATTTCCTTATTTTGTATGAGGTAGTGCTAGGATCACAACATTCAGGCTCACATTACCTTTATGTGATTCTAGTAAATTCCAGTTGGAATAAGCTGCATTAGATTTACAAGGAGAAATGGTTTCAGATATGATATGCATCCATTGTTACACTCAGTAGTGCATGTCATCTCATAGTTTTGGACATATCATCTGCATATCTATAAAGTAATGAACAGGTATCTTACTACCAATGGTTTTGATCTGCAATCTAAGCAATTTGAGGCTTCATTTTGTCTTAACTCTTCAATCTTAAGGCTCTCTGTCCATGTTTCTGGCATGGTAGACATGCTGCATGTACTGTAGCTTGTGAAGACATCAGTATCACAATTTTTGCAACTTTAATCAGGCTGTTTGTTATTTCTTTTGCTTAGAGTTTCAGATTATTTGCCTAATCTTCACACCCAATTCTCCAAGTATTCATTCATTGGAACATTTGCATCTTCAACACTTACGATAAATATTTATAAGGCTATTTCTAATCCTTAAGTCAAAGATGTCCTAGATAGAGAAATTGAAATGTAGTATAATTATGCCTTTTTGACTCTATGAATGATAGGAAGTGCAGTGACTTTAACAAATTCAGGGTTTAAGTGTTCTATGCAAATTTAAAGCAATGCACACCTTTGACACTTAAACCTATATAGGCTGAGAACATTGATGATCTATTTATTGGTTTTTCAGTTATGACTCATAATACACTACGTCTCGCTGATAATCCATCCCCTGTTCCAGTTCATTTGGTTTCGCCAAATAGTACCAGGTACTCTGCAAGCTATAGCGTGTATAGGAAATAGGTTTAGATATCTAGCCATATCATAGCATATTTGAGACCTAGATCTAGTCCAAGATCTAGACTCTTGACCTTTCTTTGCTTGCTCTGTTACTGACACTAATTGTCATCCAGTGATGAAATATATGTACTACTGTCATAGGGGCCTACCAGTATTTTAGTACCTACAATAGGAAAGCCCAGTTCACTTACCAAGGTCAGGAAAGCACCGCTTTTTCATTGTTTGCAGACTAATGATACACATGTTGCAGATCTTCGAAATGTAGAGATTAATAATTGCATGCAACGAATAAAATGTATTATACAACATATGCATGCAATTAACCACACTATGGCCTATGCACGCACTGCATATGTACAATTTTGTATCAATACAGTTTCTTGCACATGAGCTTGCTCAACATGCATGGTAACACAGTTGAAATGTAGGATGTTGGATACAGTTGTAATTATTTCTGCCTCTTGAGGAGTTTATGTTACTTACATAGTAGTATTGTCTGCATTTTTGTTTGTGTGCAAAACAACTTGAAAGGTTGAGAACACATTTGGATGAAACTTGTATGAAAAGATGATAATAACACAATTACATTTAAGAACAGATGATTAATATAAATTTTGGTAGTGATCTGGGAATTGTTATGAAATATTTCTATCTTATGGCAGATGAGATCAATGAAATTGGGAGTTCAAGCTGCATGAATTTGAGGTTTGCATACATGTACTGAAGGTAAACGCATGTGCTCAAGGTATAAGGCGCTACCACACAGTTGGAAGTTGATGGCATTTAAAAGCAAAAGGCTTTTATATGGGAAATTTGGCAGTTTTTAGCATGTCTGGATGGGTGGAAATGAGCTGCTTGTCAAAGGTCTGCACTCTTTGAGTATGTTTCTAGTGTAGATATCGATAACTCCATTCTTTCTGGGGAGGGAGTGGGGTGGGGCATGTGGATATTTATGCACACACACAATGCTTTTGTTGTTGTAATTCCATCTTACTTCAAGAAGTTCCATTTATTACTTTTTATGACATGCTCATTCTTACCTCTCCAAACCATATAGGCCCTTCACACTCAGAAAGGGGGGGGGGAGTAGCAAAGGTAGGGGATATGTTTGATAACTCTTTCTAAGTGAGATATTTTGTCAGCTTATAAACTCTTTTTTTTGCACACCCATAGTGGGGCCTACTTTCCTCGGCCAAATTCGATCCATGGGTGCTGTTGGTTAAATTAAACCCACGAAGGGGTGTTATGGGCTTTGGCGGGGGGGGGGGGGATGAGGGGATCTGGCAACCCCTTTCCCGACCAGATATTGTGTCAGTTTTTATGTCTTTATTATATACACCCATAGTACTTTCATTGGACCAAGTTTGGTGCATGGGCTGCATGGGGTAAATTACACCCGCCAGGGGGGGCCCAGGGGGGGGGGGGACGGTCTGGCAACCCCTTTACCAACCAGATATTTTGTCAGTTTTTATATTTTTATTATGTACACCCCTAGGCCATTCTTTTAGACCAGGTTTGGTCCATGGGCTCCATGGGGTAAATTACACCCGCCGGAGGACGTTTTGGGGGGGTCCCTGGGAGACGACCCCGCCCTCAGGTATCAGGCTGACGCCCAGTTTTGTTATGAGGGAGGTGGCCCCAGTAACTTTGAGGGGTCAAACCTTTTGGGCTTGATGGGGTAAATTGACCAGCAGCCAGCTCCTGGTCTATCTGGACCCGTCGTGTTCGAGTTTTTCGCCCCGATCCCGTCCTTCGCGCTCATCTTCGACGACGCCGTCCCCGCGAAGTGACGCACGCCATTCAATGGACTTAACATAAACTGGAGATTTCGCGCCCTACCGTGTTAGATTATTGGTGGTGAATGTTTATATCAATATTTGGAATTTCCTAATTCGGATAATATCTGTGGATCCACATTATTGAGCTTGATGTTGAACAAGTCAAGAGGGGTAATGTACATCTGTTCAATTTATACTTAGTTGTAAGCATTATTCTGAATGCCAGAATATTATAAGATTTTTGTCTGTCACTACAACGCTAGAAATGACAGCGTGCCGATACAGGTATGATCCTGATCGATTGTAAATAAAATCCGTTCAATTGAGAAGGCCATTGCAAATGTAAACTGAACTGTCTCACATGTGTTTGCTTTAACCTCGTTGTCTCGTAAACAATAACAAAAAAAAAAATAGGGGAATTGGTTACTTACCCTTGCGCGTGCAACTTAAACAAAACAATAACAAGCACTCACACAATTGCAACAATATCAGTTCTTCCTAAACGCTCATAATGCAACATCACGCTGCATGAGCAAATTTTTCACGAAGTGACCGCTCTACACGGCTTATGGGCGCACTCGTGCTAATGATATCCACACGTATAGAAACAGCACTTTCATTATTTAAACGAGCCTAAAATTCAATTATTTCTATACTACAGAGAAACAAAGGGGCAGTTAACAGTTCAGCATCTACTGATCATTCTGTTATGAAAACCTGTCAACGTGAACCAGTAATAATTCAGAAAATGAACTATGAAATAGCGGTCACTTCGTGCAACGCTTAGGCCTATAATGCAATTACGTGCTGGAAGAATTTTTCACGAAGTGACCGCTCTATACGACTTATAGGCGCACATGTGCAATGATTATCCACGCGTATAAAAACATTACTTCCAATTTTTAGATGAGCCCAGAATTTATTTGTTTTTATACTCATATACAGAGAAGCAAAGGAGCAGTTAACAGTGCAGCATCTACTGATCATTCTACTATGAAAACCTGTCAACATGAACATGAACCACTGTGAACTTCGCGGTCACTTCGTGAAACGCTCATAATCAGATTGCAACGGCGCGCTGGGAGAATTTTTCACAAAGTGACCGCTCTACATGGTTTATTGTCGCGAATGTATTTTTATGCCACTGGGGGAAGGGAAGGGGACAAACTACATCATTGAGACGTACCTGTAAATACACACACACACACACACACACACACACACACACACATGGTTTATTGTCGCGATATATGTCCATTTTTTAAATCTAAATAATCAAAAATAAATTTGCAGTCAATACTTCATAATTCTTCCGTTCGGTTTATTAAAAAGAAGATTCAGCGCTGAAGAGAGCTAAAAACATAAAGGAGAGAACGGGGATCGATAGAGTGGGAAAAAGGAAACTAATGGAGTACGAGTGTAAGCATGCAGAGGAGGGAAAGAAAGGAAAATAGAAAGAGATGCGAAACGGGCAGAAAGAGGGAGAGATAGAGGATTGGAAAGAGAGGGAGAGAGAGAGAGAGGGAGAGTGGTAGGAGAGAGAGGGAGGACAGATCCGTTTAGAGAAAAAAGAAAACCAGATCAGAAATTCAATTTCTGACGTTTATCTGGAAATGCTGCTCAGTAAAGAGGTAGAGGTGGAGGGAGCGAGGGCATTAGTGTATAATAGATAGGTCCTCATACCGGGGGATGATTCCCCCATTGATACATATCTATATTCACATGCATATATGCATGCACTTCAGAAAGTTGGGGGGATCCCCCCCCCCCTATCTATACATCCCTGAGTGAGAGGACATAGTCAATATTCATCCGCTGGTTTCTAAGCGTATATCACAACTCGCCAACCTTCTTATTTTGGTGTAGATTTTTCTTAAAGAATATGGCGGGGGTTGATTTATGTCAATATGTTCTCTTTGCAGCTTTTGCTAATTCAAATTTCTCCCTTTTTCATATACCCTCCCCTTCTCCTTCCTTCACTTTTTTTTTTTACATCAAACATGCTCCTCTTGTACTTTCGCAGTTATCTCTCTCTCCTTAGTTCTCTTTCTCTCTCCTTCTCCCTCTCTCTCTCTTATTTATCTTTCTCTGCATCCAACTACTTCTTTAAAGATCGATGTCACTTATATGATTTCCTTTGTCATATTCAAACATTCCATTATGACACACCTCCATTCAGATAGATCATACTGTCATATTGCCCCAAATACAAGGAAATATCATTCGACTACCACTGGTGACCGACAGGTTCTTAAACAGTTCAAAGATTTAAAATTATTGGCAGATACACTGAACATTGTAAAAGAATTCCACTGCAGATAGAGGAAAATTATTCAAAATGTTCAAACAAAAGATGACGTTTAATAATACGATATGAACTGTTCAAAATATGTACATCTCATAGTTTCATCGTAAAAATGTAAAACTACAACAGCATTTTAAAACTTAATATATGTTATTCAAAAAAGTTCATTATATACTCAAACAAGGCATGTAATTTTCTGCAATTTGGATTTGAAATCTCATCATGCAAAATTAAGAATATATAGCAATCAATATTCTTAGTGTTCAGTTTCAATGCAAATAAATCAAAATGCATACAATTAACTAAGCTGATATCTAAATCATGTGATACATCTTTTTCCATTGACACGTCGAATCGTTTGCAAATTCATATATAATAGGCCTATTAAGATTATCAAATGTACTAATTCATTTGTGAAATTATGTCAGGTATTTTTTTCATCATGAAAATGTACATAGACAACAATATTTGACAACCACTAATATAATTTTCATTCCAAGTGTAAGATGCCTTTGAACAAGACATGTCATTTTCTGCAAGTTGGATATCATATCTCATGATACAAATTTGTGAATACATAAATAATTATTAGTATTTAGTTTTGATATAGATAAATTAAAACAATTTTCGCGAAAAAAAAACAACAACACACGTTATGTTCACTGTGCCTAAATATTGGAATGAACTCCCTACGGAACTTATGAGATGCACCACTTTAATTTCATTCGAACGAAAATTGAAACAATATATCTTTTGAGCAGCTACGGCATGCATATTGTATAATACTTGTTGCTCAGTATTTTCCCCCTTGTCTATCTTTTACTAGTAGTCCGACGGGATCCTAACCATGTACATTACTATTGATCAGTCTGCCTGTTGCGCTCTCTAAGTACGTATTGTTACACTTGATTACCGGAATCCTTGCGCGTGGCAGCTGTATGTTACCATGGTCACATGGCCTGCAAAGTTTAGGACCCCTGCTTGAAGTTCTCGTGTCCTTGTGTGTATTGTTACATTCACGATAAATTTCTTATTATCCCATCTTCTATCTATGTATTTATGCCAAACAGTTACGCCATCCTCTATACCTTCGCACCCATTTGTATCCATACAATCTCAGTCGTTGTTCTCCCACTGTCCTTACTTGTAGTGGGTTATAGTTGCAACAAGTGGCCTTTCTGTATTTTATTTACTAACACTTATTTGATCTGATTTTTGTTCATTCTAATCGGTTCCTCCAGTTATAGTATGGTCTAAAAAATATCTTTATTTCATACTTCCCCTAATCAGATTTTATCACGGGACCTGCGGCTCTACAAGCTTGCTTTTACGCAGACCCCATCATATTTTTTTGCATTATGACCTTCAGTTTAACTCGCATGTTTACAGACCTTGTGTTTATACCAAGACAAACTTTTGAACATTCCAGTGAAGTTCCATTTTAAATTACGTTCTGTATAATTTTCGCATTTATAGGGCCTATACTTTATTGTGATATGTGTGAGAAATATGAAAATAAATTGAAATTAAATTAAATTAAATATATCAAATTGCATAAAATCAACTAATAAGACATCTAAGTCACATAATACATTTTCTTTCATTGACACATGACCGTCGAATCATTAACACTTTCATGTATAATACATTGTATGTCTAGTTTGATTATCAACTGTGTTAATTGATTTGTGAACTATTTACACGTGGGTCTGTGATGTTTTCATCATAACAATGTACGAAGACAACAGTATTTGACAGCTACATCACTATATTGAATCAGAATAAACTTGCACAACAAAGGAGAAAGAAAAGAAGAAAAAAAAAGATACACTAGTCCAAAACATGACATTTTGCTTAATAGTTATTCAACAAGGCAATGAGTTTTGTTTGCCCCATCTAATCTTATCAAAGTCAGGCAGTGAAACATTTTTTTTAACCTACCAAATACATGATTAGTTACAGGGCTGGTTTGAGATAAACCTTTACGTGTTGGAAATACGGGGAAGCATATCAATTTCACATTTATTAGTATTCTTGAAGTAGTAGATGACGAGTGTAAGATGCATTCCAATTGATTATGTAATTTTCTGCAAGTTGGATATCAAATCTCATCGTACAATAGGCAACAAATGAATCACTAATTAATAAGAAACAGCTTTATTTCTCTTCTTTACAGAACAACTATCAAAACCGTTGTTTCCTGTTAGGAGAAAGTTGCCTTGATGTACATTATTGTGTTTGTTATTGACATTTCACTCATATTATTAACCTGATTGATAACAAAAGCAACATTGTGTGACATGCAATCGTCATTCAGCTCTGCATGGTCGAAGCATAAATAGCAGAAGCATTTGTGACAAGCTGACCAATCTTCTTGCTCCCACAGGAAGTTGTTACATCTCATCGGTCCTTCTGGGGCCTTCTGACTTGGCTCCGACGTAGACTCTTATCATAGGAAACAAAACAGAAACAGAAAATAAAAGAAAAGGAATTGTGAAATAATGTAAGGGCTGTGTCATATCGTCGGGGGTTTCACGAACCGACGCTATTTCGTTTTCGAGCGAAAATGCAATTCTGAGAAAATCGCGCAAGTTTTAGACAACGTTTTCAATGACTTTTCCTGTCTTGTGTGTGAAAATTTTGACAGGGTGATGAGAGTGGAAGTTGTTCTTCCTATCCATAGTATAATTTTAGTGTGAATTCAAAAAATCTACGATATTTCTGTCTTCAAACTCACTGCGTTTCTTGCGCGCACCATAGGTTATGTACTAAGGGTGGGATTTCACGGAGCACGCGAACAACTTGCGAAGGACGCGAATGACAAAATCCAACATTCGGAAAAGTCTTTCTCCGAATGTCTTCCGACAATGAAGCCGAAAACCATTCTTGCGCAATTTGTGCGAAGTTTCCACGACGTATGTGTCGTGTGTATCATTGCAAAAGTACAGCATGTTACGTACACGAAGAACACGCGACGGAAATGCGAACAACGAAAAATTTTCAATAATTATGGGAGAAAATGTGCCCAAGGAGAGGTGGAAGCTGTCTTGAGTTGAATTTTTTTCTTTCCTCTTTTTCTCCTTTCTTTTTCTCTCATTTCTCTATCGTGTGCTTGCCTACATTTTTTTTTTTTTTTTTGCTAGGACATATCTCCACTAGTAAACCATTTGATCTTTTTTTTTTTTTTGCAGTTCCTCCAACACATAATCTCTGTAGTTCAAATGAAATTTTACATACTTTAGATTATTTTTAAGTGTATTCTGCGATTTTTTGTTGTATATCAAAAAACAAATAAAAATCTTAGCATACATCTAAACATCAAACAATTATTAAAAACTACTGTAACAAAAGAAATTAAAGACTAACACAGAGAAAGAAATGTTTGATATACAAAAAAAATCGCAGAATACACTTAATGTTAATCTAAAGTATGCAAAATTTCATTTGAACTATAGAGATTATGTGTTGGAGGAACTGAAAAAAAAATCAAATGCTTTACTAGTGGAGATAGGTCCTAGGGAAAAAAATGTAGGCAAGCACACGATAGAAAAATGAGAGAACAAGAAAGGAGAAGTAGAGGAAAGAAAAAAAATCAACTCAAGACAGCTTCCATTTTCTCCCATGATTATTAAAAATTTTTCGTTGCTCGCATTTCCGTCGTGTGTTCTTCGTGTACGTAACATGCTGTACTTTAGCAATGATACATACGACATTCGCAAATACGTCGTGGAAACTTCGCACAAATTGCGCAAGAATAGTTTTCGGCTTCATTGTCGGAAAACATTCGGAGAAAAACTTTTCCGAATGTTGGATTTTGTCATTCGCAAATCGTTCGCGTGCTCCGTGAAATCCCACCCTAAGCGCGGGTC
This sequence comes from Diadema setosum, assembly GCA_033980235.1. Lineage (NCBI taxonomy): Eukaryota > Metazoa > Echinodermata > Echinoidea > Diadematoida > Diadematidae > Diadema > Diadema setosum. The sequence goes on along the minus strand of CM067071.1, from coordinate 23,313,504 downwards.
TCACGAAACGACGTCGGTTCGTGAGACCCGCGCTGAAGGGCCTGTACTATAGGTAACGTGCAATACGCGTTTCTGGAAGAGGTTCATCTGATTGGTGATTCTCTAATTAAGGCGAAATTTCTTTTGTACACAACCAAAGAAAACTATTTACCTTGCGTGATACGCGTGTATTTACGAACCGTCGCTATTTCATTTTCGTATTGTGTTTACATACAAATACTATTAGGCCTATACCTGTTTATCAACAATAACCTTATTAATTAAAATTAATAATGATTGTTGTGATGATCATTATACATTTAGTGATAATTAAGATGATAATACATGTACAAGCCAGTTTTAGAACAATATTGATTGTTCTAAAAAGCGTGTTGTCATTGTTTTCATCTTCATTTAGTAGGCTATTGTTATTACAGCTGTCGTTGATCCTTCCAATTAAAGATTTATTTGCCTTTTTTTTAATAGATTATTTAACACTTTTGCATGGGGACATCTATTATTTGGTAATACTGTGTGGCGGATCCAGGGGGGCCGCGGCCGATTTTCTGGGCTGATGACCTTTTTTCAGCAATAACACACACAGAAATGGGATCCGGCCCCCTCTTTTTTGCTGATGACATTTTTTTTTTTTTTTAGTCATCACCAAAATTCAGCTGAATTTCCGCCCCCCCCCCTTTTTTTTTTGGAAAATCCTGGATCCGCCAGTGGAGTGCCTTCATAACAAGTTCCCTTCTTTTTTAACTTTAAGGGTTAACAGCATGTTGGCCTGTTTACCCCTGGTTATTTATTTGTTAATCTAATTTACCTCGTCATTATGGATTTTTTTCCTGCGATGATAGTAAAAAGTTAAGTATTACTGCAAGTAACTTACAAGTTCGCGCAGTTATTATTATTTTGTACTCTTCCTGTGTAAATCTCCATCCTTTTATTCCTAATTTCTTTTTAAATATTTTAATTACAAGTACATTGCTCTTTTGCTCTCGTGCGAATCACTCATAATTCCTCAATCATGACCGATCATCCCTCAAGGGCGTACGTTTTCATGGGGGGGGGGGGGGGATGGCATATTCTCTACAATAACATGGGCCGTGTAAGCGAGGGTGCGAAGAATTTTATCATTTTCAGTTAAAGTTGCTCAATTCGGTGCACATTTTTGGGTAATTTTTTGACAAATCTAAATGTGTACGAAAATAAAAGTACACTCTTTCGAAAATTTCTGCCCCCTCCCCTTCATACGTACGGCCATGCTCTCTTTCGTTCTTGCTTCTTCCTCATCACTAGATATTAATTCTAAGCTTAGTACAGTTTGATACTGCTGCACATAAAACGAATCCTGCATTCTTATAAAATATTTTCTAAACATTTATACATTTAATAATATATCAAATACATCAATAAATCAATATAAATGTTAAAAATTCATCTTTTCAATAGATATCAATTACACACAACTGTAAATGTAAGAATTGATAACTATATAACAATAAATTGGAAACATTCAATTGTCAAATTTCTTATCTAGCAATAACAAACATTGAAACAATACAAACAATTGCAGTCATGAGCTTGTTGTTTAGAAAAATTCATTTGCACTTGAACAGCTCAAAAGTCTGAACTTGCAATGAAAAGTTCTCGCATCACACCATGGAGTCTGTAAGCAATTTCTGGCTTCGACCACACTTTTACATTCTATCTTCAAATTAGGCATGTATCAGTAAACAAAAAAGCTTTGATTTTGCACAAAACAACACTAATGTAATTGTACAATATTCAGCTTACAAATGAATGTAGATACATGGATTATGTAAAATCAGATTGTGACTTTTTGACTTACTTCATTAATGTGTCAAACCATTATTGAAATGATATACAAATCATAATGGAAAAAAGTTTCTGGCAGACATTTTCTTATCCATTATGCTGATATAGCCTAACTGAGACACATCCTTTGCTTTTGATGATTAATTATATAATCATGCTGTAATAAATCGTTACGCAGGTTGGAGCAAAAGACTGCAACATCCTGTTGCTAAATCACTTGACTTTAACAAAGGCTTTTGAAAGCTCATAGTTTCTCTATGAAGGTCTTGTGAAAGATACAAACATGTATGATGCTCTAATTCTCAAAGGTTTGAATAAAAGTCTGCACCATCCTATTGCTAAATCTGTGGAAATCAAACTTGCCTTTACAAATGCAGAAGTTTTCATACATTCGCTTGACAATCTAGTCAACTATACAATAATCTAATATGCTCTAATCCTGAAGGCTCAAAGAGTCTGCAGCATTTTGTGCTATGAAATCAGTTGAATTTGCAATAAGAAATGCTCTTCAAATCTTCATACTTTCTCTTCACTGGTCTTGTCAACTACCACGTCCTCAGTGTTGTTAACTCAAATAAAACTCTGCAACATCCTGTTGCTTAATCAGTTGATCTTAGGTTTTTTTAGTTTTCATACTTTCTCAACTTAGGTCTGTTCAACTAAAAATACACGACTATAATTATGATTATGCTCTAATTCGACAAAAGTCTGCAACATCCTGCTGCTTAATCTGTAGAAGTTGCCTTAACAAAGGCTCTTCTAGTCTTCATGTTTTCTCTTTGTAGGTCTAGGCAACTGTACAAGAATGTAATATCGTACAAAAATGTAATATAATGCTCTTATTTTCAAAGGTTTAAATAGAAGTCTGCAACATGCTGTTGCCAAACAGTTTAATTTGCCTTAAACAGGCTTTTCAACTCTAAATATTTTCTTTTTACAGGTCTTGTCAACTTCAACTTGCCTTAAGAACCACATTTGAAGTTTTTCTACTTTCTCTTAGCAGATCTTAATTGTTAACTGTACACTAATCTAATATAGTGCTCTACTCTTTAAGGCTCAAATAAAATGTGAAACATCATGTTGCAAAATCAAATGAACCTGCCTTATCAAACACAGGCTTTTCAAGCTTTCATAGTTTCTCCATGCAGATCTTGTCAATGATACAAGACTCTATGCCTAATCTCATGATCGTATTTTTTGAGGTTCAAATAAAATTCTGCAACATCCTGTTGCTAAATCTGTAAATTTAACTTGCCTATAAATGCTCTTCAAGTCTTTATACTTTCTGTTAGCAGGTCTTTTCACAATAACCCTATGACATGCTCTATTTTTTGAAAGTTCAATCATAAACAGGCTCTTCGAGGCTAACCTTGCCAGCAGTATTCCAGCAGTATGCCACACTCAAACACTGATTTTTATTACTTTTTAAAAGACCAGAATCAGCAGTCTCTTTTTTTTTTCGAACCAGTCATTGAAGAAGAAATTAAAGATATCGTGCAAAATTTGAACAATAAGAAATGCTCTGGATGTGACGGAATCACCAATTTCCTCCTTAAAAACATCATTAATGAAGTAGTTACACCATTAACACACATTTTTAATTTATCGTTATCTCCTGGCATAGTTCCACAAAAAATGAAAATAGCTAAAGTAGTACCAATTTTTAAAAAAGGACAAAAAGAATCTGTGACAAATTATCGCCCTATTTCTTTGTTAACTTCATTTTCAAAACTTCTTGAAAGGTTGGTATATACGCGCACACACAAATTTCTCGGAAAGTGTGAAGTTTTTTGTAAGTCCCAGTTTGGTTTTAGGAAAAACCACAGTACGACCCATGCCTTACTCACTTTTATCCATAAAGTTGCTCATACTATAGATGATGTTTCCCACACTATTGGAGTTTTTCTTGATTTTTCAAAGGCCTTCGACACAATTGACCATGATATTTTGATTTACAAGTTACGACATTATGGTATATACGTGGGAAGGCTTTGGACTGGTTTCGAGAATATTTATCAAACAAAAAACAATTTGTGAGTATAAATGGTCGTGATTCTCAGTTAAAGTTAATTGCATGTGGTGTTCCACAGGGCTCCTGACTAGGCCCACTACTAGTATTGTTCATTTTGTACATTAACGATCTTCCTAGTTCCTCGCCAATTCTTTCCTTTTTATGTTTTGCTGACGACTCCAATCTGTTTTTTACACACAGAGATCCTTATACTCTTGTTAACACAATGAATAAAGAACTTAAATCTGTGCAATCTTGGATATACGCCAACAAATTGTCACTTAATATCGATAAAACTCATTGTATGCTTTTTAGCAAGTCTTAAAACCCTTCCTTGTAACATAAAGTTTAATGAAACTGAATTAAATCAAGTTAGTAGCATAAAATTTCGAGGGCTTTTTATTGACAGTGATTTGTCTTGGAAATCCCACGTCAGTTATCTAAGTTATATTCTTTCCAAAAATAGGGGTGTTCTTAATAAACTGAAGAGTGTTTTTCCAAGTCAAATCCTGCTTAATCTTTATTCTACTTTGATTACTCCGTACCTTAATTCTTGTTTGGGGGAATGCACCTAGAAATCTTTTTAATATACACCGTGTTCAAAAACGCGCCATCAGAAATATCAACCATGTTGGATATTTGTCCCACACGAATGATTTGTTTTTCAAAAATAAGATACTGAAAACATCAGATTTATTTAATTCCTCTTACATTATATAACCAAATAAAGTAGAGCTCGGTTGGTGCTATAAAGACATTGATGACAGAAGTTTGAGTTTAATGTCAAATCCAGGGATGCAGGGCATGAGGCCATGGGAGGGGGAGGCTTCAACTCTCCTCCCTAGCCCCCTTGGGGGGGGGGGGGGGGGTTGAAGCTTAAGATTGCTAATCTCTGGAATCTGATATCTCCTTCTGTCAAACCGAAAAAGATAGAACTACGTTAATGCTATGCAGACACCGTAGGCCCTAGTAATTGAAATTTCACTTTTAATGATAACGGATCCAGGGGTGCCCTGATAGGAGGTGTGAGGGGGAGGAGGGGGATTTTCCACATTTTCTGTATGTAGTTGAAAAATCGTAACAGATTTTCACCTAACTTGATTTTGATTTATTAAAATGTTCCCTCTCCCCCGCCGAAGAGGAGAAGATGGGGGGGGGGGTAGGGGAGTTGAAGCCTCACAGTCCCTAAACTCTGATTTTTTGATCTCCTGTAGAACCGAAAAAGATAGAACTAAGTTAATGCTACGAAGATATTAATGACTGAAATCTTTTGTTTGATTATGGCGGGTGCACGCTGGGGTACCCTGATCGGGGGTGGGTCGGGTGAGGGGGAGGAGGGAGATTTTCCAAATTTTCTCCATCTTCTTAAAAAAAAAAAAAAAAATCTATGACGAATTTTCACCGCCCCAACCCTAAAGGTGGGAGGAGGTGGAGGCCCCCCCCCCCCACCCTATCTCAGCCCCTCGGAAAGGGCCGAGACGAGGGGGTGGGGTCGTTCGGGTGGAATTCAGAATTTCAGGTATTTCTTGAAAACCCTAAGCATGACAACTGGACTAGGCCTACATATTTCAAGAAATTTTCTGTACAACTAAGAGTAATAGAACACAATTTTATCACATTTGTTGCAACTTTGGCATACCCTGATGAAATTTCACGTCTCCTTATAACGTGGTGGCTACCCTCGTCTTAGCCCCCGCTTTGGGGAAAGGGAACAAATTGGACTTGTTGCCCCTTCGAACAAAGTGGGATTCTCTTACCCTAGAGATGCTACCTCCCACGTTTGGTGAAACTCCGTCAAAGATTTCTCAAACAGATGCAGAAAATGTGGAAAATCCCCCTTCCTTCCCCTCACTCTACCCCCACCCCCATACGGACATACCGCGATCCGCCACAATAAAACATGAAATTTAAGTCATTAATGTCTTCATAGCACTAACTTAGCCCTATTTTTTTTTTTTTTTTTTTTGTTCTGCAGAAGATAAAATTTCACAGTATAAGGACTCTGAGGCTTCACCGCCCCCCTCCCTCCCCCAGCGGTGTATGTTTGTGTTTGTGTGTGTTTGGTGGGGGTGTTACGGCACATTTTGGTAAATTGCACATTTTGGTAAATTACCAACATTTTGGTAAATTTTGGTAATTTACCAAAATGTGCAGGACATTGACCGCACAGTTTGGTAACTTTCTGCTCCTCCACAATCATCACGAAAACAAATTGTAAGTGCAGTTTTTTTGTTTTTTTTTATTTATGTTTTATTGAAAAAATATACAGAATCACACTATTTACAATAATTAACTTGATTAGAATAACACAATCACTGAACAATGTAGAGGAATTGTAAAAAAGAAAAAAAAAAGGCAGAACATTAGGTTACCATATACAATTGTAAGTGCAGTTGGTTTTTGTCCCAACCGAATGAGTTCGGCAGCCGTGTCACACCTTTCCGGGCAAGCTACGCGAGCTTGTTGCGAGTATCGTTTTCCCAGCACGCAGGCAAATTATCTCGCCCGTAGTTGCCCGGAGCTGCGAACGCAAGTCCGATTTACCCGCAGCCACATTTTGAGCAGCACCTCGCAGGCAACTCCCACGCAGGTACTTCGCAGTCCCCGTATGCGATCAGTAGCGCGGCCAAGATAATGGGCCGGATGCATATAAACGCTAGCAATTGCTTGTGCTAGCCTTTTACTCGAATCCGTATGCATAAAAACAAGCAATTGCTTGCGAGCAGAAGCTCTTGCTAGCAAGTACAAGCAATTGCTTAGAGACCAAGCATTTGCTTAAAAACGTATGCATAAAAAATACCTTTTGCTAGTTCTTGCTAGCAATTGCTTACGATTTTCCAAGCTCTGTAAAATGAGCTTGAGCTTTTGCTTATCTGGGACGTTCCCTTTTAAGTATCATTTTCATATTCATGGAAGAAAGACAACAATTGTGAAAGAGTGGTATAAATCTACAAGAAATTACTCTTAAGCAGAGTAAGAAATTTTTCATTTCAACAACGGGAATGTCCAGTGGTTAGCACGCAAAATTTGACTCACTTCGGTGGAGAGCAAGGAGACGTCTCTCCACGTGCGATCTGGCAGATGCGGGCTATTGTAAGCAGTGATGGGAATCAGCCAGTAATACGAGTGTGTGTATAGTTGTGTGTGTGTGTGTGCGTCTGTGTGTGCATTTATGAGTGTCATTTCATAGCTCTTCTGCTATGTCAGGAAATGTTTCTGCACACACATGCCCTTTCAAATGCATGCTGCCACACTCGCCTTTGTTCTTGTGTTCGCACAGGCGTGACGTCCCTTTTGTTGAAAACGCAAGCAATTGCTTGTGCGGGACAAGCAAAAGGTATAAGCGTGTCACGTTGACTACGAGATGAGACAAAACTAACATAACAGTACGAGAACAGAACGGAACAAACAAAACAAACAAAAACGTTTAGCAGAAACAGCGATCTCGTCGGAAGTATGTCTAGGGAGAGAGAGAGAGAGAGGGGGGGGGGGGAGAGTGACGCGAGAAAGAACAATGTAGGCCTACTAGAGATATTATCGAAGAAATATCCTAGCTTTATTACAATAAGAGAATACACGTAGCAATCAATACGTGGTTCTTTTCTTAGATTAAGGATTACAACAGCTGGTTAATTCAAATCAGTACAATTATAAGATTGCAGTAGAACAAATTTCAGTTTCCTTTTGAATGAGTATATAGAGGGGGCATTTTTAATATCGGAATGCAATGAATTCCAATAACTTGGGCCGGTATAAACAACTGTGTTCTTGGCTAAACTGGTACGAAGAAGAGGTAAATGATATTCATTAGAACGTCGAGTTGGATATTCATGAAATGACTGATTTTTTAGGAACATGGAATGAAAAATATCAGGAAGAGAGTTATTATTATACATATACATAAATTGTCCTAAATTAAATTAAAAAAAATCTCTGATTTTTAACAGCTTATTAGAAGCAAACAATACATCTGTATGAGAATGTATGGGAGAATAACAAATGATGCGGAGAGCTTTCTTTTGTAAAAGGAACACTCTATCCAACAAATTTTGGTGGGTGTTGCCCCAAACTAACACTCCGTAATTAAGGTAGGGCAATATCAATGACGAGTATAACATAAGTAATGATTTTTGTGGGAAACACAATTTTAGTCTATTAATGACGCCTATATTACGAGAGATTATATTACAAATATAATCAATATGCAACTTCCAAGAAAGTTTGTCATCTACAATAATACCAAGGAATTTGAAATATGAAACTCTCTCTAAATGTGTATCGTCCAGAACTATGTCTGTATTTAAAGTGCTAACGGTATTACTAAAAAGCATATATTTCGCTTTTTGAACATTCAACGAGAGCTTATTAGCTCTAACCCAATTTGTTACTTTTTTCAATTCACTGTTAACTTTTCGAACAAGAACATCAATATTACTGTGAGAATAAAATACATTAGTATCATCAGCGAAATGAATAAAAGAAAGAGTTTCAGATACTGGACAAAAATCATTGATATAAATAATGAATAGCAATGGCCCTAACAGACTTCCCTGAGGAACCCCACATTTGACTTCTCTAGTCAATGACTTATCACTTTTAATTGTGACAAACTGTCTTCTATTAAATAGATAACTCTTGAACCACTCCAAGGCCTTCCCACGTATTCCATAATGTGATAACTTGTAAAGTAAGATATCATGATTAATTGTATCGAAGGCCTTGGAGAAGTCCAAGAAAATGCTAATGAAATGGGAATGGTCATCAATTGCATGAGCTACTTTTTCAACGAAACTTAAGAGAGCATGAGTAGTACTGTGCCTCTCACGTAAACCAAACTGAGAATTTGTAAAAATTTTATGCTGTTTCAAAAAATTAATCATTCTCTTATGAATAAGTTTTTCCAGGACCTTAGACAAAGAAGATAATAATGAAATGGGACGATAATTTTATCGCCCTTTTTGAGTATTGGGATAACTTTTGCCAATTTCATTTTATCGGGGAACACACCGTGAGACATTGACAAATTAAATATATGAGCAAGCGGATCAGCAACCGAAGATACAACACTTTTCAAAATAACATTATCAATCTCATCATAACCAGAACTTCGTGTGTTCTTTAATGAAGATACCATATCAATTATCTCATATCTATTAGTAGGAGTAAACAAAATAGAGTTGGGATTATACTGACCTAAGAATTCAGTAAAATGCTTCTGTGTAACCGGGATATTTTGGGCATACGTTTCACCTATTTTTGAAAAATAAGAGTTAAAAACATTTGCAATATAAACAGAGTCATGAATTATTTCATCATTCATCTTTATGCTATCAATATCTGAATTTTTACTAGAAACATTCATAGCCTGTTTTAAAACCTTCCAAGTATTTTTCATATCAAACTTATATCTCAATGATAACTTAGTGTAATTTTTTCTTTTCAAATCGTAAAATCATTGTTAAAGTATTTTTATAAGATGTATATTTATTTTTAGATAACTCATTTCTATCCATTTTGTATTTATAATATAATCGATTTTTTCCTATTAATAGAACGGAGAATAGATTTTGAAATCCACGGTAACCTAGGTATCTTTTTGTAATCCGATTTATTCTTTTGTTTAGGGATTATTTCTTCCAAATGGTAATTAAAAATTTCCATAAAATTATCGAACGACAAGTTAATATCATCACTGTCTAACACTCTCGACCAGTCAGTATTATCAATGGCCGCGTCCAAACTAGCTAGCTTTTCATTCGACACTCTGCGGCTAAATGAAGGAAATACAGAAGATTTACCAATATTAGGTGAGACTTTAAGAGTAAAATAAGTCATAATTGGAAAATGATCAGTCATATCTGAAAGAATTATAAAAGAATCGGGGAGGGGTAGAACATTGCAAAAAAAGTTATCAATAAGGGTAGCAGAGTGATCTGTAACACGTGTAGGTTTTGAAATGAGCGGAAGAAACGAAGAAGACAAAAATGTTTGGAGAAACTCATTTGAAATATTATCATTATCTAATTTCAATAAATCAATATTAAAACCCCGAGTAAAAAACAGTCCTTATTTCGAAGAACCGGGGATTGCGCCAAATCTGAAAAATAAATAAAAAAATCGTTGATGCTTGAGTTGGGTGGTCTGTACAATATGCCTACCACAATATTTCTATTTCCTGGAATACAGATTTCGAGAAAAAGTGATTCGACAAAATCATCCATTCTAGAAATATTATCAAGAATAGTACATTCAAAAGTACGTGATACATACAACGCGACCCCTCCACCACTCCTATTTGGTCTATTATTGACAAACATTATACCCATCGATTGCAAAAGAATTTCCAGAATCAGAAGTTAGCCAGGTTTCACTTAATCCAATGACTGAAAATGGCTGATTTATATCAGATTCCAGTAAAAATTTAAACTCATCAAAATGTTTATTTATACTTCTTATATTCAAATGCAGCAACGAAAACGTATTTTTAGAAAAATTATTATACATATCTTTACATTGGTTCACAGTGATATAATTACACAAAACATTCTGAGTTAAGTCAGAACTAAAATCATGGGGAAGTTCATTAACAGATGAATTCAAATTATCAGCGACAAGATTATCATAATGGGTGATTTGTGTACTATCTGTCCCACTAAATGAATCAGATTCTGACATTGTATGCCTAAATAGTTCAAAGAGGTCATCATTTGAAACGGAATGAAATGGCGCATTACTGTAATCAGCCATTAGAGATACGGGGCGTAAATGTATATATGAGAATCAGCTTTACATATAAAACTAGATTGACATGAATCAATTCATGATAAGAGCAAATAGCCAGCCAACGAAATGTGGCAGAATACAAGAGGAATTGACGGCCATGAACAGCGTCAGAATCAGAACAGAAAATGGAAAAGAGAAAGTAGATGAGAAGACTAAGTAACATTGAAGTTGACAAACATGGAACACACACAACAAGTAGACAAGGATACATGGAGTGTCTTAGTGGGCTTCCGAAATGATAACAATAGCATGTGTAGACAATCCAAACAATGCAAACAATGCAAACAATGTCGGACTGAACAGGGTACATGCTGGAACTCAGAAATGTCTCACGAGATCCCTCGTACTGTGTTATAAATTTATGCATAATTTCACAGAAATTACCATATGATGTTGAACTTGCGAGGGAACAACAGACACTTAATTAGAATATGCCAGATGGCTCCACAGCAAAGATGTCAAATCGATAATAGGAATACCGTGAGGGAAAACAGAGTGGCGATCCCACAGCTATGTTTTGAATGAATAATGAATACATAATACACATCCGTGACCGCTCAACAGTCTGAAAATAATACGGTCATAAACAGAGCTGTTAGAATCCTTTTTAGAATTTATCAAGACCCGAGTCAAATCGGTAGCATGAACTGAGCCGAATGCAAGGCCACAGGCGTGAACTTAAAATTAGACTTGTACAAAACAATGAGTTTCATACCGGGGCAGTTACATAACGCACTGAATTTTGGTATTCAGCTGCGATGAATGCAAAAGCACAACATTCCAAATCGGCAAAAGTAGTGACAAAGTAATGCCATATAATTGTTAACGGATGAGGGTGAGGAAATGATAGAGAGAGAAAGCAAAAAAGGAAGAAGTGTGTGAAAACAAGTGATGGAGGGAGAGTGCTTGCATCTGATAAAAGTAGCTATTCTATGAAGGGATATGCATACATACCGTCAGTATGTACATTGACATGCATAATAATAGACACATATTTTATACTGATTCATGCACGTCAACGTGTATCGTGAATTCAATATACACACATACAAGCCACATGTCATAATGCCATATACATTGATTATACATGCATATGCACATAATATTATTGATACCAATATTATACATGCTGAAATGCGCACGTCGACAAACATAATACACTGAATCATAATAGTCATACTTTGATAAACCAACAGCATAGATATTTGCATATTCATACCGTCTTTCATTGAAATCGAATATTCAACTTTCATAAACATCATAAACAAACTCATAAGTATCAATCAATTATCAGTTATAGAGAGTTAAATGATCAAGAGAGAATACTATATGAATTTCTTTGGTTTATTACATTTGTTATCATCATAATAAGGGAAGAATGAAAAATGCAAAGGCAAGACATTTCAAAGCAGTTGATCACACTCGAGTGCCAAGGTGTTCAATAATTATGTATCGATTGATGTAATACCATGGCAGCTTAGCGAAGGGACAAAAGCATGAAGAGCGACTACACTTTCAGAGAAAAAAAGAAACAAACAAACATTCAAATCCTTAATCAGGACATATACATATTGATCGTAATATAATCATTATAAATGTATACTTTGATAACCCAACAGCATAGATATATGTATATTCATACCATCTTTCATTGAAATTGAGTATTCGACTTCCATAAACATCATAAACAGAACCATAAATACCAAACAATTATCAACATTTTATTGTAAAGAGTCAAGTGATCAGAGGAATATATCATTATGAACTTCTTTGGTTCATTACGTAATGTACTTAGTATCGTCATGAAAAAGGAAGAAAGACAAGATAATATCTGTTATGCTATAATCACTTCAAAACAATCGATTACACTCAAATGCCGAGGTAGTGTATACTTAATCGTACACAAATAATATATCGATTAATGAGATACCATGGCAGCATAACGAAGGGAAAAAAAAACATGAAGAGTGACTAAATACTCTCTCTCAAAAAAAAAATAATAATAATCAGTTGAGGGACAAGTTCACCAGTAGCTGGTCAAACTTAATTTACTTTGTGTGATACCTATTGATCAGTGGAAGGGTAGCCCCTGAACTGAGATTGTCTTTGAGGTGTTGAAAGAAATGATCACATTTCCGGCATAGGTTGACACCACCAGAGGGCGCTTTAAATAGTAAAATATTCATATACTGAGTAATTGAAGTGGTATATGAATGACACAGGAAGAATATCAAAATAAATTTAATATCATTATTTTCAGGCATATCATCACCTCGACTTTTGGATACGTTGAAGTTTCAGTATGATAAAATATTGGTAAGTAATAGGATAACACAGTAGGATTAATACTTGTGATATCGACAAGCCTACATACGACATTGATAAATAAAACAGCGTACAGTAGGGTTTTAAGTATACATGATGAAGACAAAATGATTGATGCCTCTGATATTTACTTTAACAATATCACATTCGATTTGTTAAGCATTTGAGAAATAACAAATGAGTGAAAATAACAAATGTAAATGAGTGAAAAGCTTTCGCATGAGAATCAGACCAGTTTGACCAGCTGCTTGGGGCGTTACCAGTCGATCTTGGGCGAGTTTGATGAATTATCTTGGTGCCAATTATTTTGATTCTGGTAGAGAGGTGCTGCTTCTTTCGGAGATCATAAGCTATTGATGAAAGCCTTCCCCTTTCGCGTTTCATGCAAGCTGGAAGATCGGTACGAATAGAGATTCGCTTACCGGGGTCGGGTTCTTGCACGCCAGGAGGGCCATCGCTATCACGAGTCGACTGTGTTGGATGCTCGTATGCGCGAAGTACACGATCTCTGTCGATCATGTACGCGAATCGGACAATGATTGGATCCGGACGTTTCCCAGCACCTGCACGATCATTGGTCCCAAGGGCCGCAGCTCCGGACCTAGTAGGTAGACGGTGAGCGTTGACTAGAGGAATTCTAGCGGCGGTTTCCACGGGAATAGCGAGAAGCTTCGCAAACACCTCGGCTGCGGCGGTATACGGGTTTTCGTTGGGCTTTTGGTGGGCTCCGTAGATGAGGAGGTTCAGCTTCCTCTCGTGGACTTCAAACAGCAAAAGCTTGTTTTCCAGCTCCTCCTTGTAGCTATCCACTTTCTTTGAGATTTCAGGAATGTCCTTTCGTTGTATATCATCAATTCTGCCAGAGGCGTCTCCCATGCTTTTTTCAAGCTCCGCAACAGTTTGCTTTGTCAGGGACAATTCCTGCTTGAATCCAACGAGCTCTGTTATGACGTAATCGAGCTTTCCATTCATTTGACGGGAAAGCGTGACGAAGGACTCCCATGCCTCCCTCGTAGGACCTGATGCTATGTCAGGCGTGGCGGGGATTGTTGGGGCATGGCCGGGGCCTGAAGCAACGTGCGTGGCGCCTGCTGGTACTCGTGGCGTGGAACCAACTGCATCCATATTTTGACCAGGAAAATTAGGCGATTAGCTGCTTTTTTGCCTCCTTTGCGAGTTCTTAAGTGGTACTGACTCATGTCCCAGTAACACTTGAGAGGATAATATGACGTTTATCCAAGTTAGAAGGCAGTAATTTCTGTGAAAAGTATGAATTTCCGAGAGCTCGTGAGACCCACGTCTTGCTAACCCGCAGTCATGATGTTCAACCCATGCGATGTGATGTTAGATTAAAATCCGTTTGTGAAGCAGACATACACATTATCCCCACAATCTTTGTCTCTGAAATTAACTGCTTATCAATGCCACATTAACACATGCATTCTTTTCCGGAGATAGGCATCACTTTGCTGTGCTTTCAAGTTCCATAATTTTCAGTGATTTTCAATGCGTCATTGAATGCGTCATTTCAAGACTTTCATTAATTGAGACGTGTGCTTTCCCTTTGAGGTCTCAAGTATAAAGGGAGATTAAAAAAAGACGGCAAGGGTTACGAAATTGACGCAGTCACCAATATCCCCAAAACAGTTATTGATCTTTGTTCTGGAATTGACTGCTTGTCAATGCTGCATAATACATGCATTCTTTTCCGGAGATAGGCATCACTTTGGAATAACAGTAAAAGTAAGTAATATATCAAACTCTGTTAATACCACTTTTCTGTGCTTTCAAGTTTCATGATTTTCAATGCGTCATTCAAAACGTCATTTCAAGACTTTCATTAATTGAGATGTGTGCTTTGCATTTTAGGTCTCAAATAAAGCATTAAGGGAAATGAAAAAAAAAAGTCGGCAAGGGTGACGAAATTGATGCAGTCACCAATATCCCCAAAACAGTTATTCATCTTTGTTCTGGAATTGACTGCTTATCAATGCTCCTGCATTCTTTTCCGGAGAGATGCAATATGGAATCGAGGGCTTACAAACATAAAGGAGTTAAACGTCAATGGTGACGAAAAAAAGGCGGCAAGGGTGACGAAATCGCTTAATTCCACGATATGCTTTCCTTATGAATTACATTGATACAACCATTTCTTTAAAATTGAATGCATCTCAATGTGATTTGCGATGAATAACCTTGAAGTGACTTGTTCTTTTGATTACAGAGCTAAAACCTATCACGCAGTTGTAAAAAATGTTTAAGCGAAAAAGCGGCAGTTAGACATAAAAGGGTGACGAAGTGTTTATACCACACGTTTTGCTTAGGTTAGGCATCACTTTGGAATAACAGTAAAAGTATGTAATATATCAAACTCTGTTTATACCGCTTTGCTGTGCTTTCAAGTTCCATGATTTTTCAATGCGTGATTTTCATTGTGTCATTCAATGCGTCATTTCAAGACTTTCATTAATTGATTCGTGTGCTATGCATTTCAGGTCTCGAATACTTAAAGCATAAAGGGAGATGAAAAAAAGTCGGCAAGGGTTACGAAATTAATGCAGTCACCAATATCCCCAAAACAGTTATTGATCTTTGTTCTGGAATTGACTGCTTATCAATGCTGCATAACACATGCATTTTTTTTTTTCCGGGGAGAGTCATCACTTTGGAATAACAGTAAAATTATGTAATATAATGCATTTCAGGTCTCAAATGCTTAAAGCATAAAGGGAGATGAAAACAAGTCGGCAATGGTGATGAAATTGATGCAGTCGCCAATATCCCCAAAACAGTTATTGATCTTTGTTCTCGAATTGACTGCTTATTAATGCTGCATAACTCATTCATTCTTTTCCGGAGAGATGCAATATGGAATCGAGGGCTTAGAAACAGAGAGGACTTAAACGTCAGTGGTGACGAAAAAAAGGCGCGAGGGTGACGAAATCGCTCAATTCCACGATATGCTTTTCTTATGATTTACATTGACACAACAATTTCGTTAAAATTGAATGCATCTCATTGTGATTTGCAATGAATAACCTTGAAGTGACTTGTTCTTTTGATTACAGAGCTAAAACCTATCACCCACTTGTAAAAAAATGTTTAAGCGAAAAAGCGGCAGTTGGACGTAAAAGGGTGACGAAGTGTTTATACCACATGTTTTGCTTAGGTTAGGCATCACTTTGGAATACCAGTAGAAGTAAGTAATATATCAAACTCTGTTAATACCACTTTGCTGTGCTTTCAGGTTCCATAATTTTCAGTGATTTTCAATGCGTTATTCAATGCGTCATTTCAAGACTTTCATTAATTGAGACGTGTGCTTTCCCTTTGAGGTCTCAAATACTTAAAAGTATAAAGAGAGATTAAAAAAAGTCGGCAAGGGTTACGAAATTGATGCAGTCACCAATATCCCCAGAACAGTTATTGATCTTTGTTCTGAAATTAACTGCTTATCAATGCTGCATAACACATTGTGATGCGCCTTGAACAAGGCTAGTACCAATAAAGAGGTCCGCAGCAAGTTATCGCTTTCAGATCAAGACATGGCTTCCCAATCGTGCTCTTTTACAACATTGTTGTGATGGCTTTGGTGCGATCTGCCAGGAATGGAGCGGAACATTTTGATTGGCGGTCATGATGTGGTGATTGGGTTGAGTTGTGACAAATTGGGGGCTTGTCTGGGAAAATGAACAGGCAAGCCGTTTTCTTTCGCATGTTCCATGCGAATTGTAGTGAGGACTCTCACGTCTGGTTGTACACGTGTGCTGTAAGTACGTCGTGTATAGCGTCAATGACAGGCTCGTGTATCGAGCCTGCATTGTTTGCACGTAGGTTCTGATAGGCCTCATGCGTTTTGGTGAGGATTCTCACGTTTGGTTATGCACGTTGTGTATAACATTTATGCTGCGTAGGCTTTGGCAGTCATTGACTGTGTTTGTAGTTATATAGACTACATTTTTGTGTGAAGGCCTAGTGCAGATTTTGGTGAAGAATCTCACGTTTGGTTGTGCACGTATGACATTTTTATAAGATGGCTAATTTCCAGCTTGCTGATTGGTCAAAGCGTACCACGTGATCATTCGCGAAAAGTGTCTATCCCTGCACGCCCGTGGGAATTTCGCGCACCCAAATTGTCTAATCCACGGTTGAAATTTTCGCGGTGTTCAAATTTTCGCGCATTTCGCGCAACCAGAAACTAGCGCGAAAATAAAAGCACGCGAATATTTTTGCTTGCCATATGTGCCTGTGCGTGATGTATTGATTTCGCGGAATTAAAAACACGCGAAATTCTTCCGAGCCGGCCAAGCGCTATAAATTAGTCACGCGAAAATATCCACTTTTACAGTATTCAGCACAAGCTGGGATAATCTCGGAGAAAGCCTACTCTGGGCCATTTTCCAACGGTAAGTACAATTTCAAAATCTTTGATATTTGATATATTTCATTATTTCTTCCTCATACAAGGTATATTCATCTCGGGTTTGAAATTACTTAGCCATCTTATAAAAGGAATAACGCATTTTCCCGTCGTTGTTCAGCGATATGCAGTGCACTCGAGGTTTCTTCTTCGCATGCACACTCCACACTCGCCTCCGGCTCGTGTGGAGTGCACATGCTCAGAAGAAACCTCTCGTGCACTGCATACTCGCTAAACAATTCCGCGGAATGCGTTATTCCTATAATGTTGCATAGGCTTGGACAGTCATTGACTGTGTTTGTAGTTTTTAGAGTACATTTTGTGTGAAGGCCTAGTGCAAATTTTGGTGAGGATTCTCACTTTTTGTAACGTTAGTCGTTTTTGCATAAAGGTCTTGTGAAGACTTCATTTTTGGTGAGGATTCTCACGTTCAGTTGTGTGCGCATATAGTGCATAACGTGGATATTGCATATAGGCTCGCGGTCGCAAACTGTCGGTCTAGCGAGTTGTGTGTAGTGTCAGTGCAGTTTGTGAGTGTGCGTATGCTTGACGTGTATGTATGGGGGCTTGCGTACACATTGGCTACGGGTTACTCCGAATTTTCTGGAAGGTTAGCCTCGGTTAAAGGCTGTAGTATATTTTCCTTGGTAAGGCTAATCTTTTGCACAATCGTGTTTTGTGGTCGTTTGTATGGAGTGTGTAAACACTCATTTGATGTTTTTAGATCACATGCTAATGTAATGCAATGGTGTTCAGATTATATGCCTGATTCAAAGGCTTAGGGATTTTGTTGTTTTCTGCTTTGTGTTTATGGCAGGAAATTTTTGCCTACATGTATTTTGCATGTGTGACTGGGTTTTGCGTGTACATGTATTATTCATACGTGGTGCATTTTTGTTCGCAAGGCTTTGTAGTTTTGTGAGGAATTGTTACTTCTTGAAAATTTTGATGTTGATATTCCCACAATGGCTGATGTGGTGCAGAGCTTTGTTGATAAACCCACTCTGGAAGATTTTAATAACCTTAGGAAGGCAGATTTGGTGGGATGCGAGGCATATCTCGACGACATCATAGTGTACAGCCACACATGGGAGGATCACTTTTTAAGAGTCAGAGCACTGTTTGACCGCTTGACCAGTGCAAACCTTACAGTGAACTTGAGGAAAAGTGAGTTTGCCCAAGCAAAAGTCGTATTTCTGGGTCACATTTTGGGACATGGTTCCGTCAAGCCTTTTGAAGCAAAGTTGGAGACGATCCTGAACTTTCCCCGCCCACAGAGTAAGCGAGAGCTGAGACGATTTCTGGGCATGACTGTCTATTATCAGAAGTTCTGCCATAATTTCGCTGATGCTGCCAACACCGCTCACCACATTTTGCAGAAAGACTCGCAGTTCGACTGGTCAGACGACTGTCAAGTTGCTTTCAACCGGCTGAAGGCAGTGTTAGCGAGTTCTCCGGTTCTTTCAGCGCCGAACTTCGACATGCATTTCATTCTTATGGTGGACGCGAGTGACACAGGAGGAGGAAGAGCCCTGATGCAGAAGGACGACAACGGAGTTGACCATCCCGTCGCGTGCATGTCCAGAAAATTCAACAAACATCAGTGACGGTACTCCACTGTCGAGAAGGAGACGTTAGTGCTCGTCATGGCTCTTCATCATTTTGACGTGTACCTGAAAACTACAAAGTATTCAGTGCTGGTGTCAACGGCGTAAATCCGTACTGAGGAGTGGGGGGAGGGGGATGGTCACCATCACCACGATTACAAGCCCATAACCGGACCGGCGCAGCCCTTGGGGGGGGGGGGGAAGGGAAGCTTGGTGACCCCCCCCCCCCCACACACACACACTTTACAGGGATCGGATGTCCCTCTCTTTTGCACGGAATAAGTTATAGTGGGAGGAAAGTGGCAGCAAAAATATGAAGACGTTTTGTTCTTGTTGCTTTTTTTTTTTGCCTGTCAGATGACTTTCGGCGGAAAATGAGACCTTAAAAGTATGAAAACATTTTTCTTTTTGTTTTTGAAATATCTGTGAGAGGGAGCGGAACGACCGAACGGGGGGAGGGTGTGTATCCCTATCCCACACGAGGAAGATTTTGCATTTTCAGACCTGAAATTCAGCGATCTGGTGCACACTTTTGGTGAAATTTTGTTTTCTTTTCTTTAAAAACAATAAGAAAATGAAATATTCACAATATATTATTGAATGACTAAATCGTGGTATTTCAGCTCTTGCTCCGCCTGTGCGACATCACTGTGAAGGCCTACTAAATAATGGGGCCTATCACCGGCGTAGACAGGATTTGATCTTAGGAGGAGCGGTTATGTGCCACGGAGGGAGCGAAGCAAGCGAGGGGGAGGGGAAGGGTATGGTGGGAGGTTTCCCCCTCCCACGGTGAAATCTTTTTGCATTAATAATGTAGACATTTTACAGTCCCAAAACTGCCGTTTGTAGCTATATTTTTCGCTTTGGAAACTAAGGAGGGTTGTCAATCACTGGCAGCAACATCAGGAGAGCGAGCGGAGCGAGCGAGCTTGAAATTTTTGACATTTTACAGTATAAAAACTGCCGTTTGTAGCTATATTTTTCGCTTTGGAAATTAAGGGGGGCCGCACCGGGCGCAACTGCTGTCAATCACTGGCAGCAACATCAGGAGAATGACATAGTGGTTAAATGCGAGCGAGCGGAGCGAGCGAGCTTGAAAATTTTTGACATTTTACAGTCTAAAGACTGCCGTTTGTGGCTGTATTTTTTCGCTTTGGAAATTAAGGGGGGGGGGGGCACACCGGGCGCAACTCCTCGCAATTACTGGCAGCAACATCAGGAAAATGGCATAACGATTAAATGCGAGCGAGCGAAGCGAGTGAGCTTGAAAATTTTCATATTTTACAGTCTAAAAAAACTGTCCTTTGTGGCTGTATTTTTTTGCTTTGGAAATTAAGGGGGCGCACCGGGCGTAAACTGCTGGCAATTTCTGGCAGCAACATCATGAGAATGGCATAATGATTAAATGCGAGAGAGCGAAGCGAGTAAGCTTGAAAATTTTGACACTTTACAGTCTAAAAAACTGTCGTTTGTGGCTGTACTTTTTTCGCTTTGGAAATTAAGGGGGCGCACCGGGCGAAAACTACTGGCAAATTACTGGCAGCAGCATCAGGAGGATGGCGTAATGGTTAAATGCGAGCGAGCGAAGCGATCGAGCTTCAAAATTTGGACATTTTGCAGTCCCAAAACAGCCGCTTGTAGATATATTTTTCGCTTTGGAAATTAAGGGGGGGCGCACCGGGCGAAAACTGCTGGCAATTACTGGCAGCAACACAAGGAGAATGGAATAATGATTAGTAATGCGAGCGAGCGAAGCGAGAGAGCTTCAAAATTTTGACATTTTACAGTCCCAAAACTGCCGTTTGTAGCTATATTTTTCGCTTTGGCAATTGAGGGGGGCGCATCGGGCGCAACTGCTGTCAGTCACTGGCAGCAACATCAGGAGAATGGCATAGCGGTTAAATGCGAGCGACCTTTAAAATTTTGACATTTTACACTCCAAAAACTGCCGTTTGTAGCTATATTTTTCGCTTTTGTTTGTCCCACTTTTATGGGGGAACCACCCCCCCCCCCCATCGACGCCTCTTCATAATATGAGGGTGATTTTGTTAAGTAAAAGATCTGCTCCACACTCTTTGATAAATTAGGGAAATATACGTCAATATCAAAAGTGTACAAAGTTTATCGAAAGGGATCCTGTATAGCAGAGCATTTGCATGTTTATGATTGCAATACAACGATCTGGTGCATAATTCTGGCGATATTTGGACAATATTTTCCATTAAGAAAGTTCGAGATTTGTCATCTCGGGAATTGCTTGGGGGATAAATGATTTGTCTGCCTAAACACATCCGTATAGGGGCGGGGCAAATGCCCCTTTGCCCCCCCCCCCCAATAGATTCGACGCCCCTGATCTTCCCTGGGTATGCCCATAGATGTATCCTGACTGAGTCATCAGTCACTGTCGTTTCTCAATAATGATTCAGGAAATGGAGGGGGTTCAATTATGGCGATATATTTTTTGTTATTGTTTGTTTGTTTGTTTTCGTACATATTTTGCAGATGGTCCCCAGTTACTCGCGTCATATGATGTTTACATGTAGGCCTATACTATTTGACGTTGTCAACGTCTGAGCCATACCTCGCAGTGTATGTCGATGTTACTTTCTTCGCGAGCGAGCGAAGCGAGCGAGCGCCTGAGAAAATTGTGTATACATTTTCCTACAAGATAGCATATATTGTTCAGCTCTGTTACCTGTCTGAAGGCCGGCGTACAAACTTCATGCAATATGCCAAAATTGATACATATCACATTTCTGCTTCCTCCATTTTTTTCCTAAAAATTCAGGGGGGATGATTGTACAGGCCATCCCCCCTCCTCCATTTCAGGGGGGATATATCCCCCCCCCCATCCCCCCTGGGATTTACGCCCATGGCTGGTGTACACAGACCACAATCCACTTGTGTTCCTGTCGCGAATGAGGAACAAAAAAGGACGCCTAACCAGATGGGCACTAGTGCTACATGAGTACAACCTCGTGATACAGCACGTATGCGGAAAAGACAATGTCATTGCAGACGCTTTGTCCCGTGGATAAAATGGAAGTAGGCATATTTCCACGGAGATGACAAAAGGACACAAATGTGCTTATTATCCAGAGATAATAGACTGGTGATGACTTGGAAGCATGAACAATACCAGACAAAAGAAATGTGTTTCCATGTTATTGTAAGAGAAGGATATTTCTCATGTCAAAGAAAGAGTGTTTTTGATTGTTTTGAAATGATGACACAAACATTGTGTACACTGTTTTAATTTATCCATAATTTGTTATTGTCTGCACGGAAAAAGGGGCATGTTTTCCAAATTGTCATGATTTTTGCACCAAAACAAGGCAAAATCATTTCCAGTGATATAGCATGGGTTTTGCTATGTTTTATACTTTATGTGCTGAAGAAAAGGTTTTTCAGTAATACAGTATATTTTGATACAGTGTATAAGGTTGACATTGTATTAATTGGAACTCCAAATTAAGTTCCATCGGTATTTGTAGAAAGCACACATAAACACACAAAAGCTGTTGTATCTTTTCAAATGCTTAATTTGTAAGAGTTCGGAATATTTATGGTATCACAGAGTTGACCAACTATATACGTTTTCCATAGCCTAGATTTAGTGAAATTATGGAAGTATGGTACATGTATTCATAATGTTTGATGACTGTGTAAGGTTCATGAGACCATAGTCATGACTAGGTTATATTCCTGTGATATCTTGTTTCAGAAACAGAGAGTAGAGAAGGTGTTCATAATTGCATTGTTTTGCTGTACTCTAGTGTACTTATTGTACATGCATTTATTGTCTTGACGATCAAGGCTTTACAGTAACTTGAGCAGAAATGTCAAGAAATTAGAAATGTAGAGATGTTTGTCAGACCAAACAGTTGAGCTGAACACATTGTTATATCAGCTTTTTAACAAAGTTCAGGTTGCTACAAATTCACCATGTAAAATTGGTTACTAAGTAAGTTAATGGAAGATAACTGCTGTTATTGGTGACATACACAACAGCAACAAAATAGTGTATGAAGTTCATTATTCAAACTGCATGATTATCAGTGTATGCACGTTATTCAGTGATACGTGTAACAGATTTTTCAAGCATATCATGCATATCAAGCTAAGAGAGAAGTTTGACATGTCCATAATATGGTATATTATTTCATGATACAAGTACAGTGTATTTTGTTCTGAACCAGCAGCATTTCTTATGACTTCGACTAGGTGTTGAAATGTTTGGACATTTGATACTCATAAGCATTTCAGGAATGCAAAAGAGAATACATGCTTCATGATTTACGACCAAGCAGAGAAAAAAAGAAAAGAAAAGAAGGAATGTTGCGGTTGTAAAGTTTTGCGCGTATACGCACATGATTGTTTCGAGCAGGTAGTGGGTTTATATCTAGACAGTTAGCATACGTTCAAGGAGTTTTTAATAAGGCTCATAAGTCTGAGTATGTTTGTATGAAAGATCCACTTCAGTGTATGAACACACAACTGTGCATTTTGATGTCTTGTGTTTCGGAACATGATTGTAACCGCTGTTTGCAGTTTGACTGGAAAGTTCTTCCATAACTTCCCGTCTTAAGGGGGAGATGTGATGCGCCTTGAACAAGGCTAGTACCAATAAAGAGGTCCGCAGCAAGTTATCGCTTTCAGATCAAGACATTTGTTTGTCCATTTTCCATCTGAGGAGATGGCTGGATAGCCCATATTCAGCTACGTTAAGCTGGTCTTCCATGGGGTCCAGTTGGATGCGAGGTGGGACCACTTCACCGGGTTAAACACCCTGCTCTTTGCGATGAATGAATGAAGCGGGATCTTTTACGTGCATGAGTTGTTGCTCTCTCATACACGGGACCTCCATTTTATGTCCTATAGGAGGGACAGAGTGTTTTGCCTCTTGCTAGAGTGGAAGGTATGTTTACACACAACATTGCTCAGTCCAGACTCGGGTTCGAACCCGGGCCGCGTGATCGTGAGGCAGACGCGCTACCGACTGAGCCAACTCACCGCTTCCCAATCGTGGTCTTTTGCAACATTGTTGTGATAGTTTGGGTGCGATCTGCCAGGAATGGAGCAGAACATTTTGATTGTCATGATGTGGTGATTGGGTTGAATCGTGACAACATGCATTCTTTTCCAGAGAGAGGCATCACTTTGGAATAACAGTAAAAGTAAGTAATATATCAAACTCTGCTATAATACCACTTTTCTGTGCTTTAAAGTTCCATGATTTTCAATGATTTTCAATGCGTCATTCAACAGTCCAAGCAAGTACCCTGTGAGGGATAAACCTGAAATACCCTCTCAGGGCTATTCAGCGGCTCAACGAAGCGTTGCGATCGTTATCTCTATTCTCATTGCCGGTCGTTCCGATTTATGACTAGAAATTCTGCGGATTTTGCTGGCTCGTGCGAGCGCTGCACGCTCGCCATGAGCTGGGTGGCCCTGTACACCCACATGCAGGCCGGAGAAGTCGCAGCGTCACATACCAGCCGGGGAGATACCACACACAGTCTTCACATCCACCAAGTATTGTAAAGTAACTCGCGCTAAGATGGATTGCAACAATTTGCACAAATCCAAACTAATTTAAACTAGGCCTACACTAAGTACACGTCGTTGCAGGATGATATAAACACAAAAAATAAACAAAATACACAGTTCCCCTACACTCATGTACGCACACAAGCACAAGCACCCACAGCAAACACAAGAGTGTCAACAACATCAAAAGCAAAAACAAAACGAAAACTGGCATCATTCAGAAAGTGTTGAATTCGAGTATCTTATATGTTATCAAGATACAGTTGTGACTTGTTTCTTGAGAAGAACGTATAACTATTTTTTTTCTTTTCAAATCATTTCATGATGTATCAATTATTAAATCTGTATTTAATAGTCACATCTTGTATCATCTGCAGTGTGGATATTAGTATATTATACGCATCTATAATATAAGAGTAAGAACATCTTCTATAGACGATCGAACGCAATTTCAAAACCCAGTTTTGACAACTGAATGGATTTCGTTCTCCTACCTGCCCGTGGCCGGTACACTTGCCGAACTGTAAAGACGATGGTATCACACATCTCCTCAACTGGAACTACAGCTGTATTTTCAGTTATGATTCTCTCACAGTCCCAAGTAGATATAACACAAAACGCCATCTTAGTCTTCATAAAATGTTATCGATGCAGTCATGGCAGCGTATATACCATAATTCAGGGAGGTGGAAAGAGAAATGAATAATTATGCCTAGTTAGTGCACAGGGATAGACTGTACCATGCTAATGTAAGGTCTCAGTGGCAGCTGACTGGTATCGAGGAAACCCCACTAAAAAAACAACATCACTCCCCCAGCCCACCGAAGAACCCTGGCTGGTATGTGTACGTAACTTTCCACAGCAGACACTCTGCCGAGCGAGACTGCCTTTGCAATGTCACAGCACTTTCCCAACGACGCAGGGACGTGATCAGTTCACATTTGATTTTTCTGATAAACTGCGTTGATACCATCTTTTAATGTCCCCTGAAGTTCATACTATAAAGATGTAAGCATCGATTTCATTCTACATAATTCATTTCCAAAATTTACAGTTGTGATTACATGTACATTACTTCAAATGTGAGATGAGTGAGGTTCCTTCGTACAGCAGCGAGCAGCGGCAACCAAGCAAGCAACGCGAGCCAGAGAGCAATACGATAACCATTCCACGTGGGCTAACAGCACCGAGGCACGCGGTGTGTGCGCGTTTTTCTCTGTTTCAGTAGCGATAGCCTGACAAAATTCAGACCGGATTGAATGAGACTAAGTGGACAAAATTTTCGAACATGTTGTGCTATGACAGAGAGCGTGTGAATTTTGCTCCCCGCGGATTATCCTGCAAAAGGGTCTATGAAAGGAAAGACTAACAATCTTCACTCTGAGGGAAAAGGAGCGCAATCCGCGGGGAGCAAAATACACCGTGTGTGTTTAAACACACGCATGTCGAAGCGGTTTTGTCGGTTCCCATAGACTTTACACGTGAAGGCGATTCGCTTGGCACTGAGCCAGGTTCGGCGAGCTCGCGCGGTTCTCCCGTTTTATCCTCTATAGGGTATTTCGGCGTTATCCTTCACAGGGTAGTTGCCTGGACTGTTCAAAGCGTCATTTCAAGACTTTCATTAATTGAGACGTGTGCTTTGCATTTGAGGTCTCAAATAAAGCATTAAGGAAAATGAAAAAAAAAAGTCGGCAAGGGTGACGAAATTGATGCAGTCACCAATATCCCGAAAACAATTATTCATCTTTGTTCTGGAATTGACTGCTTATCAATGCTGCGTAACACATGCATTCTTTTCCGGAGAGATGCAATATGGAATCGAGGGCTTACAAACAGAAAGGAGTTAAACGTCAGTGGTGACGAAAAAAGCGGCCAGGGTGACGAAATCGCTTAAATCCGCGATATGCTTTCCTTATGATTTACATTGATACAACCATTTCGTTAAAATTGAATCCATCTCAGTGTGATTTGCGATGAATAACCTTGAAGTGACTTGTCCTTTTGATTACAGAGCTAAAACCTATCACACAGTTGTAAAAAAATGTTTAAGCGAAAAAGCGGCAGTTGGAAATAAACGGGTGACGAAGTGTTTATACCACATGTTTTGCTTAGGTTAGGCATCACTTTGGAATACCAGTAGAAGTAAGTGATATATCAAACTGTGTTAATACCACTTTGCTTTGCTTTCAAGTTCCATTATTTTTAATGCGTCATTTCAAGACTTTCATTAATTGAGACGTGTGCTTTCCATTTGAGGTCTCAAATACTTAAAGCATAAAGCATAAAAAAGTCGGCAAGGGTTATGAAATTGATGCAGTCACCAATATCCCCAAAACAGTTATTAATCTTTGTTCTGGAATTTACTGCTTCTCAATGCTGCATAACACAAGCATTCTTTTCCGGAGAGAGACATCACGTTGGAATAACAGTAAAGTAAGTAACATATCAAACTCTGTTAATACCTGTTTGCTGTTCTTTCAAGTTTCATGATTTTCGATGCGTGATTTTTCACTGCGTCATTCAATGCGTCAGACATAAAAGGGTGACGAAGTGTTGATACGACACGTTTTGCTTAGGTTAGGCATCACTTTGGATAACAGTTAAAGTAAGTAATATATCAAACTCTGTTAATACCACTTTGCTGTGCTTTCAAGTTCCACGATATTTTCAATGTATGATTTTCAATGATTTTGAACTAGTAACTGATCAGTGGGAATGCTCGGGATGATTGTTCCAATTCTTGTGGGATTCATTTAAACTTAAATGAATTCATACAAGAATGCTATCTTCGACATTTTATATCTATTATTGTGTGAAAATTATTTGCTTCAGAATGGTCTCACATAAACTCAGTAATGTGCAGTTCAATGTTACCAGGTAAGCATGACTGTACAGTGATAGTGTGATCGTTAACGATCGTTCCGTGTGAAGCCGGAAAATGTGCAAACACCGGGAAATGTGCAAACCCCGGGAAATGTGCAAACGCCGGCAAATGTGCAAACGTCTCGCCGGGAAATGTGCAAATCTCTAAATTTCATCAACGGAAAATGTGCAAACGTAACGCCGGGAAATGTGCCAATGTTCAATTTTCAAAGATAGAACTACGTTAATGCTATGCAGACACCGTAGGCCCTACGTTAATGCTATGCGGACACCGTAGGCCCTAGTTATTGAAATTTCACTTTTAATGATGACGGATCCAGGGGTGCCCTGATAGGAGGTGTGAGGGGGAGGAGGAGGATTTTCCACATTTTCTGTATGTTGTTGAAAAATCGTAACAGATTTTCACCTAACTTGATTTTGATTCATTAAAATGATCCCCCTCCCCGCCGAAGAGGAGGGGATGGGGGGGGGGGAGGGGGATTTGAAGCCTCAGAGTCCCTAAACTCCGATTTTTTGATCTCCTGTAGAACCGAAAAAGATAGAACTAAGTTAGTGCTACGAAGATATCAATGACTGAAATCTTATGTTTGATTATGGTGGGTGCATGCTGGGGTACCCTGATCGGGGGTGGGTCGGGTGAGGGGGAGGAGGGAGATTTTCAAAATTTTCTCCATCTTCTTAAAAAAACTAAAATCTATGACGAATTTTCACTGCCCCTACCCCAAAGGTGGGAGGAGGTGGAGCCCCCCCCCCCCCCTCCCATCTCAGCTCCTCGAAAAGGGCCGAGACGAGGGGGTGAGGTCGTTCGGGTGGAATTCAGAATTTCAGGTATTTCTTGAAAACTCTAAGCATGACAACTGGACTAGGCCTACATATTTCAAGAAATTTTCTGTACAACTGAGAGTAATAGAACACAATTTTATCACATTTGTTGCAACTTTGGCCTACCCTGATGAAATTTCACGTCTGCTTATAATATGGTTGCTACCCTCGTCTTGGCCCCCGCTTTGGGGGAAGGGAACAAATTGGACTTGTTGCCCCTTCGAACAAAGTGGGATTCTATTACCCTAGAGATGTTACCCCACGTTTGGTGAAAATCCGTCAAAGATTTCTCAAACAGATGCAGAAAATGTGGAAAATCCCCCTCCTTCCCCTCACTCTACCCCCCCCCCCCATACAGACATACCGCGATCCGCCACAATAAAACATGAAATTTAAGTCATTAATGTCTTCATAGCACTAACTTAGCCCTATCTTTTGTTGTTGTTTTTTTTGTTCCGCAAAAGAAGATAAAATTCCACAGTATAGGGACTCTGAGGCTTCACCGCGCCCCCCCCCCCCTCCCCAGCGGTGTATGTTTGTATTTGTGTGTGTTTGGTGGGGGGGGGGTGTTACGGGCACATTTTGGTAAACTGCACATTTTGGTAAATTTACCAAAATGTGCAGGACATTTACGGCACATTTTGGTAACTTTCTGCTCCTCCACAATCATCACGAAAACAAATTGTAAGTGCAGTTTGTTTTTGACCAGACCGAATGAGTTTGGCAGCCGTGTCACACCTTTCCGGGCAAGCTACGCAGGCTTGTTGCGAGTATCGTTTTCCCAGCACGCAGGAAAATTATCTCGCCCGTAGTTGCCCGGAGCTGCGCATGCAAGTCCGATTTACCCGCAGCCACATTTTGAGCAGCACCTCGCAGGCAACTCCCACGCAGGTACTTCACAGTCCCCGTATGCGATCAGTAGCGCGGCCAAGATAATGACATTCTGTCATTTCTGTTGGACTCCTGCCATTCCTTCAGATGAATTTCTGAGTTGTCAGCCCCCACGCGCCAGGCACGCAGGTCACACAGAATACCAGCAAGAAGAACATAAGTAGCACGCATCCAGCAAGTAAAACACATTTGCACAACTCGCGCAAATCCTTGTCCGCCCTCAGAAATTGTCCGGTATGCTGGAAAATCCTCACACGTAAAGAGCCCCGCGTAGCTTGCCCGGAAAGGTGTGACAAGGAATTAACATGGTTACGGGTAAAAGGGATTTGCGTGCGCACCTCCGGGCGACTACGGGTGAGATACATGCTAGGTACTGTTACGTGCCGATCATCTGCGGGGACCTATGGGTAGTAAAAATTGTTCTTCGCAATTCGCACTCAAGGCTTGCCCGGAAAGATGTGACACGGCATGTAAGGACGTGTCACACCTTTCCGGGCAACCTACGCGGGCTTGTTGCGAGTAGGGATTTTTTCAGCACGCAGGAAAATTTTCTGAGGGCGAACAAGAATGTTTACGAGTTTCGCACTTGTGTCTTATTTGCTAGACGCGTGCTACTTACCTTCTGCATGCGTGTATTCCGTTTGACCTGTGTGAGAACTTTGAAACCGATCCGTTTTCTGTTACGAGGGACTTGCGGGTACAGCGAAGTACCTGCTTTGGAGTTGTCTGCAAAGTGCTGCCGGTAAGGGTCTCCCTACTGGTGTTCTGCGTGTACCCCCGCAACTCACTCGGAACATATTTTGAACATGCTCAAGGCCTTGTCATACCGTATCTGGGGAAGTTTGACTTGCGGGGAAGCAAATTTGCTAACCGGAGCTCTCCGCAGAGGTACACGCAGAACGCCAGTAGGAGGCCCTTAGCGGCAGCACCGCGCAGGCAACTCCTACGCATGTATTTCGCAGTCCCCGTATGCGGCCAAATTAATGACATTCTGTGGTACTTCTGCCATTCCTTCAGAGGAATCCCTTCAGTGAGTTGTCAGGCCCCCGTACCTGGCACGCAGGCCACACAGCATACCCCCACGAAAAGCAAACGCAATAGCTTACTCGAGCCTTCAGCTCGGGTGAGCTATAAGTGTCTTGCCTGTCTTTACTGCTGCGGCAGGACCATATCACCTTAAATCCTTGACCGTATTATAAATCTCAACCCAATCCATTGGTTTTTAGTTCAGTTACCAAAATGTGCAGACAAATACACTTTAAACTGCACATTTTGGTAACAGTTGATCCCGTCAGGTATAGGTGCACTATCGGCACATTTTGGTAAATTACCAAAATGTGTCGCCACTTAGTGATGACACATTTTGGTAACTTGCACATTTTGGTAATTTACCAAAATGTGTCGCCACTTAGTGATGACACATTTTGGTAACTTGCACATTTTGGTAATTTACCAAATTGTGCCGATTTACCAAAAATTAAGATCATATCACCATAAAATGCAATCTGCCAAATTTTGAGAAAATTCGTTGTAGAATTTTCAAGATGCTGAAAATATGGTAATCACAATCCTCTCCCCCCCCCCCCCCCAAAAAAAAAAAAAAAAAAAAAAATCTGGGCACCCCTGGATTCGGCATAATCAAACATGAAATTAAATTCATTAACGTCTTCATTAGGAGTAACTTACCTCTATCTTTTCCGGTTTGACAGAAGAAGAAAAAAATCCAGAGTTTAGGGACTGTGAGGCTTCAACCCCCTCCCCCCCCCCCCTCCTTTGGCGGGAGGGGGGGGGCTCATTTTATCAATTAAGATCATACTACCATTAACTTTAACTAACTACTAACTTTAATAAAAATCCGTCGTAGATTTTTAAAGAAGATGCTGAAAATGTGGAAAATCCCCCTCCTTCCCCCACCCCTGTAGAGCCAACTAATGTCAAAATCGACCACTAATGTCAAAACAACCACTGATGTCATAACACGTCGACGACAAATGTCATAACAACCACTAATGTCATAACACGTCGACGACAAATGTCATAATAACCACTAATGTCATAACACGTCGACGACAAATATCAGAATCGGATTAACCACTGATGTCATAACACGTCGACGACAAATGTCAAAATTTCCATTTTTACTGCAAATGTCATAACACGTCGACGACAAATGTCAAAATCGGATTAACCACTGATGTCATAACACGTCGACGACAAATGTCAAAATTTCCAAATTTTACTGCAAATGTCATAACACGTCACAGGGGCATATCCTAGAATTCCGTAAAGGGGAGGCGCCTTTACAAAATCCAAGGCTGCCGAGACCCCCCCCCCCCCCCATTTTCTTATTTTTATTGCTGTTAACAAAATATAGAGAGAGGGCACCAGAGGGGATGCACCCCCTCTCGATCCGCGATTGCGTCAACCGCAAATGTCAAAATTGGGTTAATCACAAATGTCATAACACGTCGACACAAATGTCATAACGCGTCACAGGGGCGGATCCAGGAATTCCGTAAAGGGGAGGTGCCTTTACAAACGCAAAGGCCAGCAAAATCCCTCCCCTTTCTTTTCCTTTTTTCTTTCTTTTTTTTTATACAAAAACAGAGACGAGGAGGGGCCGCAGCGCCCCCTCTAGATCGGCCACTGCATCAACCACAAGTCAATGTCAAAACCCATCATTTGCATTACAGACACCAGGAATTCCGTAAAGGGAGGCGCCTTTACAAAGTCAAAGGCTTCCACACCCCCTCCCCATTTTTTTTTTCTTTCTATTTATGTTGTTAAAAAAAATAGAAGGGGGCACAATAAGGGGATATGTGCCCTCTCCATCCATGATTGCGTTAACCACAAATGTCAAAACTCTCATTGCTTACATTACTGGGGCGGATCCAGGAATTCCGTAAAGGGGAGGCGCCTTTACAAAATTAAAGCTGCCGTACCCCCTTCCCATTTTCCCCTTTATAGTTTTATTGTTTTAAATGAAAGATAGAGAGAGAGAGAGAAGGGGGCACCAGAGAGGATGCGCCCCCTTCTCGATCCGCGATTGCGTCAACCACAAATGTCAAAATTCATTGCTTGTAAAACAGGGGCGGATCCAGGAATTGCGTAAAGGGGGGGGGGGGGCACCTTTAAATAATTAAAGCCTGGCGCATCCCCCATCTTTTTGTTATCATTATTGTTGTTTTGAAGGGGGGAAAAAAAAAAGAAAGGGGGCACCAGAGGGAGATGCGCCCGTCTCGATCCGCGATTACGTCGACCACAAATGTCAAAACTCATTGCTTGCATTACAGAGGCGGATCCAGGATTTCCGTAAAGGGGAGGCGCCTTTACAAAATTAAAGCTGCTGCACCCCACCCCCATATTTCCCCTTTTTAGTTTTGTTTTAACTAAAGAGAGAGAAAGAGAGAGAGAGAGAGAGGGGGGGGGGCACCAGAGGGGGATGCGCGCCCCTTCTCGATCTGCGACTGTGTAAACCACAAATATCAAAACTCATTGCTTGTAATACAGGGGCGGATCCAGGAATTGCGTAAAGGGGGGGGGGCACCTTGACTAAAGCCTGGCGCATCCCCTATCTTTTTGTTATTATTTATGTTGTTTTGAAGACGTTTTTCTTTTTATTCATGTTGTGTTTTTTAAGGGGGCACCAGAGGGGGCCTTTACAAAATTAAAACCTGCCCCACCTCCTATTTTTTTTATTTCATATGTGTTGATTTTACAACAACAACAACAACAAAATAGCTACCGCACCCCGATTTTTTTTTTATTTCTGTGTTTTAACAACAACAACAAAAAAAAAGGATAGAAAGGGGGCACCAGAGAGGTATGAGTCCCCTCTCGATCCGCGATTGCGTCAACCACAAATGTCAAAACTCATTGCTTGCATTACAGGGGCGGGTCCAGGAATTCCGCAAAGACGTCTTTTAAAAATGAAAGGCTGGCGTAACCCCCCACAACTTATTTATTTCTGTTTATTTTTACGGACTTCCTGGACCCGCCGCCGCGGCCCCTGTAATGCAAGCAATGAGTTTTGACATTGTGGTTGAGGTAATGGGGGGTCGAGACGGGCGCATCCTCCTCTGGTGCCCCCCCTCTCTTTTTTTTCTTAAAAACAACATAAATAATAACAAAAAGATGGGGGGTGCGCCAGGCTTTTATTATGTAAAGGTGCCCCACCCCCCCCTTTACGTAATTCCTGGATCCGCCCATGTTTTACAAGCAATAAGTTTTAATAATAATAATACAGGGTACTTATAATGCGCCAGTTCCACATAGTTAACGTGCTCAAGGCGCAGTAGAAGAAGTAAGTTATGAAATACAAAAATCCTTACACAAACATGCACATGAAAATGAATGACACAATAATGATAATGAAAAAATATACATCATAATATACAATTCTACTGGAAAATGGTCATGAACAAATGAGTCTTGAGGGCAACTTTAAAGGAGTCAACATTCGAAATGTGACGGACATTTGACATTTGTGGTTGACGCAATCGCGGATCTCGAAGGGGGCGCATCCTCTCTGGTGCCCCCTTCTCTCTCTCCCTCTCTCTTTCAGTTAAAACAATAAAACTAAAAAGGGGAAAGTGGGGAGGGGGTGTGGCAGCTTTAATTTTGTAAAGGCGCCTCCCCTTTACGGAATTCCTGGATCCAGGAATTATGACATTTGTGGTTTAGGCAATCATGGATCGTGAGGGGCGGATCCCTCTCATGTGCCCCCTTTCTTTAAAAAAGACCCAACAACCCAACATAAGTAAAAAGAAAAAAATCTTCAAAACAACATAAATAATAACAAAAAGATGGGGGATGCGCCAGGCTTTAGTAAGGGTGCCCCCCCCCCCCTTTACGTAATTCCTGGATTCGCCCCTGTATTACAAGTAGTGAGTTTTGACATTTGTGGTTTCCGCAATCGCGGATCGAGAAGGGGGCGCATCCCCCTCTGGTGCCCCCCTCTCTCTCTAGTTAAAACAATAAATGAGGGTGGGGTGCGGCAGCTTTAATTATGTAAAGGTGCCCCCCCCCCCCTTTACGTAATTCCTGGATCCGCCCCTCTATTACAAGCAATGAGTTTTGACATTTGTGGTTGACGCAATCGCGGATCAAAAATGGGGCGCATCCCCCTCTGGTACCCCCCCCCCCTCTCTCTCTCTCTCTCTCTCGTCTCTTTAGTTAAAACAATAAAACTAAAGAGGGAAAAATGGGGGGAGGGTTGCGGCAGCTTTGACTTTGTAAAAGCGCCTCCCCTTTACGGAATTCCTGGATCCGGCCCTGTAATGCAAGCAATGAGTTTTGACATTTGTGGTTAACGCAATCATGGATGGAGAGGGCACGCATCCTCTTATGGTGCCCCCTATATTTTTTTAACAACATAAATAAAAAGAAAAAATGGGGAGGGAATGTGGAAGCCTTTGACTTTGTAAAGGCTCCTCCCTTTTACGGAATTCCTGGATCCGCCTCTGTAATGCAAATGATGGGTTTTTTAACGCAGTGGCGGATCTAGAGGGGGTGCGGCGGCCCCTCCCCGTCTCTGTTTTTGTTAAAACGAAAGAAAGAAAAAAGAAAAAGAAAAAGAAAGGGGAGGGGTTTCGCTGGCCTTTGAGTTTGTAAAGGCACTTCCCTTTTACGGAATTCCTGGATCCGCCCCTGTGACGCGTTATGACATTTGTGGTCGACGTGTTATGACATTTGTGATTAACCCAATTTTGACATTTGCGGTTGACGCAATCGCGGATCGAGAGGGGTGCATCCCCCTCTGGTGCCCCTGTCTATATTTTGTTAACGCAACAGAGATAAAAAATAAGAAAATGGGGGGGGGAAGGGTCTCGCCAGCCTTTGATTTTGTAAAGGCGCCTCCCTTTTACAGAATTCCTTGATCCGCCTCTATCATGCAAATGATGGGTTTTGACATTAACTTGTGGTTGACGCGGTGGCGGATCTAGAGGGGGCGCGGCGGCCCCTCCCCGTCTCTGTTTTTGTTAAACAAAAGAAAGAAAAAAGAAAAAGAAAAAGAAAAAGAAAGGGGAGGGTTTTCGCTGGCCTTTAAGAAATCTATTCCATGATATAAAAGGGGATATAAAAAAAACATGGTTCCATATAAACAAATTGATCGGAAAGGGGAAATGTCACAACCTTCCCTCAGAAATGTATAATGGTGATATTTTATTAAGTACAAATACGCAAAAGGCTGAACATTTCAATCAGTATTTTGCAGGAATTGCTGCTAAGATAAGTAAAAAGATCCCAAGTACATCCAATACTTTTCAGGATTATTTGAAACCTACAAAAAAACAGCAAATCCTTATTTTCGAAGCCCACTACTGCATCTGAAATAATAATGCTAGCTTTATCACTAAAATCCTCTAAGTCATCAGGTTCTGATAATATAGCTCCTAGGGTTGTCAAAGAGTGTATTCATAGCATTGCTGCCCCATTGTGCGACGTATTTAATAAATCTCTGTCGCAAGGAATAGTTCCAGACAAGATGAAAATTGCCAAAGTAGTTCCTGTATATAAGAAAAGTGATAACAGAAACATTGAAAACTACAGACCCATTGCCTTGCTGCCTGTATTTTCTAAATTGTTAGAAAAGATTGTATGCTCAAGAGTAAATAATTATTTAGCTGTAGAAGGCATTTTGATCCCCGAGCAATTTGGTTTTCGCAAATATTCTTCTACCAGTATGGGTGTATTGCATTTAACTAACATTATTGCTCATGCACTTGATGAAGGGAAATTTTGCCTAGGCATTTTCTTAGATTTGTCCAAGGCGTTTGACACCATTGACCACCACATTCTTATAAGCAAACTTAAATCTTATGGTATTCGTGGAGTTCCTTTAGACTGGTTCAAAAGCTATCTGCAAAACCGAATGCAGTTTGTGGTTGTCAATGGGACCAAATCGCTTTCCACCCACATTGATTGTGGAGTGCCTCAAGGCTCAGTGTTAGGCCCACTATTATTTCTTATCTACATCCATGATATCATCAGTGCTACATCATTGTTTACTTACTCACTGTTTGCTGATGATACAAGTCTTCTGTCCCACAAGGATGCGTACAGTTTAATATCTTCAGCAAATGAAGAACTTAACAAACTTTATCGTTGGTTTTGTTGTAATAAATTGTCACTTAATCTTCAGAAGACACAATGTGTTAT
Organism: Diadema setosum; assembly: GCA_033980235.1. Lineage (NCBI taxonomy): Eukaryota > Metazoa > Echinodermata > Echinoidea > Diadematoida > Diadematidae > Diadema > Diadema setosum. Next base: position 23,277,230 of record CM067071.1, on the reverse strand, counting down.
TTTCAGAACAAGGAATAAGAGGATAATAAACACCCCTTCTCTCATTATTGGTGGACATCAGGTAGCTACAAGCGAAAATGTATTATTCCTTGGTATTACTATCAATGAATTTCTGTCATGGAAGCAACACATACTAAATGTATGTTCCAAAGCTTCTCGGGGTGTTGGTGTGATGCATAAGCTAAAATTTATTGTTCCTAAAAGTGTCTTGACTACACTGTATAATAGCATCATAATGCCTCACTTGATGTATTGTAATGTTGCCTGGGGTAATACTTATAACAGCCATCTTCATAAATTGTTTATTGTACAAAAAAGAGCTATCAGGCTAATAACAAGCTCACACTTTACTAGGCCAAGTGCCCCCCAGTTCTTACAGCTATGTTGTTTACCTCTAAACGAGTTAGTGTCTTTTAACTCATTGGCATTCATGTACAAGCTTCACATGTCCAGTTCTCCCTCCTTATTTCTGGATTTGTTCGTCAAAAACTCAGTTGTTCATTCCCATAATACACGTCAGAAAAACCTTCTGCATCTACCTCGCGTAGCTACCAGTATTGCCCTAAATTCTTTTTATGTGTCTTGCATAAAAGAATGGAACATGTTACCCTCAGATGTTAAAGATAGTACCACTTTTTCCAGATTTAAAGTGTTGGCTCGGAAGTATTTGCTTCATCGATATTCTCAGTCTCATTGATGCTGCTCCTTTTAAATTCTACATACATGACTTTATCTCAGCGCTTTCCATTTGAGTAACATAGTCAAATGCCAATTATGTTTTGCTTTAAAATTCCATAGGTAGTGTGTGTGTGTGTGTGTGTGTGTGTGTGTGAGGGATTGAGGAATTCCAGTAGAATTATTCTATGGCTTTAATGTTTGTATATAGTAGTGAGTTGTTATATTACATGTCTTAACTTGCCTTTCCAGGGGTTCTTATTATACAAGCTTTCCTTTTCTAAGACCCCTCCACTTTACATCTATATGCATCTACATGCATTGTCAATTTATATTCAATTCTGCAAATTGTTTTAATTGCATATATTCAACAATGTATTCCTTGTTACATATTATTGTTATGTAATTTTTGTATTGTGGAAACTTTGAATAAACTTGAACTTGAAACTTGAAACTTGAAACTTACCCTTTACGGAATTCCTGGATCCGCCCCTGTGACGCGTTTTGACATTTGTGGTCGACGTGTTATGACATTTGTGATTAACCCAATTTTGACATTTGCGGTTGACGCAATGGGGATCGAGAGGGGCGCATCCCCCTCTCGTGCCCCCTGTCTATATTTTGTTAACGCAGCAGAAATATAAATAAGAAAATGGGAGGGGGGGAAGGGTCTCGCCAGCCTTTGATTTTGTAAAGGCGCCTCCCCTTTACGGAATTCCTGGATATACCCCTGTGACGCGTTATGACATTTGTAGTAAAATTTGGAGATTTTGACATTTGTCGTCGACGTGTTATGACATTAGTGGTTAATCCGATTTTGACATTTGTCGTCGACGTGTTGTGACATTTGCAGTAAAAATGGAAATTTTGACATTTGTCGTCGACGTATTATGACATTAGTGGTTAATCCGATTTTGACATTTGTCGTCGACGTGTTATTACATTAGTGGTCTTTATAACATTTGTCGTCGACGTGTTATGACATTAGTGGTTGTTATGACATTTGTCGTCGACGTGTTATGACATTAGTGGTTGTTTTGACATTAGTGGGCTCTACAACCCCCACTCCAGTCTGGGCACCCCTGGATCCACCATAATCAAACATGAAATTTCAGTCATTAACATCTTCATATCACTAACTTACCTTTACCTTTTGTGGTTTGACAAAAGAGGATTAAAAAAAAAATCCCAGAGATTAGGGATCCGACACTTCATCTCCCCTGCCGACCCGCTTAGGTGGTGGGGGGCGGGGGTAGGACTCATTTTAACAAAATTGGATCATATCACCATAAAATTGCTTTCTGCCAAGTTTGGTGATAATCTGTCATGAGATTTATCGAGAAGATGCTGAAAATGTTGACAATCCCCGTCGGGCTGTGCTTCACCCCCCCCCCCCAATCAGGGTAGGCCTACCCCTTTATCCGCTATAATCAAAAATGAAATTTCAGTCATTAATGTATTCAAAGCACTAACTTAGTTCTATCTTCTTCTTTTTCGATTCGGCAGAACAAGAGAGAAAAAAATCCATAGTGCAGGGACTCTGAGGCTTCATCCCACCCTCCTTCGGTGGTGGTGGTGGGGGGGGGGGGGGCTCATTTTAACAAATTGCGACCACATCACTATTAAGATGCAATCTGCCAAATCTTATGGAAATCCTTTGTGGGGTTTACAAGAAAATGTTGAATATGTTAAAAAAGACAAGTGGTCGCTATAGACAGGTGGGTTCTACGACATGTGGTAAAGGAAGCAATGATTTATCCGCAGGTTTGATTGAGAGTTTCTCTTCCATCTGTACATAATATAGGTGAAATGAATGGTATGCACATATCCCGGTGGCTTTTGCACATTTCCCGGCAAAATTGAACATTGGCACATTTCCCGGCGTCACGTTTGCACATTTTGATGAAATTTAGAGATTTGCACTCCCACTGATCAGTTACTAGAGATCCCCTTTAAGTCTTTAAATGACGGGTTCAAAATCATTGAAAATCATACATTGAAAATATCGTGGAACTTGAAAGCACAGCAAAGTGGTATTAACAGAGTTTGATATATTACTTACTTTAACTGTTATTCCAAAGTGATGCCTAACCTAAGCTAAACGTGTCGTATCAACACTTCGTCACCCTTTTATGTCTGACGCATTGAATGACGCAATGAAAATCATTGAAAATCATGAAACTTGAAAGAACAGCAAAGTGGTATTAACAGAGTTTGACATATTACATAATTTTACTGTTATTCCAAAGTGATGACTCTCTCCGGAAAAGAATGCATATGTTATGCAGCATTGATAAGCAGTCAATTCCAGAACAAAGAAAACTGTTTTGGGGATATTGGTGACTGCATCAATTTCGTAACCCTTGCCGACTTTATGCTTTATGCTTTAAATATTTGAGACCTCAAATGGAAAGCTTGCGTCTCAATTAATGAAAGTCTTGAAATGACGCATTGAAAATAATGGAACTTGAAAGCGAAGCAAAGTGGTATTAACAGAGTTTGATATATTACTTACTTCTACTGGTATTCCAAGCTGATGCCTAACCTAAGCAAAACATGTGGTATAAACACTTCGTCACCCTTTTATGTCGAACTGCCGCTTTTTCGCTTAAACACTTTTTTTTACAAATGCGTGATAGGTTTTATCTCTGTAATCATCTTAACAAGTCACTTCAAGGTTATTCATCGCAAATCACATTGAGATGCATTCAAATTTAAAGAAATGGTTGTATCAATGTAATTCATAAGGAAAGCATATCGCGCAATTAAGTGATTTCGTCACCCTTGCCGCCTTTTTTTCGTCACCACTGACGTTTAACTCCTTTCTGTTTGTAAGCCCTCGATTCCACATTGCATCTCTCCGGAAAAAAAAACGAATGTGTAATGCAGCATTAATAAGCAGTCAATTCGAGAACAAAGATCAATAACTGTTTTGGGGGATATTGGCGACTGCATCAATTTCATCACCCTTGCCGACTTGTTTTCATCTAATTTTATGCTTTAAGTATTTAAGACCTGAAATGCATTATCTTACATAGTTTTACTGTTATTCCAAAGTGATGACTCTCTCCGAAACAAAAAATACATGTGTTATGCAGCATTGATAAGCAGTCAATAGCAGAAGAAAGATCAATAACTGTTTGGGGATATTGGTGACTGCATTAATTTCGTAACCCTTGCCGACTTATTTTCATCTCCCTTTATGCTTTAAGTATTTGAGACCTAAAATGCATAGCACACGTCTCAATTAATGAAAGTCTTCAAATGATGCATTGAATGACACCTTGAAAATCATTGAAAATCACGCATGTAAAATCATGGAACTCGAAAGCACAGCAAAGTGTTATTAACAGAGTTTGATATATTACTTACTTTTCCAGTTATTTCAAAGTGATGCCTAACCTAAGCAAAACGTGTGGTACACTGTTACACTTCGTCACCCTTTTATGTCCAACTGCCGATTTTGCGCTTAAACATTTTGTACAACTGCAAGTCACTTCAAGGTTATTCATTGCAAATCACATTGAGATGCATTCAATTTTAACGATATGGTTGTATCAATAAAATTCATAAGGAAAACATATCGCGCAATTAAGCGATTTCATCACTCTGGCCGCCTTTTTTTTTTCGTCACCACTGACGTTTAACTACTTTCTGTTTGTAAGCCCTCGATTCCATATTGCATCTCTCCGGCAAAGAATGCATGTGTTATGGAGTATTGATAAGCAGTTCATTTCAGAACAAAGATCAATAACTGTTTTTGGAGATATTGGTGACTGCATCAATTTCGTAACCCTTGCCGACTTTTTTTAATCTCCCTTACTTTAAGTATTTGAGACCTCACATTGAAAGCACACGTCTCAATTAATGAAAGTCTTGAAATAACGTATTGAAAATAATGAAACTTGAAAGCAAAGCAAAGTGGTATTAACAGAGTTTGTTATATTACTTACTTCTACTGGTATTCCAAAGTGATGCCTAACCTAAGCAAAACATGTGGTATAAACACTTCGTCACCCTTTTATGTCCAACTGCCGCTTTTTCGCTTAAACATTTTTTACAACTCCGTAATAGGTTTTATCTCTGTAATCATCTTAACAAGTCACTTCAAGGTTATTCATCGCAATCACATTGAGATGCATTCAATTTTAAAGAAATGGTTGTATCAATGGAATTCATAAGGAAAGCATATCGTGATATTTAGCGATTTCGTCACCTTTGCCGCCTTTTTTTCGTCACCAATGACGTTTAACTCCTTTCTGTTTGTAAGCCCTCGATTCCATATTGCATCTCTCCGGAAAAGAATGCATGTGTTATGCAGCATTGATAAGCAGTTAATATCAGAACAAAGATCAATAACTGTTTTGGAGATATTGGTGACTGCATCAATTTCGTAACCCTTGCCGACTTTTTTTAATCTCCCGATTTCCAGGAGCTCCCCCAATACACGTCCGAAGTCAACGACATGTAGTCTACTTTAATGTAGTAGAATCTGTGGAAAAAACATTAAACAACTTCAAACTCAGCTTACAGTCTGCCAACGAAATTCTACCGAAGAAAAAGAGACAGGCGAAACAGCCATGGATGACGGAGCAGAAACTTCAGACGGAAGCAGAAAAGAGGTTCAGTAAAATATAAGAATCTGAATGATGAGATTGATCAACAGTGCAGAATAGCAAAAGAAGAATGGCTCAATGATAAATGCGAGGAGATCGAAGAGCTTGACAAACAACAAAGAAAGAAACTAAGAATCTGTGTGGCATCAAGAAACGTTCAGCAAAAAGTGGCTGTATTCAAGGGAAGGATGGTATAATCATCTTTGATAGGAATAAGATTCTTGATAGATGGGTGGAATATGTTGGAGACTTGTTTGCTGATGATCGTCCTCCAAAACCAGAGGTAACTGAATGTGAAGGCCCCGCCATTCTAGAATCAGAGGTTACAAATGCTTTGAAAGAGATGAGAAACAACAAGGCAGCAGGACTAGATGGGATCCAGGCTGAAATGCTTAAAAGCTTTGGATGATTATGGTGTCACTCAGTTGACTCAGTTATTGAACAGTATATATGAAACAGGATATCTTCCATCAGGCTTGCTGGAATCTGTCTTCATAACACTGCCCCAAAAAAACCAAAAGGCAATGGAATGTGGTGACTTCAGGACTATCAGTCACATGAGCCATATCATAAAGATCCTATTCAAGATCATTCTGAAAAGGAATCAGTTTCTGCTCAGTGAGAACTCTGGAGAAACCCAATTTGGCCTCAAGTCGGGATCTGGGACACGCGATGCCACATTTACTATGCGCATCATTACGGAGAAGTGCTTGGAAAAGGGAAAATACCTCTATGTATGCTTCATTGAGAGTCCAGCACCAGAAAGTTTTCGAGTGTCTCCGCAATACCGGGATGGACAGTAAGGATCTGAGAGTGATTGCAAACCTGTACTGGAACCAAAGGGCATGCGTCAGGATTGACAATGAATTTTCTGATTATGCAGAAATTAAACGAGGTGTTCGTCAAGAATGCATCATGTCACCTAGTTTGTTTAATCTATACACAGAATTCATTTTTAAAAGCATTGAAGGCATGCCTGGCATTAACGTTAGTGGAGTAATGATAAATAATCTGAGATATGCGGATGATACTGTGTTGCTAGCTGACAATGAACAAGACCTGCAAACAATTGTTGATGTCATATACCGCCAAAGTAAGGCATTTGGCTTGGACATGAATGTGAAAAAGACCAGAACGATGGTAATATCTCGAAAGGTGGAAATACCAAAGGTAAACATCTCTATTAGCAACACTCTCCTGGAACAAGTCAGTGAATTCACATATTTAGGTCAAAATGTTTATGAAGATGGGAAGAATGGTGGAGAAATTAGGAGAAGAATTGGAATGGCTAAAACTAAGTTTACCCAAATGAGTAAAGTGTTGACATCAAGGAAGATATCTACTGCAACCAAGCTCAGACTGGTCAAATGTTACGTGCATTCAACTCTCCTTTACTGTGTTGTGAAACATGGACATTGTACTTGGATGACATGAAAAGGCTGGCTGCATTCGAGATGTGGATATTCAGACGAATGGGCCGTATATCATGGTCAGACAGGGAAAACAAATCAGTATGTTGTAGATCATCTGAATGTCACAAAAACCTTGATGAAAGACATCAAATCAAGAAAACTCAAATATTTTGGCCATGTTAAAAGACATGAGAACATCCAAAAAAAGTGTACTGGAAGGGATTATAGAAGGCAGGAGATGCAGAGGACGCCAGCGCAGTGTGTGGTGTAACAACATAAAGGAGTGGACAGGAAAGAGTGTGGCTGCATATAGTAAGGTGGCCATGAAAAGAAGAGAGTGGAGGTCCATAGTCGCCAACCTTCGGACTGAAGACGGCACTTAAACGAAACGATACTTCAAGTATTTGAGACCTCAAATGGAAAGGACACGTCTCAATTAATAAAAGTCTTGAAATGACGCATTGAAAATCACTGAAAATTATGGAACTTGAAAGCACAGCAAAGTGGTATTAACAGAGTCTGATATATTACTTACTTCTACTGGTAGTGCAAAGTGATGCCTAACCTAAGCAAACATGTCGTATGACCACTTCGTCACCCTTTTATGTCCAACTGCCGCTTTTTCGCTTAAACAGTTTTTTACAACTGCGTGATAGCTTTTAGCGCTGTAATCTAAAGAAGAAGTCACTTCAAGATTATTCATCGCAAGTCACATTGAGATACATTCAATTTTAACAAAATGGTTGTATCAATGTAAATCATAAGGAAAGCATTATTATTCGTCACCCTTTCCGCCACCTTTTTCGTGACCACTGACGTTTAACTCCTTTCTGTTTATAAGCCCTCGATTCCATATTGCATCTCTCCGGAAAAGATTGCATGTGTAATGCAGCATTTATATTATATTGGATGGCAATGAATGGGATACCAGGGAATATTGCACGAGTTAGGGCCAATATTGCACGAATCGAAGATGAGTGCAATATTGACTCTAACGAGTGCAATATTCCCTGGTATTCCATGAATCAAGGCCATCCAATATAATTATTATCATCTATACAATCAAATAGAGCAACCATGAACTGCACAAAATTACCCGGCTTCTACTCGTCTTTGAAGTTGACTCGGCAGTCCCATCCCAGCGCTGAAAAGGGGAAGCCCCTAAAACTGCGTATTGAAACAAACAACTAGCAAGATGTTTGCGCGCGTGTGAAAAATGTAATAAAATGACGCGCACTTCGTAGCAAGCATTTGCGCATTCAGCAAGCGCTCACGCAATTGAGACAGAATTGAATATCGTGTGATCTTGAACGGCAATTAACAACGGTAGCCCGTGGGGACTTAATACGTTGGTTCTATGCGATTCGTGCAATATGCTCCGATATTGAACGGTAAAAATTGAGCGGACTACAATACGCGTTTTTAATGCGCCGCTAAAACGTCCTATATAGATGATAATAATAATTATCATCTATATAGCAGTCAATTCCAGAACAAAGATCAATAACTCTTTTTGGGATATTGGTGACTGCATCAATTTCGTAACCCTTGCCGACTTTTATGCTTTAAGCTGTATTTGAGACCTCAAATGGAAAGCTTACGTCTCAATTAATGAAAGTCTTGAAATGACGCATTGAAAAATAATGGAACTTGAAAGCAAAGCAAGGTGGAGTTTGATATATTACTTACTTCTACTGGTTTTCCAAAGTGATGCCTAACCTAAGTAAAACATGTGGTATAAACACTTCGTCACCCTTTTATGTTCAACTGCCGCTTTTTCGCTTACACGCTTTTTTACAATTGCGTGATAGGTTTTATCTCTGTAATCATCTTAACAAGTCACTTCAGGGTTATGTTATTCATCGCAAATCATATTGAGATGCATTCAATTTTAAAGAAATGGTTGTATCAATGTAATTCATAAGGAAAGCATATCTTGGAATTAAGCGATTTCGTCATCCTTGCCGCCTTTTTTTTCGTCACCACTGACGTTTAATTCCTTTCTGATTGTAAGACCTCGATTCCATATTGCATCTCTCCGGAAAAGGGCTTCCCCAATACACGTCCGAAGTCAACGACATGTAGTCTACTTTAATGTAGAAGAATCTGTGGAAAAAACATGGAACAACTTCAAACTCCGCTTACAGTCTGCCAACAAAATTTTACCAAAGAAAAAGAGACAGGCGAAACAGCCATGGATGACTATGCAGATAATTCAGATAAGTCGGAAGCAGAAGATGTCTAAAAGACGGAAGCAGAAAAGAGATTCAGTAAAATATAAGAATCTGAATGATGAGATTGATAAACAGTGCAGAATAGCAAAAGAAGAATTTCTCTATGATAAATGCGAGGAGATCGAAGAGCTTCACAAATAACACAGAACTTTTCAACTACACAAAGAAACCAAGAATCTGTGTGGCCTCAAGAAACGTTCAGCAAAAAGCGGCTGTATTCAAGTGAAGGATGGTATAATCATCTTTGATAGAGATGAGATTCTTGATAGATGGGTGGAATATGTTGGAGACTTGTTTGCTGATGATCGTCATCCAAAACGAGAGGTAACTGAATATGAAAGAACCGCCATTCTAGAATCAGAGGTTACAAATGCTTTGAAAGAGATGAGAAACAACAAGGCAGCAGGATTAGATGGGATCCAGGCTGAAATGCTTAAAGCTTTGGATGATTATGGTGTTGCTCAGTTGACTCAGTTATTGAACAGTATATATGAAACAGGATATCTTCCATCAGGCTTGCTGGAATCTGGAATCTGCCCAAAAAAACAAAGGCAATGGAATGTGGTGACTTCAGGACTATCAGTCTCATGAGTAATATCATAAAGATCCTACTCAAGATCATTCTGAAGAGGAATCAGTTTCTGCTCAGTGAGAACTCTGGAGAAACCCAATTTGGCTTCAAGTCGGGATCTGGGATACGCGATGTCATATTTACTACACGCATCATTACGGAGAAGTGCTTGGAAAAGGGAAACGACCTCTATGTATGCTTCCATCGATTATGCTAAGGCATTTGATAGAGTCCAGCACCAGAAAGTTTTCGAGTGTCTCCGCAATATCGGGACGGACAGTAAGGATCTGAGAGTGATTGCAAACCTGTACTGGAACCAAAGGGCATGCCGTCAGGATTGACAATGAATTTTCTGATTATGCAGAAATCAAACGAGGTGTTCGTCATGGATGCATCATGTCAGTCACCTAGTTTGTTTAATCTATACACAGAATGGATTTTTAAAAGCATTGAAGGCATGCCTGGCATTAACGTTAGTGGAGTAATGATAAATAATTTGAGATTGGGGGTGATACTGTGTTGCTAGCTGACAATGAACAAGACCTGCAAACAATTGTTGATGTCATATACCGCCAAAGTAAGGCATTTGGCTTGGACATGAATGTGAAAAAGACCAAGACGATGGTAATATCTCCAAAGGTGGAAATACCAAGGGTGAACATCAGCAACACTCTCCTGGAACAAGTCAGTGAATTCACATAATTAGGTCAAAATGTTGATGAAAATGGGAAGAATGGTGGAGAAATTAGAAAAATTGGAATGGCTAAAACTAAGTTTACCCAAGTAAGTAAAGTGTTGACATCAAGGAAGATATCTACTGCAACCAAGCTCAGACTGGTCAAATGTTACGTGCATTCAACTCTCCTTTACTGTGTTGTGAAACATGGACATTGTACTTGGATGATATGAAAAGGCTGGCTGCATTCAAGATGTGGATATTCAGACGCCTGGGCCGTATATCATGGTCAGACAGGAAAACAAATCAGTATGTTCTAGATTATCAAATCAAGAAAACTCAAATATTTTGGCCATGTTAAAAGACATCAGAACATCCAAAAAAGTGTACTAGAACGGTCCGATTATAGAAGGCAGGAGATGCAGAGGACGCCAGCGCAGTGTGTGGTGTAACAACATAAAGGAGTGGACAGGAAAGAGTGTGGCTGCATGTAGTAAGGCGGCCATGAACAGAACAGAGTGGAGGTCCACAGTCGCCAACATTCGGACTGAAGACGGGCCTTAACCGAAACGATACTTTCAGTATTTAAGACCTCAAATGGAAAGCACACGTTTCAATTAATGAAAGTCTTGAAAAGACGCATTGAAAATCACTGAAAATTATGGAAGTTGAAAGCATTGATAAGCAGTCAATTCGAGAACAAAGATCAATAGCTGTCTTGGGGATATTGGTGACTGTATCAATTTCATCACCCTTGCCGACTTGTTTTCATCTCCGTTTATGCTTTTAGTATTTGAGACCTGAACTGCACTACATTACATAATATTACTGTTTTTCCAAAGTGATGGCTCTCTTCGAAAAAAAAAATACATGTGTTATGCAGCATTGATAAGCAGTCAATTCGAGAACAAAGATCAATAGCTGTTTTGGTGATATTGGTGACTTCAGCAATTTCGTAACCTTTGCCGACTTTTATGCTTTATGCTTTTAGTATTTGAGACCTCAAAAGGAAAGCTTACGTCTTAATTAATGAAAGTCTTGAAATGACGCATTGAAAATAATGGAACTTGAAAGCAAAGCAAAGTCGTGTTAACAGAGTTTGATATATTACTTACTTCTACTGGTATTCCGAAGTGATGAATAACCTAAGCAAAACATGTGGTATAAACACTTCGTCACAATTTTATGTCTAACTGCTCTTTTTTCGCTTAAACACTTTTTTACAAACGCGTGATAGGTTTTATCTGTGTAATCATCTTAAAAAGTCACTTCAGGGTTATCAGGTTATTCATCGCGAATCACATTGAGATGCATTCAATTTTAAAGAAATGGTTGTATCAATGTAATTCATAAGTAAAGCATATCGTGGAATTAAGCGATTTCGTCACCCTTGCCGCCTTTTTTTCGTCACCACTGACGTTTAATTCTTTTCTGTTTGTAAGACCTCGATTCCGAATTGCATCTCTCCGGAAAAGAATGCATGTGTTATGCAGCATTAATAAGGAGTCAATTCAAGAACAAAGACCAATAGCTGTTTTGGGGATATTGGTGACTGTTTCAATTTCATCACCCTTGCCGACTTGTTTTCATCTCCGTTTATGCTTTTAGTATTTGAGACCTGAAATGCATTACATTACATAATATTACTGTTATTTCAAAGTGATGGCTCTCTTCGAAAAAAAATACATGTGTTATGCAGCATTGATAAACAGTCAATTCGAGAACAAAGATGAATAGCTGTTTTCGATATATTGGTAACTGTTTCTATATTTCATCACCTTTGACGACTTGTTTTCATCTCCCTTTATGCATTTGCCGACTCAAGTATTTGAGACCTGAAATGCATTATATTACATAATATTACTGTTATTCCAAAGTGATGACTCTCTCCGAAAAAAAATACATGTGTTATGCAGCATTGATAAGCAGTCAATTCGAGAACAAAGATCAATAGCTGTTATGGGGATATTGGTGACTGTATCAGTTTCAGCACCCTAGCCGACTTTTTTTCATCTCCCTTTATGCTTTAAGTGTTTGAGACCTGAAATGCATAGCACACGTCTCAATTAATGAATGTCTTGAAATGACGCATTGAATGACACCTCGGAAATCATTGAAAATCACGCATGGAAAATCATGGAACACGAAATCACAGCAAAGTGGTATTAACAGAGTTTGATATAATACTTACTTTTCCAGTTATTCCAAAGTGATGCCCAACCTAAGTAAAACGTGTGGTATAAACACTGTTGCACTTCGTCACCCTTTTATGTCCAACTGAACATTTCTTTGTTTAAACATTTTGTACAACTGTGTGATAGGTTTTAGCTCTATAATCAAGGACAAGTCACTTCAAGGTTATTCATTGCAAATCACATTGAGATGCATTAAATTTTAACGATATGGTTGTATCAATGTAATTCATTAGGAAAGCATATCGCGCAATTAAGCGATTTCGTCATCCTGGCCGCCTTTTTTTCGTCACCACTGACGTTTAACTCCTTTCTGTTTGTAAGCCCTCGATTCCATAATGCATCTCTCCGGACAAGAATGCATTTATTTCGCAGTATTGATAAGCGCTCTATTACAGAACAAAGATGAATAACTTTTTTGGAGATATTGGTGACTCAATCAATTTCGTCACCCTTGCGGAGTTTTTTCATATCCCTTAATACTTTTAGTATTTGAGACCTCAAATGGAAGGCACACGTTTCAATTAATGAAAGTCTTGAAATGACGCATTGAAAATAATGGAACTTGTTTGATATATTACTTGCATCTCTCCGGAAAAAAATGCATGTGTTATGCCGGCATTCAATTTGAGAACAAAGATCAATAGCTGTTTTTTTGGATATTGGTGACTGTATCAATTTCACCACCTTTGCCGACTTGTTTTCTGCTTTAAGTTATTTGAGACCTCAAATGCATTATATTACATAATTATACTGTTATTCCAAAGTGATGACTCTCTCCGAAAAAAAAAATGGATTTGTTATGCAGCATTGATAAGCAGTAACTGTTTTGGGGATATTGGTGACTGCATCAATTTCGTAACAATTGCCGACTTTTTTTTCATCTCGCTTTATGCTTTAACGTATTTGAGCCCTGAAATGCAAAGCACACGTCTCAAGTAATTAAATTAAAGTCTTGAAATGACGCGTTGAATGACACATAAAATATCATTGAAAATCACGCATTGAAAATCATGGAACTTGAAAGCACAGCAAAGTGGTATTAACAGAGTTTGATATATTACTTACTTTTACTGTTATTCCAAAGTGATGCCTCTCTCCGGAAAAGAATGCATGTGTTATGCAGCATTGATAAGCAGTTAATTTCAGATCAAAGATGAGTAACTGTTTTGGGGATATTGGTGACTGCATCAATTTCGTAATCCTTGCCGACTTTTTTTTCATTTCTCTTAATACTTTAGTTGAGACCTCAAATGCCAAGCACACGTCTCAATTAATGAAAGTCTTGAAATGACGCTTTGAATTACGCACTGAAATTCATTGAAAATCATAGAACTTGAAAGCACAGAAAAAGTGGTATTAACAGAGTTTGACATATTACTTACTTCTACTGGTATTCCAAAGTGATGCCTAACCTAAGCAAAACATGTGGTATAAACACTTCGTCACCCTTTCATGTCCAACTACCGCTTTTTCGCTTAAACATTTTTTACAACTGCGTGATAGGTTTTATCTCTGTAATCATCTTAACAAGTCACTTCAAGGTTATTCATCGCAAATCACATTGAGATGCATATAATTTTAAAGGTAGGGAATCCTATTTGCATGCCTCAAATGAAGAGTTGTATAAATACAGTGGTATGTTGAAGAGAGTATCATTTTAGAAACTCCCATAAAGTATTGAAAGTGGAAGGTAACATTTAGTACATTTTTATTGATCGTTAGATTTTGTATTGAATTTTTTTCGGGGCTCACCGTAAATTCCAGTACATTACTAGGCTACCTTTGCAGACCCATGCACTGCATGTGTGTCCATCATGTATATTTTGTGAAGGAAGTTCATCAAAACTTACAAACATTTCTAAATACATTCTTGCCACACACTCTAGGTTATTACATCAGCTCTTATACTTTTAGATTTGTGTTTATAGATAAAAAAAATACAGAAGACTGCAACAAAAAGGCTTAAATGTGGCTGACACACAGAACTACTGAGTAGTTGAGTTTTGTGCATTATTCAAATTGTAGATAACTGTTGACTTCCAAATTTCTCAGCAGAACCCCTGAGGTTCATATTTAATGTTTTGCTGCATTTTGGGAGGTCTGTAAAAGGTATCCCCTACCTTTAAAGAAATGGTTGTAGCAGTGTAATTCATAACGAAAGAATATCGTGGATTCAAACGATTTCGTCAACCTTGCCGCCTTTTTTCGTCATCACTGACGTTTAATTCCTTTCTGTTTGTAAGCCGTCAATTCCATATTGCATCTCTCCATAAAAGAATGCATGTATTATGCAGCTTTATTAAGCAGTCAATTCTCAAGAACAAATATCAATAGCTGTTTTGGATATATTGGTGACTGCATTAATTTCGTAACCCTTGCCGACTTTTTTTTCATCTGCCTTTATGCTTTAAGGTATTTGAGACCTCACATGCATTATATTACATAATTATACTGTTATTCCAAAGTGATGACTCTCTCCGAAAAAATGGATTTGTTATGCAGCATTGAAAAGCAGTCAATTCCAGAACAACGATCAATAACTGTTTTGGGGATATTGGTGACACCATCAATTTCGTCACCCTTGCTTACTTTTTTCATCTCCCTTTATGCTTTAAAAGTATGTATTTGAGACCTGAAATGTATAGCACACGTCTCAATTAATGAAAGTCTTGAAATGACGCATTGAATGACACATTAAAAATCATTGAAAATCATGGAACTTGAAAGTACAGCAGAGTTTGATATATTACTTACTTTTACTGTTATTCAAAAAAAAAAAAGAATCCGGAGATTCCGGAAAAGGAATGTATCTGTTATGGAGTATTGATAAGCAGTTAATTTCAGAACAAAGATCAATAGTTTTGGGGATATTGGTGACTTCATCAATTTCGTAATTCTTGCCGACTTTTTTTCATTTCCCTTAATACTTTATTTGAGACCTCAAATGCAAAGCACACTTCTCAATTAAGGAAAGTCTTGAAATGACGCTTTGAATTTCGCACTGAAAATCATTGAAAATAACGCATTGAAATCATGGACCTTGAAAGCACAGGAAACTGGTATTAACAGTTTTAAACTGGTATTAACAGAACAAAGATCAATAACTGTTTTGGGGATATTGGTGACTCCATCAATTTCGTAATTCTTGCCGACCTTTTTTCATTTCCCTTAATACTTTATTTGAGACCTCAAATGCAAAGCACACTTCTCAATTAATGAAAGTCTTGAAATGACGCTTTGAATTTCGCACTGAAAATCATTGAAAATAACGCATTGAAATCATGGACCTTGAAAGCACAGGAAACTGTTATTAACAGAGTTTGATATATTACTTAGTTTTTTACTGTTATTCCAAAGTGATGCCTCTCTCAGGAAAAGAGTCCATGTGTTCTGCAGCATTGATAAGCAGTCAATAGCAGAAGAAAGATCAATAACTGTTTTGGGGATATTGGTGACTGCATTAATTTCGTAACCCTTGCCGACTTTTTTAAATCTGCCTTTATACTTTAAGTATTTGACATCTCAATGATAAAGAACACGTCTCAATTAATGACATCCTTGAAATGACGCATTGAATGACACCTTGAAAATCACGCATGGAAAATCATGGAACTCGAAACCAGAGCAAAGTGATATTAACAGAGGTTGATTATATTACTTTTCCAGTTATTCCAAAGTGATGCCTAACCTAAGCAAAACGTGTGGTATAAACACTGTTACACTTCATCACCCTTTTATGTCCAACGGCCTATTTTTCGCTTAAACATTTTGTACAACTGTGTGATAGGTTTTAGCTCTGTAATCAAAAGGAGAAGTCATTTCAAGGTTATTCATTGCAAATCACATTGAGATGCATTTAATTTTAACGATATGGTTGTATCAATGCAATTCACAAGGAAAGCATATCGCGCAATTAAGCGATTTCGTCACCATGGCCGCCTTTTTTCCGTCACCACTACCGTTTAACTCCTTTATGTTTGTAAGCCCTCGATTCCATATTGCATCTCTCCGGAGAAGAAAGCGTGTGTTATGCAGGCAGTCAATTCGAGATCAAAGATCAATATGGTTTTGGGGATATTGGTGACTGTATCAATTTCACCACCTTTGCCGACTTGTTTTCATCTCCCTTTATGCTTTAAGTATTTGAGACCTCAAATGCATTATAATGCATTTGTAATATATTACATAATTTTACTGTTATTCCAAAGTGATGACTCTCTCTGGAAAAAAAGAAATGGATTTTTTATGCAACAATTGATAAGCAGTCAATAGCAGAAGAAAGATCAATTACTGTTTTTGGGATATTGGTGACTGCATTAATTTCGTAACCCTTGCCGACTTTTTTTCATCTGCCTTTATGCTTTAAGTATTTGAGACCTCAAATGCATAGCACACGTCTCAATTATAATGAAAGTCTTGAAATGACGCATTGAATGACACCTTGAAATCACCCATGGAAAATCATGGAACTCCGAAACCACCGCAAAGTTTTATTAACAGAGTTTGATATATCACTTACTTTTCAGGTTATTCCAAAGTGATGCCTAACCTAAGCAAAACTTGTGGTATAAACACTATTACACTTCGTCACCCTTTATGTCCAACGGCCGATTTTTCGCTTAAACATTTTGTACAACTGTGTGATGGGTTTTAGCTTTGTAATCAAAAGGACAAGTCACTTCAAGGTTTCGTAACCCTTGCAGACTTTTTTAAATCTCCCTGTATACTTTAAGTATTTGACACCTCAAATGGAAAGCACACGTCTCAATTAATGAAAGTCTTGAAATGACACATTGAAAATCACTGAAATTTATGGAACTTGAAAGCACTGCAAAGTGGTATTAACAGAGTTTGATATATTACTTACTTCGACTGGTATTACAAAGTGATGCAAAGCATGTGATATAAACACTTCGTCACATTATAACGTAGAGAGGGCCCTGCGTGGTTGCCTCTTTCTGTGCTCTGAGTTGTTTATGATTTTTTTCTGACTCAGTGTCGCTGAGTACTATTGAATATGTATATTGCACATGAAAAAAAAAATTCTTCTTTGTAGTATCTAATGATACAGAAGAGAAGGTAGGGAAAGGGGGAGGGAGAAAAGAAAAAGAAAAGAAAGAAAAAAAGAAGGAACAGTTACAGAAATGTTGAAAAGAAAGAAAAAAAAAAGAAGAGAGAAAATGCATATGCTAGAAGAGAAACTACATGCTTTCCCCATCAATAACAAATTTAAATGCATACATGAAGTATATGAATTCCTAACACAATTCTTCACAGACAGTTCACGGGTAGAACGATGTCCAAAACAAACATTAAGACGAAAAAATGACGAAGAAGAAATCATAGATAACGACGAACAAAAATCACCTGGTGGTCGCCACAGTGCAGCGCCCTCCTAGAATATCAGACCTGAAATGCATTATATTACATAATATTACTCTTATTCCAAAGTGATGACTCTCTCCGTTTTGGGAATATTGGTGACTGTATCAATTTCATCACCCTTGCCGACTTTTTTTTCCATCTCCCTTTTTGGTTTAAGTATTTGAGAACTGAAATGCATAGCACACGTCTCAATAAATGAAAGTCTTGAAATGACGCATTGAATGACACCTTGAAAATCATAGAAAATCACGCATTCAAAATCATGGAACTCGAAAGCACAGCAAAGTGGTATTAACAGAGTTTGATATATTACTTACTTTTCCAGTTATTCCAAAGTGATGCCTAACCTAAGCAAAACGTGTGGTATAAACACTGTTACACTTCGTCATCCTTTTCCGTCTAGCTGCAGATTTTTCGCTTAAACATTTTGTACAACTGTGTATTAGGTTTTAGCTCTGTAATCAAAAGGACAAGTCACTTCAAGCTTATTCATTGCAAATCACAATAAGATGCATTCAATTTTAACGATATGGTTGTATCAATAAAATTCTTAATGAAAGCATTTTTTCCGTCACCACTGACGTTTAACTCCTTTCTGTTTGTAAGCCCTCGATTCCATATCGTATCTCTCCGGACAAGAATGTCTTCATTATGCAGTATTGATAAGCACTCAAGTACAGAATAACTGTTTTGGAGATATTGGTGACTCAATCAATTTCGTCACCCTTGCCGACCTTTTTTTTTTTTGATTTCCGTTAATGCTTTATTTGAGACCGCAAATTAAAAGCACACGTCTCAATTAATGAAAGTCTTGTAATGACGCTTTCAATGACGCATTAAAAATTATTTAGAATCACGCGTTGAAAATAATGGAACTTGAAAGCACAGCAAAGTGGTATTAACAGAGTTTGATATATTACTTACTTTTACTGTTATTCCAAAGTGATGTCTCTCTCCGGAAAAGAATGCATGTGTTATGCAGCATTCACAGAACAAAGATGAATAACTGTTTTGGAGATATTGGTGACTGTATCAATTTCGCCACCCTTGCCGACTTTTTTTCGTTTGCCTTAATACTTTATTTGAGACCTCAAATAATTTTCAATGCGTCATTGAAAGCGTCATTTTAAAGACTTTCATTAATTGAGAGGTGTGCTTTAGCACACCTCTCAATTAATGAAAGTCTTTAAAATGACGCTTTCAATGAAGCATTGAAAATTATTGAAAATTCTGCGTTTAAATCATGGAACTTGAAAGCACAAAAAGAGTGGTATTAACAGAGTTTGATATATATTACTTACTTTTACTGTTATTTTAAAGTGATGTCTCTCTCCGGAAAAAAATTTATGTGTTATGCAGCAATTGATAAGCAATTATCAGAACAAAGATCAATAACTGTTGTTTAGATATTGGTGACTGCATCAATTTCGTAACCCTTGCCGACTTTTTTTAATCTCCCGATTCCCAAGAGCTTCCCCAATACACGTCCGAAGTCAACGACATGTAGTCTACTTTAATGTAGAAGAATCTGTGGAAAAAACATGGAACAACTTCAAACTCCGCTTACAGTCTGCCAACGAAATTTTACCAAAGAAAAAGAGACAGGCGAAATAGCCATGGATGACTATGCAGATAATTCAGATGATGTCTAAAAGTCGGAAGCAGAAGATGTCTAAAAGACGGAAGCAGAAAAGAGATTCAGTAAAATATAAGAATCTGAATGATGAGATTGATAAACAGTGCAGAATAGCAAAAGAAGAATTTCTCTATGATAAATGCGAGGAGATCGAAGAGCTTCACAAATAACACAGAACTTTTCAACTACACAAAGAAACCAAGAATCTGTGTGGCCTCAAGAAACGTTCAGCAAAAAGCGGCTGTATTCAAGTGAAGGATGGTATAATCATCTTTGATAGAGATGAGATTCTTGATAGATGGGTGGAATATGTTGGAGACTTGTTTGCTGATGATCGTCCTCCAAAACCAGAGGTAACTGAATGTGAAAGCCCCGCCATTCTAGAATCAGAGGTTACAAATGCTTTGAAAGAGATGAGAAACAACAAGGCAGCAGGATTAGATGGGATCCAGGCTAAAATGCTTAAAAGCTTTGGATGATTATGGTGTTGCTCAGTTGACTCAGTTATTGAACAGTATATATGGAACAGGATATCCTTCATCAGGCTTGCTGGAATCTGTCTTCACAACAGTCCCCAAAAAACCAAAGGCAATGGAATGTGGTGACTTCAGGGCTATCAGTCTCATGAGCCATATCATAAAGATCCTATTGAAGATCATTCTGAAGAGGAATCAGTTTCTGCTCAGTGAGAACTCTGGAGAAACTCAATTTGGCTTCAAGTCGGGATCTGGGACACGCGATGCAACATTTACTATGCGCATCATTACGGAGAAGTGCTTGGAAAAGGGAAAAGACCTCTATGTATGCTTCATTGATTATGCTAAGGCATTTGATAGAGTTCAGCACCAGAAAGTTTTCGAGTGCCACCGCAATTACCGGGATGGATAGTAAGGATCTGAGAGTGATTGCAAACCTGTACTGGAACCAAAGGGCATGCGTCGGGATTGACAATGAATTTTCTGATTAAAGTCACTTCAGGGTTATCAGGTTATTCATCGCTAATCACATTGAGATGCATTCAATTTTAAAGAAATGGTTGTATCAATGTAATTCATAAGTAAAGCATATCGTGGAATTAAGCGATTTCGTCACCCTTGCCGCCTTTTTTTCGTCACCACTGACGTTTAATTCTTTTCTGTTTGTAAGACCTCGATTCCGAATTGCATCTCTCCGGAAAAGAATGCATGTGTTATGCAGCATTAATAAGGAGTCAATTCGAGAACAAAGACCAATAGCTGTTTTGGGGATATTGGTGACTGTTTCAATTTCATCACCCTTGCCGACTTGTCTTCATCTTCGTTTATGCTTTTAGTATTTGAGACCTGAAATGCATTACATTACATAATATTACTGTTATTTCAAAGTGATGGCTCTCTTCGAAAAAAAATACATGTGTTATGCAGCATTGATAAACAGTCAATTCGAGAACAAAGATGAATAGCTGTTTTCGATATATTGGTAACTGTTTCTATATTTCATCACCTTTGACGACTTGTTTTCATCTCCCTTTATGCATTTGCCGACTCAGGTATTTGAGACCTGAAATGCATTATATTACATAATATTACTGTTATTCCAAAGTGATGACTCTCTCCGAAAAAAAATACATGTGTTATGCAGCATTGATAAGCAGTCAATTCGAGAACAAAGATCAATAGCTGTTATGGGGATATTGGTGACTGTATCAGTTTCAGCACCCTAGCCGACTTTTTTTCATCTCCCTTTATGCTTTAAGTGTTTGAGACCTGAAATGCATAGCACACGTCTCAATTAATGAATGTCTTGAAATGACGCATTGAATGACACCTTGGAAATCATTGAAAATCACGCATGGAAAATCATGGAACACGAAATCACAGCAAAGTGGTATTAACAGAGTTTGATATAATACTTACTTTTCCAGTTATTCCAAAGTGATGCCCAACCTAAGTAAAACGTGTGGTATAAACACTGTTGCACTTCGTCACCCTTTTATGTCCAACTGAACATTTCTTTGTTTAAACATTTTGTTCAACTGTGTGATAGGTTTTAGCTCTATAATCAAGGACAAGTCACTTCAAGGTTATTCATTGCAAATCACATTGAGATGCATTCAATTTTAACGATATGGTTGTATCAATGTAATTCATTAGGAAAGCATATCGCGCAATCAAGCGATTTCGTCATCCTGGCCGCCTTTTTTTCGTCACCACTGACGTTTAACTCCTTTCTGTTTGTAAGCCCTCGATTCCATAATGCATCTCTCCGGACAAGAATGCATTTATTTCGCAGTATTGATAAGCGCTCAATTACAGAACAAAGATGAATGACTTTTTTGGAGATATTGGTGACTCAATCAATTTCGTCACCCTTGCGGAGTTTTTTCATATCCCTCAATACTTTTAGTACATTAAGACGAAAAAATGACGAAGAAGAAATCATAGATAACGACGAACAAAAATCACCTGGTGGTCGCCACAGTGCAGCGCCCTCCTAGAATATCAGACCTGAAATGCATTATATTACATAATATTACTCTTATTCCAAAGTGATGACTCTCTCCGTTTTGGGAATATTGGTGACTGTATCAATTTCATCACCCTTGCCGACTTTTTTTTCCATCTCCCTTTTTGGTTTAAGTATTTGAGAACTGAAATGCATAGCACACGTCTCAATAAATGAAAGTCTTGAAATGACGCATTGAATGACACCTTGAAAATCATAGAAAATCACGCATTCAAAATCATGGAACTCGAAAGCACAGCAAAGTGGTATTAACAGAGTTTGATATATTACTTACTTTTCCAGTTATTCCAAAGTGATGCCTAACCTAAGCAAAACGTGTGGTATAAACACTGTTACACTTCGTCATCCTTTTCCGTCTAGCTGCAGATTTTTCGCTTAAACATTTTGTACAACTGTGTATTAGGTTTTAGCTCTGTAATCAAAAGGACAAGTCACTTCAAGCTTATTCATTGCAAATCACAATAAGATGCATTCAATTTTAACGATATGGTTGTATCAATAAAATTCTTAATGAAAGCATTTTTTCCGTCACCACTGACGTTTAACTCCTTTCTGTTTGTAAGCCCTCGATTCCATATCGTATCTCTCCGGACAAGAATGTCTTCATTATGCAGTATTGATAAGCACTCAAGTACAGAATAACTGTTTTGGAGATATTGGTGACTCAATCAATTTCGTCACCCTTGCCGACCTTTTTTTTTTTTGATTTCCGTTAATGCTTTATTTGAGACCGCAAATTAAAAGCACACGTCTCAATTAATGAAAGTCTTGTAATGACGCTTTCAATGACGCATTAAAAATTATTTAGAATCACGCGTTGAAAATAATGGAACTTGAAAGCACAGCAAAGTGGTATTAACAGAGTTTGATATATTACTTACTTTTACTGTTATTCCAAAGTGATGTCTCTCTCCGGAAAAGAATGCATGTGTTATGCAGCATTCACAGAACAAAGATGAATAACTGTTTTGGAGATATTGGTGACTGTATCAATTTCGCCACCCTTGCCGACTTTTTTTCGTTTGCCTTAATACTTTATTTGAGACCTCAAATAATTTTCAATGCGTCATTGAAAGCGTCATTTTAAAGACTTTCATTAATTGAGAGGTGTGCTTTAGCACACCTCTCAATTAATGAAAGTCTTTAAAATGACGCTTTCAATGAAGCATTGAAAATTATTGAAAATTCTGCGTTTAAATCATGGAACTTGAAAGCACAAAAAGAGTGGTATTAACAGAGTTTGATATATATTACTTACTTTTACTGTTATTTTAAAGTGATGTCTCTCTCCGGAAAAAAATTTATGTGTTATGCAGCAATTGATAAGCAATTATCAGAACAAAGATCAATAACTGTTGTTTAGATATTGGTGACTGCATCAATTTCGTAACCCTTGCCGACTTTTTTTAATCTCCCGATTCCCAAGAGCTTCCCCAATACACGTCCGAAGTCAACGACATGTAGTCTACTTTAATGTAGAAGAATCTGTGGAAAAAACATGGAACAACTTCAAACTCCGCTTACAGTCTGCCAACGAAATTTTACCAAAGAAAAAGAGACAGGCGAAATAGCCATGGATGACTATGCAGATAATTCAGATGATGTCTAAAAGTCGGAAGCAGAAGATGTCTAAAAGACGGAAGCAGAAAAGAGATTCAGTAAAATATAAGAATCTGAATGATGAGATTGATAAACAGTGCAGAATAGCAAAAGAAGAATTTCTCTATGATAAATGCGAGGAGATCGAAGAGCTTCACAAATAACACAGAACTTTTCAACTACACAAAGAAACCAAGAATCTGTGTGGCCTCAAGAAACGTTCAGCAAAAAGCGGCTGTATTCAAGTGAAGGATGGTATAATCATCTTTGATAGAGATGAGATTCTTGATAGATGGGTGGAATATGTTGGAGACTTGTTTGCTGATGATCGTCCTCCAAAACCAGAGGTAACTGAATGTGAAAGCCCCGCCATTCTAGAATCAGAGGTTACAAATGCTTTGAAAGAGATGAGAAACAACAAGGCAGCAGGATTAGATGGGATCCAGGCTAAAATGCTTAAAAGCTTTGGATGATTATGGTGTTGCTCAGTTGACTCAGTTATTGAACAGTATATATGGAACAGGATATCCTTCATCAGGCTTGCTGGAATCTGTCTTCACAACAGTCCCCAAAAAACCAAAGGCAATGGAATGTGGTGACTTCAGGGCTATCAGTCTCATGAGCCATATCATAAAGATCCTATTGAAGATCATTCTGAAGAGGAATCAGTTTCTGCTCAGTGAGAACTCTGGAGAAACTCAATTTGGCTTCAAGTCGGGATCTGGGACACGCGATGCCACATTTACTATGCGCATCATTACGGAGAAGTGCTTGGAAAAGGGAAAAGACCTCTATGTATGCTTCATTGATTATGCTAAGGCATTTGATAGAGTTCAGCACCAGAAAGTTTTCGAGTGCCACCGCAATTACCGGGATGGATAGTAAGGATCTGAGAGTGATTGCAAACCTGTACTGGAACCAAAGGGCATGCGTCGGGATTGACAATGAATTTTCTGATTAAAGTCACTTCAGGGTTATCAGGTTATTCATCGCTAATCACATTGAGATGCATTCAATTTTAAAGAAATGGTTGTATCAATGTAATTCATAAGTAAAGCATATCGTGGAATTAAGCGATTTCGTCACCCTTGCCGCCTTTTTTTCGTCACCACTGACGTTTAATTCTTTTCTGTTTGTAAGACCTCGATTCCGAATTGCATCTCTCCGGAAAAGAATGCATGTGTTATGCAGCATTAATAAGGAGTCAATTCGAGAACAAAGACCAATAGCTGTTTTGGGGATATTGGTGACTGTTTCAATTTCATCACCCTTGCCGACTTGTCTTCATCTTCGTTTATGCTTTTAGTATTTGAGACCTGAAATGCATTACATTACATAATATTACTGTTATTTCAAAGTGATGGCTCTCTTCGAAAAAAAATACATGTGTTATGCAGCATTGATAAACAGTCAATTCGAGAACAAAGATGAATAGCTGTTTTCGATATATTGGTAACTGTTTCTATATTTCATCACCTTTGACGACTTGTTTTCATCTCCCTTTATGCATTTGCCGACTCAGGTATTTGAGACCTGAAATGCATTATATTACATAATATTACTGTTATTCCAAAGTGATGACTCTCTCCGAAAAAAAATACATGTGTTATGCAGCATTGATAAGCAGTCAATTCGAGAACAAAGATCAATAGCTGTTATGGGGATATTGGTGACTGTATCAGTTTCAGCACCCTAGCCGACTTTTTTTCATCTCCCTTTATGCTTTAAGTGTTTGAGACCTGAAATGCATAGCACACGTCTCAATTAATGAATGTCTTGAAATGACGCATTGAATGACACCTTGGAAATCATTGAAAATCACGCATGGAAAATCATGGAACACGAAATCACAGCAAAGTGGTATTAACAGAGTTTGATATAATACTTACTTTTCCAGTTATTCCAAAGTGATGCCCAACCTAAGTAAAACGTGTGGTATAAACACTGTTGCACTTCGTCACCCTTTTATGTCCAACTGAACATTTCTTTGTTTAAACATTTTGTTCAACTGTGTGATAGGTTTTAGCTCTATAATCAAGGACAAGTCACTTCAAGGTTATTCATTGCAAATCACATTGAGATGCATTCAATTTTAACGATATGGTTGTATCAATGTAATTCATTAGGAAAGCATATCGCGCAATCAAGCGATTTCGTCATCCTGGCCGCCTTTTTTTCGTCACCACTGACGTTTAACTCCTTTCTGTTTGTAAGCCCTCGATTCCATAATGCATCTCTCCGGACAAGAATGCATTTATTTCGCAGTATTGATAAGCGCTCAATTACAGAACAAAGATGAATGACTTTTTTGGAGATATTGGTGACTCAATCAATTTCGTCACCCTTGCGGAGTTTTTTCATATCCCTCAATACTTTTAGTATTTGAGACCTCAAATGGAAGGCACACGTTTCAATTAATGAAAGTCTTGAAATGACGCATTGAAAATAATGGAACTTGAAAGTTAAGCAAAGTGGTATTAAAAGAGTTTGATATATTACTTGCATCTCTCCGGAAAAAAATGCATGTGTTATGCCGGCATTCAATTTGAGAACAAAGATCAATAGCTGTTTTTTTGGCTATTGGTGACTGTATCAATTTCACCACCTTTGCCGACTTGTTTTCATCTCCCTTTCTGCTTTAAGAGAACTCAAATGCATTATATTACATAATTATACTGTTATTCCAAAGTGATGACTCTCCGAAAAAAAAAAATGGATTTGTTATGCAGCATTGGTAAGCAGTAACTGTTTTGGGGATATTGGTGACTGCATCAATTTCGTAACAATTGCCGACTTTTTTTTCATCTCGCTTTATGCTTTAAGGTATTTGAGCCCTGAAATGCAAAGCACACGTCTCAAGTAATTAAATTAAAGTCTTGAAATGACGCGTTGAATGACACATTAAATATCATTGAAAATCACGCATTGAAAATCATGGAACTTGAAAGCACAGCAAAGTGATATTAACAGAGTTTGATATATTACTTACTTTTACTGTTATTCCAAAGTGATGCTTCTCTCCGGAAAAGAATGCATGTGTTATGCAGCATTGATAAGCAGTTAATTTCAGATCAAAGATGAGTAACTGTTTTGGGGATATTGGTGACTGCATCAATTTCGTAATCCTTGCCGACTTTTTTTCATTTCCCTTAATACTTTAGTTGAGACCTCAAATGCAAAGCACACGTCTCAATTAATGAAAGTATTGAAATGACGCTTTGAATTACGCACTGAAATTCATTGAAAATCACGCATTGAAAATCATAGAACTTGAAAGCACAGAAAAGTGGTATTAACAGAGTTTGACATATTACTTACTTCTACTGGTATTCCGAAGTGATGCCTAACCTAAGCAAAACATGTGGTATAAACACTTCGTCACCCTTTCATGTCCAACTACCGCTTTTTCGCTTAAACATTTTTTACAACTGCGTGATAGGTTTTATCTCTGTAATCATCTTAACAAGTCACTTCAAGGTTATTCATCGCAAATCACATTGAGATGCATACAATTTTAAAGGTAGGGAATCCTATTTGCATGCCTCAAATGAAGAGTTGTATAAATACAGTGGTATGTTGAAGAGAGTATCATTCTAGAAACTCCCATAAAGTATTGAAAGTGGAAGGTAACATTTAGTACATTTTTATTGATCGTTAGATTTTGTATTGAATTTTTTTCGGGGCTCACCGTAAATTCCAGTACATTACTAGGCTACCTTTGCAGACCCATGCACTGCATGTGTGTCCATCATGTATATTTTGTGAAGGAAGCATTTTGGGAGGTCTGTAAAAGGTATCTCCTACCTTTAAAGAAATGGTTGTAGCAGTGTAATTCATAACGAAAGAATATCGTGGATTCAAACGATTTCGTCAACCTTGCCGCCTTTTTTCGTCATCACTGACGTTTAATTCCTTTCTGTTTGTTAGCCGTCAATTCCATATTGCATCTCTCCATAAAAGAATGCATGTATTATGCAGCATTATTAAGCAGTCAATTCTCAAGAACAAATATCAATAGCTGTTTTCGAGAACAAAGATCAATATGGTTTTGGGGATATTGGTGACTGTATCAATTTCACCACCTTTGCCGACTTGTTTTCATCTCCCTTTATGCTTTAAGTATTTGAGACCTCAAATGCATTATAATGCATTATAATGCATTTGTAATATATTACATAATTTTACTGTTATTCCAAAGTGATAACTCTCTCTGGAAAAAAAGAAATGGATTTTTTATGCAACAATTGATAAGCAGTCAATAGCAGAAGAAAGATCAATTACTGTTTTTGGGATATTGGTGACTGCATTAATTTCGTAACCCTTGCCGACTTTTTTTCATCTGCCTTTATGCTTTAAGTATAATATATCCAATCCCAACAGATTTGGTTAAGAAGTGTGGCACCCGTTATCACATGAATCATAAATGCTAGCCTGAGATTAGGTGTAGTTCCACAGGTGTGTAAAAAAGCAGTTATTCATCCAACTTTGAAAAAAGCAGGCTTAGATCAGGAGTGTTTAAAAAATTACCGTCCAATTTCAAATTTACTTAAGTAAATTTATTTAAGTAAATTGCTTGAAAAGGTTGTTTTCTCACAACTGACAATGTATCTGCAAGATAATGAATTGCTTGATTCATTTCAATCTGCGTACAAGCCTGGTCATAGTGTAGAAACACTGTTAGTCAACTTATCAGATATTGTGTTCAGAGAATTAGATAGTGGTAACATCACTGCTCTTATCATGCTTGATATGAGCTCAGCTTTTGACACAGTCGACCATGCTATTCTGATTCAACGATTGAGATATTTGGGCATCAAAGGAACTGTTCTTGATTGGTTTATATCCTACTTATGTGATCGATCTCATTATGTTAGAATTGGTGATTCTACCTCTTGTAAAACTATGACAAAGTTTGGTGTACCTCAAGGTTCTGTTGGAGGCCCGCTGCTTTTTTCTCTGTATATGCAACCAATTAGTGAAGTATTTCGCAAGCATTGTATTAGTTATCATTGTTATGCGGATGATATACAACTTTATTTGTCTTTTAAACCCACTGTGTCTTCATTGTCATCCGCCATTGTAAAACTCGAAGCATGTTTGCAAGACCTGAAAATTTGGCTTACATCCAATGGCAAACTAAATGATGATAAATCTGAGTTTCTGTTATTGGGATCAAAGCATATGTTAAGCAAAGTTGATTATCAGTCATGTCATGTCAACATCGGTAGCACTTGCATTACTCCGTCGAAAACAGCCCGTAATTTAGGTGTCATATTTGATCAGGAAATGTCATTTCGAAGTCATGTAACTCATATTCAGCGGAATGTTCGATATCAGTTGCGTAATTTAAGTTTCATAAGGAAATATTTGTCTAAATCTGCAGCTGAGATACTTATTCATGCTTTGATTTCTTCTCGGTTGGATTTTTCGAATTCATTGTTGTGTAATCTTTCAAAAAAAGATGTCACAAAACTTCAACGGTTGCAAAATTCTGCTGCCCGATTGTTAACTTTTACTAATAAGTTTGATTCCATGTCATCCGTTCCTTACATTGGTTACCTGTAGAAAAAAGGATTATTTTCAAGATTCTGTTATTAGTACATCATTCAGTTCATTCTTTTTCCCCAATATACATAAGTAATTCTGTTCAAAAATACAATCCGACACGAAGGCTACGTTCATCATCAGATGCATTCTTACTCCAAACACCCAGAGTAAAACATGGGTATGGTGATCGTGCTTTTTCCGTTATGGGACCAAAATTGTGGAATCAGTTACCTCTTCAGTTAAGGGAACTGTCATCTACAGAGTCATTCAAATCCAAACTTAAAACTTATCTGTTCCTTTCATACTGAGGACTGTAATTGCTGTATGTCATTAATATTTTATTAATATTGTATTTTTAATTGATATGTGTTGTATTCTTTATTTGGTATATATTTGCTTTTGTTTACCATTTTTTTTTGTTGAAATGTTTGAATATGTATATGCATGTAAAATATATGATATTTTTTCATTTTTGAAGCGCCATGAGCACTGAAAAGTGGACCTGTGCGCTATACAAGTAGCCACTATTATTATTATTATTATTATTATTATTTTTATGTCCAACTACCGATTTTTCGCTTAAAAATTGTTTACATCTGCGTGTTTAGGAGATGGTTTAAGCTCTGTAATCAAAAGGACAAGTCACTTCAAGGTTATTCATCGCGAATCACATTGAGATGCATTCAGTTTGAACGAAATGGTTGTATCAATGTAAATCATAAGAAAAGCATATCTCGGAATTAAGCGATTTCGTCACCCTTGCCGCCTTTTTTTCGTCACCACTGACGTTTAACTCCTTTCTGTTTGCAAACCCTCGATTCCACATTGCATCTCTCCGTAAAAGAATGCCTGTGTTATGCAGGCAGTCAATTCGAGAACAAAGATCAATAGCTGGTTTTTTTTTTTTGGATATTGCTGACTGTATCAATTTCACCACCTTTGCCGACTTGTTTTCATCTCCCTTTCTGCTTTAAGTATCTGAGACCTCAAATGCATTATATTACATAATTATACTGTTATTCCAAAGTGATGACTCTCTCCGAAAAAATGGATTTGTTATGCAGCATTGAAAAGCAGTCAATTCCAGAACAACGATCAATAACTGTTTTGGGGATATTGGTGACACCATCAATTTCGTCACCCTTGCATACTTTTTTCATCTCCCTTTATGCTTTAAAAGTATGTATTTGAGACCTGAAATGTATAGCACACGTCTCAATTAATGAAAGTCTTGAAATGACGCATTGAATGACACATTAAAAATCATTGAAAATCAAGCTTTGAAAATCATGGAACTTAAAAGTACAGCAAAGTGGTATTAACAGAGTTTGATATATTACTTACTTTTACTGTTATTCAAAAAAAAAAAGATTCCGGAAAAAGAATGTATCTGTTATGGAGTATTGATAAGCAGTTAATTTCAGAACAAAGATCAATAACTGTTTTGGGGATATTGGTGACTCCATCAATTTCGTAATTCTTGCCGACTTTTTTTCATTTCCCTTAATACTTTATTTGAGACCTCAAATGCAAAGCACACTTCTCAATTAATGAAAGTCGTGAAATGACGCTTTGAATTTCGCACTGAAAATCATTGAAAATAACGCATTGAAATCATGGACCTTGAAAGCACAGGAAACTGGTATTAACAGTTTTAAACTGGTATTAACAGAACAAAGATCAATAACTGTTTTGGGGATATTGGTGACTCCATCAATTTCGTAATTCTTGCCGACCTTTTTTCATTTCCCTTAATACTTTATTTGAGACCTCAAATGCAAAGCACACTTTCAATTAATGAAAGTCTTGAAATGACGCATTGAATGACACATTAAAAATCATTGAAAATCAAGCTTTGAAAATCATGGAACTTAAAAGTACAGCAAAGTGGTATTAACAGAGTTTGATATATTACTTACTTTTACTGTTATTCAAAAAAAAAAAGAATCCGGAGATTCCGGAAAAAGAATGTATCTGTTATGGAGTATTGATAAGCAGTTAATTTCAGAACAAAGATCAATAACTGTTTTGGGGATATTGGTGACTCCATCAATTTCGTAATTCTTGCCGACTTTTTTTCATTTCCCTTAATACTTTATTTGAGACCTCAAATGCAAAGCACACTTCTCAATTAATGAAAGTCGTGAAATGACGCTTTGAATTTCGCACTGAAAATCATTGAAAATAACGCATTGAAATCATGGACCTTGAAAGCACAGGAAACTGGTATTAACAGAGTTTGATATATTACTTAGTTTTTTACTGTTATTCCAAAGTGATGCCTCTCTCAGGAAAAGAGTCCATGTGTTATGCAGCATTGATAAGCAGTCAATAGCAGAAGA
The DNA here is from genome assembly GCA_033980235.1 of Diadema setosum. Lineage (NCBI taxonomy): Eukaryota > Metazoa > Echinodermata > Echinoidea > Diadematoida > Diadematidae > Diadema > Diadema setosum. Next base: position 23,245,837 of record CM067071.1, on the reverse strand, counting down.
AAGATCAATAACTGTTTTGGGGATATTGGTGACTGCATTAATTTCGTAACCCTTGCCAACTTTTTTAAATCTGCCTTTATACTTTAAGTATTTGACATCTCAATGATAAAGAACACGTCTCAATTAATGACATCCTTGAAATGACGCATTGAATGACACCTTGAAAATCACGCATGGAAAATCATGGAACTCGAAACCAGAGCAAAGTGATATTAACAGAGGTTGATTATATTACTTTTCCAGTTATTCCAAAGTGATGCCTGACCTAAGCAAAACGTGTGGTATAAACACTGTTACACTTCATCACCCTTTTATGTCCAACGGCCTATTTTTCGCTTAAACATTTTGTACAACTGTGTGATAGGTTTTAGCTCTGTAATCAAAAGGAGAAGTCATTTCAAGGTTATTCATTGCAAATCACATTGAGTTGCATTGAATTTTAACGAAATTGTTGTATTAATGTAAATCATAAGGAAAGCATATCGCGGGAATTAAGCGCTTTCGTCACCCTGGCCGCCTCTTTTTCGTCACCACTGACGTTTAACTCCTTTATGTTTGTAAGCCCTCGATTCCATATTGCATCTCTCCTGAAAAAAATGCATGTGTTACGCAGCATTGATAAGCAGTCAATTCGAGAACAAAGGTGACTCCATGTAGAGCCCACTAATGTCAAAATCGTCCACTAATGTCAAAACAACCACCAATGTCATAACACGTCGACGACAAATGTCAAAATCGGATTAACCACTAATGTCATAACACGTCGACGACAAATGTCAAAATTTCCAAATTTACTGCAAATGTAATGACGCGTTACTAGGGCGGATCCAGGAATTCCATAAAGGGGAGGCGCCTTCACAAAATCAAAGATTGGAGCGAACCCCCTCCCCAATTTTCTTCTTTTTATTTTTGTTGTGTTGATAAGATAGAGGGGGCACTAAAGGGGCATGCGCCCCCTCTGAATCCGCGATTGCGTCAACCGCAAATGTCAAAATCGGGGATTAACCACAAATGTCATAACACGTCGACCACAAAGGTCATAACGCGTCACAGGGGCGTATCCAGGAATTCCGTGAAGGGGAGGCACCTTTACAAAATCAAAGGCTTGCTCGACCCCCTCCCCATTTTCTTCTTTTCATTTTCTCTTGTTTTAGCAAAATACTATTATAGAGAGGGGGCAGCATGGGGGATGCGTCCCCTCTCGATCCATGATTGCGTCAACCACAAATGACCAAACCCAGTGCTTGCAGGGGCGGATTCAGGAATTTCGTAAAGTGGAGGCGTCTTTACGAAGTCAAAGGCTGGCGCGACCCTCCCCCCTCCATCATTTTCTTCTTTTTATTTCTGTTGTGTTGATAAAATAAAGAGAGGGGTACCATGGGGGATGCGCCCCTCTCGATCCATGATTGCGTCAACCACAAATAACCAAATTTATTGCTTGCATTATAGGGGCGGATCCAGGAATTTTGTAAAGGGGAGGCGTGTTTACAAAGTCAAAGGCTGGCGCGACCCTCCCCTCCCCTATTTTCTCCTTTTTATTTTTGTTGTGTTGACGAAATAAAGAGAGGGGGCACTACAGGGGGATGCGCCCCTCTCAATCCACGATTGCGTCAACCGGAAATCAGGGATTAACCACAAATGTCATAACGCGTCGACCACAGATGTCAAAATTTTCAAACTAACTGCAAACAGGGGTGGATCCAGGAATTCCTTAAAGGGGAGGGCGCCTTTAGAAAAGTCTGCGCGACCCCCTCCACCATTTTCTAATTTTTTTGTTTTTGTTGTTTTAACATAATATAGTGAGGTTGCACCAGAGGGGGAAGCGCTCCCTCTCGATCCATGATTGCGTCAACCACAAATATCAAAACTCATTGCTTGCATTACACGGGCGGATCCAGGAATTCCGTAAAACTGGAGGCGGCATTACAAAATTAATGGCTACTGCACCCTCCATTTTTTTCTTTTTATCTATGTTGTTATAACCAAAAAAAGAAAAGAAAGAAAGGGGGCACCAGAGGGTGATGCATCCCCTTCTCGATCCATTATTGTGTCAACCACAAATGGAAAAACTCATTACTTGCATTACAGGGGCGTATACAGGAATTCTATAAAGGGGGGTTTAAAATCAAAATTAAAGCTGCCGCAACCCCATCCCATTTTTCTGTTTATTTCTGCTGTTTTAACAAAAAATAGATAGGGGCACTAGAGGGGGATGTGCCCCCCCCCCCCCGATCTGAGATTGCGTCAACCACAAGTTAATGTCAAAACCCATCGTTTGCATTACAGGGGCGTTTCTAGGAATTCCAGGAGGCGTCTTTAGAAAGTCAAAGGCTGGCGCGACCCTCCCCCTCCCCCATTTTCTTCTTTTTATTTCTGTTGTGTTGAAGAAATAAAGAGAGGGGGCACTAAAGGGGGATGCGCCCCCTCTCAATCCGCGATTGCGTCAACCGCAAATGTCAAAATTGGGGATTAACCACAAATGTCGACCACAAAGGTCATAACGCGTCATAGGGGCGTATCCAGGAATTCCGTGAAGGGGAGGCACCTTTAGAAAATCAAAGGCTCGCGCCCCCGCCCCCGCCCCATTTTCTTCTTTTCGTTTTCTCTTGTTTTTAGCAAAATATAGAGAGGGTTCACCATGGGAGATGCGCCTCTTCTCGATCCGTGATTGCGTCAACTACAAATGACCAAACTCATTGCTTGCATTACAGGGGCGTATCCAATAATTTCGTGAATTTAATCAAAGGCTCGCGCGAAACCACCCCATTTTCTTTTTTTTCATTTTCTTTTGTTTTAACAAAATATTCCTGGACCCGCCCCTATAATGCAATCGCGGATCGAGAGGGGGCGCATTCCTCTCTGGTGCCTTCTTTCATTTTTTTTTCAAACAAGAGAAATAAAAAGAAAAAATAGGGGATGCGGCAGTTCTAATTTTGTAAAGTCGGCTCCCCTTTACGAAACTCCTGGATAAGCCCCTGTGACGCGGTATGACATTTGCAGTACGTTTGGAAATTTTGACATTTTTGTGGTCGACGTCTTATGACATTTATGGTTAATCTAATTTTGACATTTGCGGTCGGCGCAATCGCGGATCGAGAGGGGGCGCAACCCCTCTGGTGACACCTCGCTATGTTTTGTTAACACAACAGAAATAAAAAGAAGAAAATGGGGGGGGGGAGAGAGAGTTGCGCCAGGATTTGACTTTGTAAAGACGACTCCCCTTTACGAAATTCCTGGATCCGCCCCCGTAATGCAAGCAATGAGTTTGATCATTTGTAGTTGACGCAATGAAAAGAGGAAAATGGGGAGGGGGTCGCGCGAGCCTTTGATTTCATAAGGGTACCTCCCCTTCACGGAATTCCTGGATACGCCCCTGTGATGTGTTATGACGTTTGTGGTCGACGTATTATGACATTTGTGGTTAATCAACGATTTTGACATTTGCGGTTGACGCAATCGCGGATTGAGAGGGGGCGCATCCCCCTTTAGTGCACCCTCTCTTTATTTTATCAACACAACAGAAATAAAAAGAAGAAAATGGGGGGGGGGGGAGGGGTCACACCAGCCTTTGATTTTGTGAAGGCACCTCCCCTTTATGGAATTCCTGGATCCGCCCTTGTGACGCGTCATTACATTTGCAGTAAACTTGGAAATTTTGACATGTTTGTCGTCGACGTGTTATGACATTAGTGGTTGTTATGACATTTGTCGTAGACGTGTTATGACATTACTGGTTGGTTATGACATTTGTCGTCGACGTGTTATGACAGTAGTGGTTGTTTTGACATTAGTGGGCGATTTTGACATTAGTGGGCTCTACACCCCTATTGTGGAGGCTTATGTCGGTGTATTTCTCATTGAATAAATAACTGTTGATAACGAAGGCTTGAGTCTGGCCAATAGGGTATAAATGCCCAAAGGACCCATTTTGGCATACATTTGGAAATATGTATATTTTCCATAATAGAGGCATATTGCTTATACATGTTGCTGTTATCTCCTATTGGCCAGTAGGTTCATATTGGTATATATTTGACATAATATAACTCACATCTGTTGATAACCCAGTTTTGACCTTGGCCAATGCCCGAAAGTGCCCATTTTGTGATATACATGAAAATATCGATATTCTTTGTAATTGAATTGTGTGTTTATAGAAAAAGCTGTTTTCCCCTATTGGCCAGATTTATATAAGTATAATTGTCATTATATAAGCATAAAACTGTTGATAAGCAAGGTTTGACCCTGGCCAATAGGGGATAAATGCCCGAGAGTGCCCATTTTATATATATATATATATATATATATATATATATATATATATATATATGAAAATATCGTTTGTTTTTTTTTGTAATTGAGTTATATGTGTTTGTAGAAAAAGCTGTTTTCTAATATTGACCAGGTTTACATTGGTATAATTGTCATCGTGGTTTGAGGATTTACGTCGGGGATCGTGGTTTGTAGATTTACATCAAGATTCTTAATATCACATGTCAAGCCTGGATACTTCAAGTAAGATCTTTCCGTTTTCTCTATGATAGGGTGATACAGTGGTTGAGTTTGTGCGTGTGTCGATGGAGCTCCTAAAAAAACGGGACATTAAATGATAATAAGGAGACTCATGTATGTCAGAAGACATGCATGGCTCCGGATCATTGGACTCTACCTCTCATCTTCATCTCACGTATGGCTTCTAGTAGCTGCTTGAGCACGGCAGCGGATGGACTACGTATGATGGGTGCATAACACATGCCTAAAGTGTGTGATATGGTTAAGTAGCTATTCTTACACCCTTTGGTGTGGGGTAGTGAGGTAATGTGAGTGCCGTCTTCACTCCAGTGCTTAAAGTCTTTCCGGCGGAGGAGGCAGAAGAGTTGTTCTACAGCAACCAATGGCTTCAAAGGCGGTAAGTAAGGTGTGAGGCACACCTCACCTCATCAGGGAACGTTTCAGAAATAACGTAAAGCAGACCAAATCTTACCCAGGTGCTGATATAGACTCAGATCATAATCCAGTGCTTGTGAAGATGTGTCAAACTGAAGAAGACTAAGAGAACATCCAAAGGTCCAAACCTGGGAATCGATGTAAGTGCATTGAAAACAGATATTTCCGATGAACATAATGTAACATTTCGCAATCGTTATGAAAGTGTAAATGTAGAAATTGAAGATCAGTCAAATAATGTAGAATCTGTGGAAAAAAACATGGAAAAACTTCAAACTCAGCTTACAGTCTGCCAACGAAATTCTACCAAAGAAAAAGAGACAGGCGAAACAGCCTTGGATGACGGAGCAGCTACTTCAGATGATGTCTAAAAGACGGAAGTACAAAAGAGGTTCAGTAAATTATAAGAATCTGAATGATGAGATTGATAAACAGTGCAGAATAGCAAAAGAAGAATGGCTCAATGATAAATGCGAGGAGATCGAAGAGCTTGACAAACAACACAGAACTTTTCAACTACACAAAGAAACCAAGAATCTGTGTGGCATCAAGAAACGTTCAGCAAAAATTGGCTGTATTCAAGGGAAGGATGGTATAATCATCTTTGATAGAGATAAGATTCTTGATAGATGGGTGGAATATGTTGACTTGTTTGTTGATGATCGTCCTCCAAAACCAGAGGTAACTGAATGTGAAGGCCCCGCCATTCTAGAATAAGAGGTTATAAATGCTTTGAAAGAGATGAGAAACAACAGGGCAGCAGGACTAGATGGGATCCAGGCTGAAATGCTTAAAGCTTTGGATGATTATGGTGTTGCTCAGTTGACTCAGTTATTGAACAGTATATATGAAACAGGATATCTTCCATCAGGCTTGCTGGAATCTGTGTTCATAACACTGCCCAAAAAACCAAAGACAATGGAATGTGGTGACTTCAGGACTATCAGTCACATGAGCCATATCATAAAGATCCTATTCAAGATAATTCTGAAGAGGAATCAGTTTCTGCTCAGTGAGAACTCTGGAGAAACTCAATTTGGCTTCAAGTCGGGGTCTGGGACACGCAGTGCCATATTTACTATGCGCATCGTTACGGATAAGTGCTTGGAAAATTGAAAAGACCTCTATGTATGGTTCATTGATTATGCTAAGGCATTTGATAGAGTCCAGCACCAGAAAGTTTTCGAGTGTCTCCGCAATACCGGGATGGACAGTAAGGATCTGAGAGTGATTGCAAACCTGTACTGGAACCAAAGGGCATGCGTCAGGATCGACAATGAATTTTCTGATTATGCAGAAATAAAACGAGGTGTTCGTCAGGGATGCATCATGTCACTTAGTTTGTTTTATCTATACACAGAATGCATTTTTAAAAGCATTGAAGACATGCCTGGCATTAACGTTAGTGGAGTAATGATAAATAATCTGAGATATGCGGATGATACTGTGTTGCTAGCTGACAATGAACAAGACCTGCAAACAATTGTTAATATCATATACCGCCAAAGTAGAGCATTTGGCTTGGACATGAATGTGAAAAAGACCAAAACGATGGCAATATCTCGAAAGGTGGAAATACCAAGGGTAAACATCTCTATCAGCAACACTCTCCTGGAACAAGTCAGTGAATTCACATATTTAGGACAAAATGTTTATGAAGATGGGAAGAATGGTGGAGAAATTAGGAGAAGAATTGGAATGGCTAAAACTAAGTTTACCCAAATTAGTAAAGTGTTGACATCAAGGAAGATATCTACTGTAACCAAGCTCAGACTGGTTAAATGTTACGTGCATTCAACTCTCCTTTACTGTTGTGAAAAATGGACATTGTACTTGGATGATATGAAAAGGCTGGCTGCATTCGAGATGTGGATATTCTGACAGGAAAACAAATTAGTATGTTCTAGATCATCTGAATGTCACATTTGAAAGACAAATCAAGAAAACTCAAATATTTTGGCCATGTTAAAAGACATCAGAACATCCAAAAAAGTGTACTGGAAGGGATTATAGAAGGCAGGAGATGCAGAGGACGCCAGCGCGGTGTGTGGTGTAACAACATAAAGGAGTGGACAGGAAAGAGTGTGGCTGCATGTAGTAAGGCGGCCATGAACAGAACAGAGTGGAGGTCCATAGTCGCCAACCTTCGGACTGAAGACGGCACTTAAGAAGAAGAATTGTCAAAATAAATAATAACTGTTGATAACGAAGGCTTGAGCTTGGCCAATAGGGTATAAATGCCGAAAAGGGCCTATTTTGGAATATATAGTCGGAAATATAGTATTTTATATAATAGAGGCATATCGCTTATAGATTTCGCTGTTATCCCCTATTGGCCAGTCTCATGTTGGTATATTTGACATAGTATAACTCATATTATGTTGATAACCAAGTTTTAACCCTGGCCAACAGGGGATGAATACCCGAAAGGGCCCATTTAGTGATATACATGAAAATATCGATATTCTTTGTAATTGAGTTATGTGTGTTAGTAGAAAAAGCTGTTTTCCCCTATTGGCCAGGTTTATATAGGTATGATTGTCATAAAATAAATAAAAAACTGCTGATAACGAAGGGTTGAGCCTGGCCAATAGGGTATAAATGCCCGGAAGGGCCCATTTAGTGATATACATGAAAATATCGATATTCTTTATAATTGAGTTATGTGTGTTTGTAGAAAAAGCTGTTTTCCCCTATTGGCCAGGTTTATATTGTCATAAAATAAATAAAAAACTGTTGATAACGAAGGGTTGAGCCTGGCCAATAGGGTATAAATGCCCGGAAGGGCCCATTTAGTGATATACATGAAAATATCGATATTCTTTGTAATTTAGTTATGTGTGTTTGTAGAAAAAGCTGTTTTTCCCTATTGGCCAGGTTTATATAGGTATGATTGTCATAAAATAAATAACAAACTGTTGATAACGAAGGGATGAGCCTGGCCAATAGGGTATAAATGCCCGAAAGTGCCCATTTTGTGATATACATGAAAATATCGATATTCTTTGCAATTGAGGTATGCGTGTTTGTAGAAAAAGCTGTTTCCCCTATTGGCAACGTTTATATAACTCTAATTGTCATTAAATAAATTATAACTGTTGATACCGAAGGCTTGAGCCTGGCCAATAGGGTATAAATGCCCCAAAGGGCCTATTTTGGGATATAGTCGGAAATATGTGTATTTTATATAATAGAGGCATATGGCCTATAGATGTCGCTGTTATCCCCTATTGTCCAGTTTTATATTGGTATATTTGACATAATATAACTCACATCTGTTGATAACCCAGGTTTGACCATGGACAATAGGGTATAAATGCCCGGAAGGGCCCCTTTTGTGATATACATGAAAATATCGGTATTCTTTGTAATTGAGTTATGTGCTGGGAGTTGGGAGTTTCTCAATGTGTTTTATGATGAATTTTCTTTAGTAAAGTAGTTCTTCTTTCGTAAAATTATTGACATGCGATTTGAATATGAGGGCTCAAGTGCGTCAAACTGCAGTAAATTGAGGGTGAAGAACTAAAAATTCAGCAAGTGTGAAGAAATAAATTTGGCCAACAAATATGTTTAGAGATTACATCAAATTGCACACCACTTTACTAAAGTTTTCCTCCTCGATGTCAGAATATCAACAACTTCCCATTTCGAGAGCACATGTCACTAGAAAAAAAAAATCGTAGCAAAACGAGGTAAATTCATCTGGAACCAAAGTGATAGATAAATCATCGTAATGTATAAGCAAAGGAAATTGTTGGGGTAAATCGACTTCGTCACTCTTACCGCCTCTTTTCGTCACTCTTTATGTTTAACTACCCCATACATTTGAGCACTTGAATGCAAAACACAAGTGTTAGGTGGAAACGTCAGTACTCTCCTGTGGAATGTGGAATAATGATTTGGTATATTACTTGAGTATATTTGAGTTGACGAAATCCCTTTAGCAAACGATATATCGTTTGCTAAATGGATTTCGTCGACTTTTGTAACCCGCTTCTCTGAATTATATTTGTCTGCACTACAAAATTCTTGATAACGCACTTTATGAAGTAAAACAAAGCAACGTTCGATTTGATGAAATTGCTGAACATAATAGTTGACCAGTAGAAGATATCGTCAAGGTTGTCGTCTTTTTATTTCGTCAAACTTTATGTAGACCTGTCTGATGCATTTCATTGCACAGAGTGAAACACATGTAACTCGAAGTAAATTTTTCATAAAACACATTGACATGCATGCAACTCTAACGAAAATTTAATATGAATGTGAATAATAAGAAAAGCAAATCGTGAGCTAAGTCGATTTCGCCACCCATGAGCATTTGAAAGCAAAACACATGTCTCCGGGACACTGTCTGATGCATTGGAGCCATCTAGTCAACAGGATGAATCACTTGTAGAGAATTGGTAATAAAACCGAATGACATAAGCAAAGCTAATTGTGGGCTAAAGTCATTTCATCCACATGCGATTCAATGAATTTGAAAAGTTATATCTGGAATAGTACTTTAAGGAAAAAATCGTTAAATGGTTGTGATATATTGAAGGAATAATTTTATTCTTTGCGTCATTAATGTAAATGACGCAATTAATCGTAATTAAACGAAATGTTATTCAACTGTGAATGCTTCGTGTATTATTTTGATTCATGCAATTTGGTAAAACGCATTTTCTTTCATTTTAGTTACCTTTACTTACAACTGACTGATGTATTTGCACAATAAGCGGCATGCATTTCGAAATAAAGTATTTTAATGAGCTAACGGTTCTATTCAAACATGTTGCTGGCTGAATCAATTCGTCACTATTGACGGTATAAGTACTCGTAATATAAAAAGTCGTTTTACCACTAATCTCTTAAAGTGGTTAATCAAGAACTTTGTATCAAACAGAAATAGAATGTAAAGAAGTAGGTTAAAAATACATCAGACAGTTGCAAATATCGGATGACGAAAAAAGTGTGCAATTGCGAAAACATCTATTTAACTAAAGAAAATGCTCTGGTTATATACCATATAGTCATATTAGTTGGGTTTTGTAGTTTTAATGCTTGTCAATGTGTCATGCGAATCAAGTTCTCTTTGTTTCAGATTCCTTAATGCGCTTTGTATTCGATTCCTTAAATACATGAGGCAGTGTTACATAAATCTTGACATGGAAAGGCAGCAAAGGTGACGAAATCGATTTAGAAAATAATTTGCTGTATACATCACACTGGGGTACCACTTATCGAAAAAAAGATAAAAGGCGGTAAAGGTGACAAAACCGATTCAACCCACGATCGATTTGCTTCGTTTATACATGGCATTGATATGATACTTACGGAGTTTCTCAATGTGTTTTATGAAGAATTTTCTTCTTGAGGTTAAATAGTTATTCTTTCGTGAAATAAGTGACACGCGATTTGAATTTGAGGGCTCAAGTGCGTCAAACTGCAGTAAATTGGAGGTGACGAACTAAAAAGGCAACAAGTGTGAAGAAATCAATTTGACCAACAAATATGATCTGATACAAGTGATCTGAACAAGGATCAGGGACGCCACCACCTACCCAGGACCTACGACCACCTCATCTTGTCATGTGACTCGCGCCCCAGGAGGCGAGGTCACGTGACCACCAATTCCCGGTAACCATCAATAGGCTCCGAAGGTCGATGTATGTCGGCCGCAGGCCACCACCCCTAAACAAGTAAGTTGTGAGTTTTTTGGTTTAAATTTTCTTTCCATCATGACCAACAAATATGTTTAGAGATTACATCAAATTGCACACCGCATTACTACAGATTTTCTCCTCGATGTCAGAATATCAACAACTTCCCATTTTGAGAGTACATGTCACTTGAAGAAAATTCGTAATTAAACGAGGTGAATTCAACTGGAACCAAAGTGAAAAATCATCGTAATGTATAAGCAAAGGAAATTATGTGGTAAATCGACTTCGTTACACTTACCGCCTCTCTTCGTCACTCTTTATGTTCAACTGCCTCATATATTTGAGCACTCGAATGCAAAACACGTCTTCGGTGGAAACGTCAGTACTCTCCTGTAGAATGTAGAATAACGATTTGGTGTATTACTTGTACATCGTTTGCTAAAGTGATTTCGTCGACTTTTGTAACCCGCTTCCCTGAATCATATTTGACTGCAAAACAAAATTCTTGATTAGGCACCTGGAGAAGTAAAACAAAGCGCTGTGCGACTTGATGAAATTCCTAAACATAAAAGTTGGCCAGAAAAAGATATCGTCATGGTTGTCGTCTTTTTATTTCGTCACTCTTTATGTAGAGCTGTCTCATGCATTTGAGTGCACAAAGTGAAACACATGATACTCGAAGTAAATTCTTCATAAAACACATTGACATGTATGCAACTCTAACGAAAGTGGAACATGCTTGTGAGTTATAAGAAAAGCGAATCGAGGACTTAAGTCGATTTCGATTCTTGAGCATTTTAAAGCAAAACACATGTCTCCGGGAGACTCTCTAAAGCATATGAGCCATCTAGTCAACAGGATAAATCACTTGTAGAGAATTCGTAATAAAACCGATTGAGATTCATGCAACTCCATCTTAAGTAATATCATCGTTATACATAAGCGAAGCTAATTGTGGGCTAAATCCATTTCGTCCACATTCGACTCCTTAATGAATTTGAAAACTTGTATCTTAAATAGTACTTACGGACAAATCGCCATATTGAAGGAATCATTTTATTCTTTGCGTCATTAATGTAAATGACGCAATTAACCGTAATTAAACGAAATGTATCAAATTGAGAATACTTCGTGTATTATTTGATTCATTCAACTTGGTAAAACGCATTTTCTTTCTTTTTAGTTACCCTTTACTTACAACTGACTGATGTATTTGCACAATAAGCGGCATGCATTTCGAAGGAAAGTATTATAATGATCTAGGGGTTCTATTCAAAAATGTTGCTGGATGAATCAGACCGTGACCGTTGTTGTTATAAGTACTCGCCATATAAAAAGGTCGTTATACCACTATACTCTTAAAGTGCTTAATCAAGAACTTTGTATAAAAGAGAAATAGAATAAAAAGAAGCAGGTTCAAAATACATCAGACAGTAACACTGTTGCAAATATCGGATGGCGAAAAAAAGTTTGCAATTGCGACGAAATCTATTTAACTAAAGAATATGCTCTTGTTATATAATCATATCGTCATGCTAATTGATTTTGTAATTTTAATGCTTGGCAATGTGTCATCCGAATTAAGTTCTCTTTGTTTCCGATTTCTTTATCGATTCCTTAATGCGCTTATATTCGATTCCTTAAATACATGAGGCAGTGTAACAAAAATCTCGACATGGAACGGCAGCAAGGGTGACGTAATTGATTTAGCCAACAATTTGCTCTGCTTATACATGACACTGAGGTACCACTTATAAAAAAAAAATTAAAAGCGGTAAATGTGACGAAACCGATTTAGCTCAAGATCAAAATTTGCCTGGTTTATACATGACATTCATGTGACAGTTTTGTTACAGTTGGGAGTTTCTCAATGTGTTTTATGAAGAATTTTCTTCTTTAGTTAGTTTCTTCTGTCGTTACGTGTCACTTATGGCACGTGATTTGAATTAGAGGGCCAAAATGCGTCAAACTGCAGGGAATTGATGGTGAAGAACTAAAAAGGCATCAAGAGTGAAGAAATCAATTTGGCCATCAAATACGATTAGATATTACATCAAATTTCACACCCCTTTACTAAAGTTTTCCTCCTTGATGTTTGATATCAAGCACTTCCTATTTTGAGGGCACAAGTCACTTGAAGAAAATTCGTCATAAAACAGAATGAGATGAAATAAACTGGAACCAAAGTGATAATGATCATAATGTATAGGTAAATGAAATTGTGGGGTAAATCGACTTCGTTACTCTTACTGTCTTTTTCAGTCACTCTATCTTGAACTGCCTCATATATTTGAGCACTCGAATTCAAAACACAAGTCTTTGGTGGATACGTCAGTACTCTCCTGTGGTACGTGGAATACTGATTTGATATATTACCTGCAGTTGACCTGTATGCCGCTTGCTAAAGGGATTTCGTCGCCTTTTTCGTCACCCTGTAGTTAAACTGTCGGATGTATTTGTAACCCGCTTCTCTTAATTATATTTTGTCTGCAATACAAAATTCTTGATAACGCACTTTGGGAAGTAAAACAAAGCGGTGTGCGATTTGATGAAATCTGTTAACATAATAGTTGGCCAGAAAAAGACATCGTCATGGTTGTCGTATTTTTATTTGGTCACCATTTATGTATATTATGTAGAGCTGTCTGATGCATTTGAATACCCAAAGTGAGAAACGTGTCACTCGAAGTAAATTCTTCGTAAGACACATTGACATGCAAGCAACTCTAACGAAAGTGAAACATGAATGTGAGTCATAAGAAAACCGTGGACTAAGTAGATTTCGTCGCCCTTGAGCATTTAAAAGCAAACACATGTCTCCGTGAGTCTGTCTAATGCATAAATCACTTGTAGAAAATTCGTAATAAAACCGAATGAGATTCATGCAACTCCATCTTAAGTAATAACATCGTTATACATACGCAAAGCAAATTGTGGGCTAAATCTATTTCGTCACGCTTAACGGATTTTTCCGTCTCCCTTTATATTGAACTGACTAATTTATTTAAGCAATCAAATGGAAAGCTAAAATTTCTGGGAGAAAAACGTCTTTAGAAAAAACAAAACAAAAACAAAACAAAACAACTTAATATATAAGACTGAAAAGCGTTTTTGGTCACAATGTGTGTTCACCAAGTATGTCTCAAGTACCCAATTGAAACCGCCGTCTCTTTTGGGAAAAACTTATTAATTAGTGTAGCACATTGAAAAGCATTCACCTCTCAGTAAAGCATAACGATATTTGAGCGTACTGGTGTCTAAATCGAATTCGGCATCATTGTGTTTTTTCGTTGTCCTCTACATACCACTTCACTGGTGAATTCGAAAACTCCTATCCGGTATAGAACTTTACGGAGCAAATCGTTAAATGCTTGTGCTATATAGACGGAATCATTTTTTTTTTTTTTTTTGTCATTACTGTAAATGACGCAATCAAGCGAAATTATACGAAATGTTATCTAACTGTGAATACAAAAAAGTTGGCAATCTCGAGGAAATTAATTTAACTAAAGAAAATGCTCTTGTAATATACCATACCGTCATAAAAAATAAAAGGCGGCAAATGTGACAAAACCGATTTAGCCCACGATCGATTTGCTTCGTTTAGACATGGCATTGATATGATACTTACGGATACTCAAGTTGGGAGTTTCTCAATGTGTTTTATGAAGAATTGGTAATAAATTGGTAATAAAACGAGGTGAATTCAACTGGAACCAAAGTGATAAATCATCGTAATGTATAAGCAAAGGAAATTGTTGGGGTAAATCGCCTTCGTCACTCTTACCGCCTCTTTATGTTGAACTGCCTCACATATTTGCGCACTTTAAAGCAAAACACAAGAGTTTGGTGGAAACGTCAGTACTCTCCTGTGGAATGTGGAATAATGATTTGGTTTATTACTTTACTATCGGTATAGATGATGACTGACACAGTTCCACTCATGTATCTTGGTTATTTCTTGTTATGCTTCCTAGAAAGATTCCAAAGACCTGCTCTTCTTGGGCAATGGGAGCTGCACAGAGCATGCATACGATTTGTCACTTTCATGTGGCCCATTTTGATTATTCTTTCATAGCTGCCACACTAATTCCTGTCACCTTTACATTTGTACCATGTGACAATATTGCCATGTCTGAGATCTTTTGTAAGAATTTCATTAGACCATGTAACTTAATAAATGTAGGAGCTGTTCTCTGACCCGATTCCATCTAGACTTGTAATTTTTCTGCGTGTAAATTTGTCCATAAGTGGAAATTTGCTATTGCAGAATAACTTCATTGCTTTTTCAAGCTTTTCTCAAGTTCCAGGAGCTGCTAGGCTATAGGCAATTGAGTGCTGATCCACTTGCTCTGTTGCTGCTGCATTTATTGTGGGAGTGTTGCTCAGGGGCTCAAAGTTCTACCCAATGTCTTACGATATTATTCCCCCTGTATGCAGCTGGGTGCCACCAGAGCTGGTGACAGGTGTAATGTTGGCTGTTAGTGGGCAATACTCTTCCTTCAGTGCAGTAAATGCCGTCTGTTACATCATACCAGGTAGAACTACTTCAGTCCCTGACAGCATGCAAAACCAGAAAATACACAGTTCAAAAAACACTCATATTAATAATAAAGCCATGGACAACACTCTTTGTTTGAAGTCATTCAAAGATTTATTTTAATTCTGTATTCCTCTTTACATCCACACTGTTGAATCATCTATAATTCTAGATGATTTATCTTTTCAACAAAGACGTAATATGCATCAAAGCTCTACTGTAGTGCTGTAATCATAAAAGTTTTTTTACATATAGTATATGATATATCTCTATGTGTATTTTACCTCCTACAGCACTCTATTAACCTTTCAAACAAAGGAAGCTTTATTGATATTAAAAAGCCAATACTCTGCACAAATAAGCTAGTCACATTTACACTGTCACTCAAATGAGACAAAGCTCCAGTTAAACAACTTACATGAATCTCTAAAGATGATGAATAGAAAAAAGAAAAAACACACAATGTGTATTAGAACTGACAAAATATGGCGAATAATCTTTCCCGAACAAAACAGAAAAAAACCACGTCTTCAAAATGGCTAAGAACCACCAAAGCTGTATTTATTTACTATGTTTACATATGTATACTGTAAACATCAAATATTTCGCATTGTTGAAATTTCATGCATATTTTTTACTTGTGATATCAAATGTCATCTAGTACCTGTTGATCATTGAAATATCTTATATAAGTTGTTCTATTGCAGCCCATGTTTGCACACTTTTGAATAAGCTTGAACTCTTGATCCGCCATAACTTGAGGAAACAACAAATACACACACTTTCATCTCTCTTTTTTCTTGTCCTTTCACAATACAAACATGGAAGAAAACATATTAGATGCAATTCTTTTAAAATGCAACAGAAAAAGACTGCCAGTGCATTCTTTAGTATGTATTTGGTCAAGTAACCCATGAATATATAACAGAACAGCTTAACCAAATTCTAACTGGTAAATCTCACATGTTTATATTCATGCACTGTCTTGGACATAATTATGGGCTAGCAACCTACAAAATACTATTCTATACTAAGAGTGCAAAGGGGTATGTAAAACCAAGCGATTGCTTTCTTTACAAGGAAATTCGTCTGTGGAAATTTAATGTAAGATTTCCCCCCCCCCTCCCTCTCTCTCTGGGATTCTCCCCCCTCCCCCCCCCCCAAAAAAAAAATAGAATTTACCTCCCGATAAATTTAATCCCTGAAATGGACACAAGGTTATTCATTCTGTAGGTTTTCTAAACAACTTCTGATGTCAAAAATAACGGTAAATGTTACATACACACAATTGGCTATACAGGGCGTATCAAAAAAAAAGTTACACTTTTGAAAAAAATTGTCTAAATTACATTTCAAAATATTTGGAAGATCTTTCCATATTTATGGATACCCAATAGTCTCATCTATCAAGTGCAATCAACAAAACAAATTTTAATTCACGCTTGACTGAACACTGACGTTCTTTGTCCAGAGTGTGAAAAATGGCTTGCACCACATTGAAAGACGATGGAAAATTCAGCCAGCAGTCCAAATAAGTGTTCTCATTCAAACAAATTGATCTTTTGCTCACAGTTTTGATTATGTAATGCTAGTTTAGGAATTTTCTGGCGATTTTCTGTCATGTTTTAAATGATTCCATTGTATTATGGAAGGTTGATTAACAACATCAAGATCTTTTAAGCGCAGTTATCACAAATCATGCATAGACATATCGAACCCACATGCCAGTCACTCAGTCAAGAGGAAAAGTACAAAATTAATGCATCCTCAGATTATTCAATCAATCCAATCAATCAATTAATCAAGCAATCGATCATTCATTCAATCAATCAATCAGTCACAATTGTATGCATGTTTTATAAAAAGTGGCAGATCGACATAGGGAATATCACCTCCCCCCCCCCCGTGGCTTAAAGGCTGATCAATGTTTGAAAAACTGATTTATTTGTTAGTTTATTCGTTCAATCAGCCGACTGATCATTTCAATGACTGAAAAGTGATTAATTATTGGGTTGATTCACTGATTGATTGAACGACTCAATGACTGACTAACTGATATATCGGTTGACGTATTGATGGGTTGATTGATTGATTGATAGATCAATTGGTCATTCAATTGATTGATTAATGGGATGAATGATTTGAATATTGATTAATTAATTTGGTACCACTACCGCATTAATGAATAACTGGCATTTGATATTGATGTTTTCGTGTATTGTGAAGACTGTGCTTTAAAGATCTTGAAGTAATTACACACTCTCATTCTCACCAATTGATTTATGAATGAAATCATTAAAATTACGATAAAGCTGACAAAAAAATCTCAGACTATCATAACATAATCAAAGCTTTAAGCAAAAGAGCAATTTGTTTGAATGGGAGCACTTATTTGGATTGCTGGCTGAATTTTCCATCTTCTTTCAATTTGGCGCAAGTCATTTTTCACACTTTGGACAAAGAGCTTCAGTGTTCAGCCAAGCGTGAACAAAAATTTGTTTTGTTGATTGCACTTGATAGATGAGACTATTGGGCATCCATAAATATGAAAAAATCTTCCAAATATTTTGAAATGTAATTTAGACAATTTTTTCAAAAGTGTAACTTTTTTTGATATGCCCTGTATAGGAGAAGATAGTGGGCATGGCAGACTAAATTTTAGGCCGAGCAAAACTTGTGGCGTTAATGTCTGATTTAATTTCATTCACCATCCACCCTAACTGAGCTATCTTTGTTGATTATGGTACATGCATGGATTTGACAACACAAAGTGAATATCCACAATTACTTTCATGCCATTACACGGTTGTTTGGGTTTCTTTTGAATACATCTGCATTCATTCTACAAGGGTCCACCACATTTGGTACAATGACCATATGCATGCAGAAAAATAAACCTCATTTCTTTCTTCTCTGCTTTGAAATCTGGAGGGCATTTCATGAAGCATCTTAACTGACAAATTCATCAGACAAACAAGGAAAAGTAGAAATTACGCAGTGCGTAATATATGTCCCCGCCGGAAGTAGCATTTTAGTAGCAAAATGTACAATATAGGTAAAAAGATGAAGGTCAAAGGTCAAAATTCTATGTAGAAGTTTTGAAGCCCTCACCTAGTGCCATCACATAAAGCAAACGGAATCGAAATCGGGTTAGAAATGGCGAAGGAGTAGCATTTTGTAGCCAATGTACAATATAGGTAAAAAAATCAAGGTCAAAGGTCAAAGAAGTCAAAGGTCAAAATTCTGTGTAGAAGTTTTGAAGCCCTCACCTAGTGCCATCACTTAAAGCAAACGGAATTGAAATCGGGTTACAAATGGCAAAGGAGTAGCATTTTGTAGCAAAATGTACAATATAGGTCAAAAATCAAGGTCAAAGGTCAAAGAAGTCAAAGATCAAAATTGTATGTAGAAGTTTTGAAGCCCTCACCTAGTGCCATCACATAAAGCAAACGGAATCGAAATCGGGCTAGAAATGGCGAAGGAGTAGCATTTTGTAGCCAATGTACAATATAGGTAAAAAAATCAAGGTCAAAGGTCAAAGAAGTCAAAGGTCAAAATTCTGTGTAGAAGTTTTGAAGCCCTCACCTAGTACCATCACTTAAAGCAAACGGAATTGAAATCGGGTTACAAATGGCAAAGGAGTAGCATTTTGTAGCAAAATGTACAATATAGGTCAAAAATCAAGGTCAAAGGTCAAAGAAGTCAAAGGTCAAAATTGTATGTAGAAGTTTTGAAGCCCTCACCTAGTGCCATCACATAAAGCAAACGGAATCGAAATCGGGTTAGAAATGGCGAAGGAGTAGCATTTTGTAGCCAATGTACAATATAGGTCAAAAATCAAGGTCAAAGGTCAAAGAAGTCAAAGGTCAAAATTCTGTGTAGAAGTTTTGAAGCCCTCACCTAGTGCCATCACATAAAGCAAACGGAATCGAAATCGGGTTAGAAATGGCGAAGGAGTAGCATTTTGTAGCAAAATGTACAATATAGGTCAAAACATCAAGGTCAAAGGTCAAAGAAGTCAAAGGTCAAAATTCTGTGTAGAAGTTTTGAAGCCCTCACCTAGTGCCATCACATAAAGCAAGCGGAATCGAAATCGGGTTAGAAATGGCGAAGGAGTAGCATTTTGTAGCAAAATGTACAATATAGGTCAAAGGTCAAGGTCAAAGGTCACGACTGAAATTCTGCGTAGAAGTTTCAAAGCTCCCATGTAGTGTTATCATATAAAGCAAACAGAATCAAAATTGGCTCATAAATGACAGAGAAGTAGCAAATTGAAGATTTTGATCACACACGGACGCACACACGGACACACGGACGGACGGACGGACGGACACACGGACACACACACGTACGGAGCCCGTTTCATAGTCCCCTGCTCGAACTCGTTCGGCGGGGACAATTAGCCAATCAGATGCAAGGATTTCAGTAGCTTATAACAGATCGTCAGAAAAAAAATATATCTGACAAAATGCTTCATGAAATGCCCCCTAGGCCCCCCCCCCCCCCCCCCCCCCCTTCCATTGGGAGTTTCAAGATGCCTGGGGTAGTTTTATGTGAACATATTCATATATTATCAGAACTTCACCTATTGTAAAATTACATGCAGGTATATGGCATTCTTTTAGGGTTTAGTCTTTATTCAAGCCACTATGTTGGTAATTCAAATAAATAATAACGGTAAAATTGATACTAAGGCTTCCAAACACCTGGCTTCCCGAGATGGGCTGTCTGAGGAAGAAATATAGCAAAGTCTTTCTCTGTCAGTAGGGCCTACAGGAGGTATGTTACACAAGAAAATTTTTTTAATGCAATATTGTATGACCAAAGGCCAATGTGAACTGAGATAGTTTACATCTCAACTACCTCGCATACACATTGGAAGCCAGGCGCTGGTACAGATTGTGTTGTATGACATGCTACACAGAGTCCTTTGAGATTGGTGTACATTCTGTACATGTATATATCCACAGTATTAGACTTCAAAACATTGGTAGTTTAAGTGCACATTAAGTCTTAAATGCTACTCTCACAAACTTACAGGAGTGCCACACAATGGAGCATTAAGCATATCTAGTTACACTTGTGAGAGAACCTGAAATACCTAGATTTCACTACTAAAATCGTAACAGACAGAATACTGAATAACCCTCTTTGGAGTTGGAAATGAGCTTCTTTTCTTTCATTATTGCTTCTTCCTGGTAAGTATGTACAGGATATCTGAATTAACAATACATTACTCAAATATAATCAAATTTATATATATGCTTAAATACCTCAATGGTAACATCACAAAATCTCTAAGCAATGAACTCCACCTATTAGCCAACGTTTGGCCTGCATGACCAATGCCACTACATCAACTGTGTCATTTCATGACACTCTGACTCAATGCATAACGCCACATTTGCAACTGGAACAAAGTTTCAGAAAACGCTAAAGGGGAATATGAAAAAATCTGTCTCTGCCTCAACTTCCTAAAATTCTGTCATTAACAAGTCGAACAAATAAAAGATAAATTGTGATCTACGTAAAGTGGAAAACTCCACTAAATTCCCAAAATGTGTTCCTAAGAGACTGAATGCTATTCACCAGGTAAATTAGTAATTAAAATCAATGTGAGACCTTTTAGATTCAGCTCTTTCCTACTGCAAATCATTCTACTACCTGAGACTTCTGCTTGTAATAACACACACACAAATTAAACTTGCCACAAAATTTACTCTATATCCTATTGGTTTTTTAGTTTTTGATTACATCATCACTGCATTATCGAGAATGATGTCAGTCATACTATATCATGGAATTCTATCACAACTATTTTTATTGTGTAATCATATTTATACTTTTGAACTCAAGAGTTTGCAAACAATCATTGAAATTCATTAATTGTGATAAGATTCAATTATAAAGACAAGTACATGTGGCCACTGGACATTCATACAAGCACTTTTTTTTTTTTGAACTTCAGCAGCAATCACACCGCAGCCTCTACAATCTGCAGTAAAATTTCATAGCAATTACTGTGCATCATTTCTACTTTGTCAGTACATTTTGTTGAGGTTTGGCACTGATATATTACACGGCATCAAGGATTTTTTCATATATGTTATTTACTGCTTGAGGTGTGTCTCAGTTGCCTTCATGAAAGAAAAAAATTCAAACTGAGAATTTCCCAATATGACAAGGAATCAAACGTGAAGCAATCAGTAAATGTGACCACATTTCATAGTGCAGTGAAATTGTTTGTCCCAACACCATTTCAAAGGTGCTTTCCAAACCAGTCTTGCTAATGTAGGTCACCATACGTGGCTGAAGGTTTGTTTTTACACCTAATTAAACAGTTATCAATACATATGGTTTATTAATATATATTGCACATCAAGTTCTATACACAACGCTATACACATCGGGCAATAATTAGAACACTTACAAGACCTACAGGAAGGCTGGTGAATTCCCTTTTTTTTTCCTGCTGTTTGTCAGAGCTTAAAAAAAATCTAACACCCTGAAATCTGGGTACATGACCTTTCACACCATGGATAACAGCAAACCAAGACAATCAAAAAATGAACAGTCAGAGCTGAATACATACAATATAGCTTCAAACAGTACAAACAGAAATGACAAAAACAAGTTACATGGATTGTGAAAATATCAGATATTTGTATGTTCGAAAGTTTCAATAAATATTATATGTTAGGTATACAAGTTAGAGTGATGAGACTATAACAAACACCAGGACACCTGGATGTGAAGGCGCTGTGATTTTATCACTGGACGATGAACTTCGCTTTGCATTCATTTCTCCCACACATACACACACATATACCAGTACATACTTAACCTAGAAATGTCGCTATGGCAACTGGTATGCCTCTGCTATCTCGCATTATTCTTCAATAGGTCTATAGTACATCCTGACAATGTGAGATGACAGAAGTTTCACATGATTGGCAAAATATTGAAATGACATGCTTGAAAATTTGATGGCACGACCCTAAATGTCTCGAGTGTTTATATATCCCTTGAACAAGGTTTCATTTAGATGGCTAAATTGATTCAGAGAGCAAGCACTCAGAAATTTTACTTCAATTTTGACCCTTGCCCTTTGACCCCATGGCCAAGAACTTTCTTCAAATAATCAAAACTGGTAAGAACTGGCAACATCTAATTTTCACAATTCTTTGAGCTCTTTCAAAAAAAAAAGGAAAAAATGACATTTTAACATCTTGAACTGACCTTTTACCCCATGGCCCAAATCTTTTCCTACAGAATCATTGTAAAGTAATGCATGTCTAGGGGGGTCTAGGGCAATTACCCTGGACCCTTCCCCTAATCCTAACCCTAACCTGAACTCCTAACCCTAAACCTAACCCTAATCTTTACTCTAACCTTACCAGTATTTAGCCGGGGGGTGATTACCCTCTGGGGATAATTGTGCGGATACGATGTCTATACCTAGTTTCACTAAGTTTATGCACTGAGAAATTTCCAAGGTATGGAAAGAATTGTGTAATTTCAGCACTAAATAGAAATTTAGCTTTTTAAAATGACCTTTGATTCCATGACCCAAAAATTCCCAAGAGAATCATTGTCAGGCAGTACATGGATATGTTTTTACTTTCTTGAGGATACCTCGAGCCACTACCAAGATATAGAGAAAAAAGGTGAGTTTTTAGCATTTTAACTTGACCTTTAACCTTTGACCCCATTGCCAAAACCTTTGCCTAAAGAATACATATATACACTAAGTTTCATGGAAAACTAGAGCACTCGCAAGGGGACCTGTTCGAGCACATGTATCCCCCATACCCCATCTGGATGACTTTCTAGACCAAAATGTTGTATAGGTAATATGGCAACTGTCGCTGGAAAAATGAGGGCACTGTCCATGAAAACTTTTGATACCTAGAATAATTCCCCATGAACCTCCATAGCAAGTTTGAATAAAATCCAACAAATCAGGTAGCTGACAGATCAATAGAGCAAATATACGAAATGTGACATGGCATCAAAGCACTGAGGGCATCATCACTACAAACTGTTTCCCACATCATCTATGTATTATGTGTAGAATGATTACCTGTACACCTTAGCAAGTCTGAATAAAAGTTGACGAGAAATGAGACTGGTATAACACATACAAGAAAGATGACATGGCATCCTTTAAAAGTTGGAACAATGAGGGTGGCATCAATGAAAACTTTTCTGTCCTACATGTAGAATTACCACCCATACACAACCTTAGCAAGTCTGAATGAAATCCGTTGAGTAACAATTAAGTTATTGAATAAATAAGCATTTTTGCAAATTTTGCCCTGAGGGTGATCATCGACCATGTAAAAGTTGGAAAAGTGGGGGCAACATTATCAATGGGAATAGGTACCTAGACTCGACTATGATACATTTACATACCAAATTTAAAAAAAAAAAAAATTGGTCTAGAAACCTGGCCAATATTGCACACACAAGCAGACCCTGAAAAATGTACTTTTTTGTGTGTAAAGATAGGACAAGCGAGGGCCCTGTCACCAAAATCAATAGGCTTCTTGGTTTTACCATAATACACCTTCATGCCAAATTTGAAGATGATCTAAATCCATGGTATCCTCCAAGATCTGTTCAGAGGATACAACTAGTTCAGGCATATCACAGATATGGGGAAATAGTGACATTTTAAGAATATGACCCTGACCTTGAGCATGTGCACCCAAAAGTTGATAAGCACAACTTTGTCCACTCGTACATACATATGCCATGTTTTGTTAGGATACCTCAACGGTTTTTAAGTTACAGTGTCCACAAATATTGATTACAGATGGAAAGATTACAGAGAGAAAGCTTATGTTGGTTGATCAGCATGTGCGCGCCTGTAAAATGGCTGCGACTGGCTGGAATGCTCCCCAAGGGAGTGGAGAATGAGCACTGTTTAGTGCTGGTTTGAAATAATGTATCCAGTGACCGGGGTAATAATAGTCTGTAAAAGCGCATTGAGACACTTAAGTGTGAAATGCGCTCTATAAAAACCAGCTATTATTATTATTATTATTAAAGATGGATGGACAGATGGACGGACAACCTGAAAACATAATGCCTCCAGCAACACTTCATGGCAGAGGCATAAAAAAAAAGCAGTTATATTATAGTCATATTAACTTGTGTACCACTCTATAAATTTTAGCACAAAATGCAGCTGATTCTATTTTAATTTTCTAAAATAGACATACATTCTTTTTGACTCTGCTGAAGAGAGAACGAGAGCACATACCTACACATTTTGTATGACGAAAAAAGTCGATAGCCTCATCACCAGACTTCATAAAATACAACTGTTAGTCATGTAGTTTACATAAAAAACAATCCAGGAAATGATATAAAAGAGTGATCAACTGCCATATGACCAAGAGATAATGGTTTGCTAAATCCACACGTATCCAAATTAATGACAATTTTGTCAACAGTTCCATCTTATTAAGGTTTCACTCATCCTCTATCCAATTTTTCTTAAACTCCATGGTATCTAAGTTATCAATCCAATATCATTCATGATCCAAGACAGTTAGGGGTACTGGTAAGCACTCAATCACTAATATTATCATTTACCACAAGATCAGATTGGCATTTCTGCAACATCACACCACATTATGTATACCATATGTTATCTTCTAAAATTTTAAAGTGCTGGTATTCATTTCTGTCAGAACTCTTTGTAGCCACACTTCTTTTGACATATGTCACGCAGTCTACAGCGATTGCCAGAACCAAGTTAATCTCAGCAGCCACATGAAATGTCTGGGATGTAGCACTGTGTAGACCAAATTCAATTAGAGGAATTATCAACCATTACACTTCAACATATAGGAGAACAGGGAGACTCTGCACATTGACTTTAAGTCACAAAATCAAACTTGTGCCCTGCAGTACCTGCATGCACAGTACCTGCATGCACCTCATGTGGTAATGATAATTGTGACTTGATGATAATGACTACCACTGAAACGTAGTAATAATGATGACAACAATGAAATAATAATGTCCAATGCATTCCCAATCACTTCAAGGATCATTCAATCAGGTCAATGGTTGGGAGGAAAACTTGGAATTGTGGGAAGTACTCCTCGAGTGTGTATGACAGCCATTATAGCACTCACAACACACCCAACCCACACCCACCAGCATATCTGAGCTCAGACCAGCTATGCAGCTTTAAATACATGACTTGGCTAGAAGACAAGACTGACTAGTCTCCAGTGGGCCTCTCACACAAGTCCTCACCGATACCTGCTACACCAATCAAGCTGGTGTTACTGCACCATCCTTAGCCACATACAACCAGGCTCACAGCTCTTGGAGATAAAGGGTCGGTGTCATTTTCTTAACTTGAATCAGCCCTCAAAACTTCAGACAACATTATTCAGAAACTATAAATTTGAAACCTCTATTTTCAGCTTCTAGGTGTAATTTTCAGGGGTAATTAAAACTTCTCAGAGATTATCATGCATGGAAGACAGTCATAAGACTAGCTTTGACTGTGCAGATAGCCTGGAGGGTGAATAACAAAGCACTGGCCTGAGGGTGACTCCTCCCTGGCCACAGCTATAGACATGTAGCCACCAAGACTAGTGTGGTAAATGCTCTTCAAGCCTGAATACTATAAAACAAAAATACAACAAATCTTAACAGGTGATTTGAAAACCTTGTTCACTTAAGTCATGTAGTAGCTACTCACTCTTTACTTTTCTTGTTGATCTCAGACATTTATGATTAAAACATAAATTTATACATATATATTTATACATATAGGAGAGCGAGGACAATTTCGAAGTCAGGTAATCATCAAGTACAGCAGCTCAGTGGAAATCTGACATGGCCTCTCAGTCAAGTAACAATCATGTCACTGCAAAAATGTTTTCTACTCTTGTCTCCAGACATGTATTTTGGCAAATTAGACAAAAAATACTGGGGTCCAATTGCATTTCTACAAAAACAATGAAGGCTCCAGAGAATATGCTACTTGACAGATAACCAACAGCTAAGGAGAGTGGACATTACCATACAATGTACTTTCACTGCTGGTATTTACATCCAGGCTAATCTAAATAATCCTACTAATATATCCCACTGCATATTTGCGGTTGAATTTAAAATGAGCTACCCCACTGGCATAAGCAAGCTGAAGATTTGCCTACAGTGTACATTTCATACTTTCCCTGAAATTGACCTAAGCTCACAAGATCTGTCATTTACATGCAAAATTTCTGCCCTTTCACTTCTGCTGTATGTCACAAGCATTTCTAAAGAGGCATCTGACAAGATATCTTATACTCAAAGAGTAATCAAAATAAAAGATGAGATATATATATATATATATATATATTTATATGCAAGGCACTGCACAATGTAGCTAGATATACATACATATTTACAAAAGCAAAGGGAAAGCGACTCTTAAAACAAACTTCCATCAAAAACGCAGCTACACATATCAGCCTAAACTTTATATTTTTAAAGAAGTTGCAGGGGTTATCATTGATCTACCACAGCAGTTTTAAATTGGAAGATCACCTCCTAGCTAGAAGATTGAGTGGTTCATAAAGATAAACATACTGTACCTAATGAAAGCACAGCTCTTGAAGCTCAACAACACACATTGTATATCACATACAGAATTGAGGTAAATATTTCACCAGGTGCAGTAGTATGTGGAGTTTGTCACAGAATTAATAATTGGTATTCTCTACAAAGAATGATTTAAGATTTAAACAAGCACAAACTACAGCACTTACCTGTCCCTTCCATACAACCTGCTATGTTGTGCCACATCAGCCATTCAGAGATGAATAACATAAACAATGTGACAGGATTAGATGTTGGCCTTAGGTACATGTGCCTAATTGCTAAGCATCACAAGAATACATCATTGACTCACTGATAGCTGAAGTTCCCTTAAAGAGTAGCACAGACTCCTCAAAGAGAGCACCAAGTATGAGAACTCTGTGGCTACATATGGTGCTTAAATTGCAATGGAAAATAGGAGAAAGAAGATGAACATAAGAACACATGCTTGTTTAGGACTATGTGTGACCTGCATCTCTTGCTGTGGCAATTCCAATCCTCAGGGAGCTTCACCTAATGAGGCCTTGTGTGGACTGGCGCTGTCCTAGGCCACGCTGTGTTAACCCCTCAAATCTCTTGAAGGTGTAGTTAATAAATACCCAGTCTTTCATGTGTTCCCCAGTTGCTTGAGGTGGTGTGACTGCATTCAACCAAACAAAATAGGAAGAGACTAAAATGAACATAGATGACAATACAAAGTCAGCAATGAACTGGTCATCAATACTATCCAAGGTTTTTTTTTTTTTTCTTAATGAAAATCTCATCCCCCTAATTAAATGTAAAGAAGTTCAAACTGCCACTACAATTTTGCCATGACTTTATTTCAAAGAAAATACCTACATTCATGACAAAATATACCAGTACATATGCATCTTTTCTATCAAAAAATGGTGACAAGAAGTATACAAAATGGGTCATGTCCTAGGACCCTATGGAGGTGCTGTGTACCATTTGATCAACTAAGTATCCCATACCCTATAATCAACTCCTTCCACAGTTGGTTTCAATTGGACCAAGGGTTTGAAGGAGATTAAGACAAAATTATTGCACAGACAAGGCAAGGTAAATAATGAATTAGGGACAAAGATGATCACAATACATCCCTTGAGCTCATTACTAAACTAAGTACAAGTCTAAAGAAAAGGAGTCCAAAGTGAAGAGAAATGAACAATTAGAAATGTGCAAATGTGAGTGGACTACCTACAAGTATGCTTTCTCTTAGCTACTTTTTATTCAATACATACACTGGTTCTTGAAACATTACTAAAACTACATTTGATTTTGCTTTTTACCAGTATTCTGAAATCATGACCATGGCCTCAAACCAAGAATTTGATTAATTCACAATTGGATGGTTACATTATCATATACACAGTATATCAGGCAACACTGTGATATCTCATTGTTATCCCCTTTCTGTTTTTTCTTGTGACAAGAGGTAATAGCATCTCAAATGGCCTTTCATGAAAGCAGCACAATCAAGCAACAAAGAAAAGTGAGAACAAAATACTGTAAAACCAGAAACTTTCACAAATTGGAGGCAACAGTCGTTTTCGTGGCATGAAACTTCTGTAACTTACCACTGGCATTCAATGCACGGTGTAGACAAACACTTCTGAGTGCATCCTACTTTCGTGAATCTTGACTCCTTGTGAAATTCACGAAAGTTTCATGCACAAAAAAATTCTTGTTTTACAGTAAATACAATAATGAAGACAAGGACTATGGAAAAGAGGAAAGAAATTTTGAATGTCCACTCACTCGGTTTGAGTTCTATTTCTGGGAACTCATCAAAGTTGGAAGTGTCCTCAAAGCTCTTTACTCGGGTGGGAATTGCAGCTGGCCTCTCACGAATGTGCTCCCAGTCCACACCATGAAAGAAAGGATGTGACTTGATTTCCTCCACCCCATTCCGTCCAATTCGCTTGTCGGCCTCACAGCAAAACCTGTGTCAAGTATGAAAAATGATTCAAAATAGTAGAGTTCAGATACTACACACTATTATCATTAGCCAGTGAGGGTTTGCAGAAGTCAATCATGCAAATCCAATGAAACATGATTGATTTGGGTTGTCCGTCTGTCTGAACTCATTAACACATTGTTAATGTGGGAGCTTAAAATCTGGTTGAGGTATCCAAATGAAACTTGGCATATGCCTTGCACATAACAGTACTTAGCATGTATCTCACCCGTTGTTGCCCGGAGGTGCACACGTAAATCCCTTTTACCCGTAACCATGTTTAGGCCTTGTCACACCTTTCCGGGCAAGCTACGCGGGCTTGTTGCGTGTGAGGATTTTCCAGCATACTGGTCAATTTCTGAGGGCAGACAAGGATTTGGGCGAGTTGTACATGTGTCTTACTCGCTGGATGAATGCTACTTATGTTCTTCTTGCGGGTATTCTGTGTGACCTGCGTGCAGGCGCGTGGGGGCCGACAACTCAGAAATTCATCTGAAGGAATGGCAGAAGTCTAACAGAAATGACAGAATGTCATTATCTTGGCCGCGCCGGCTGCATACGGGGACTGCGAAGCACCTGCGTGGGAGTTGCCAGCGAGGTGCTGCTCAAAACTTGGCTGCAGGTAAATCGGACTTGCGTGCGCAGCTCTGGGCAACTACGGGCGAGATCAAATGTGCCATAACAGTGTCTATTGACTTTTGGGCGGATGCACTCAAAGTCAAATGCTAAAATCTCACTACAGTACTCACCGCTTAATCGGGTACCGCTTAATCGGGTACTCTGCTTAGTTGACTCACACAAGCTGAAAAACACTTCCCAATGCGTGTTATATTTACCCGATTATTGGGTAGGCATTCCGGAGAAATGGGTAGGTATTTTCCAGATTAATCTGATCTATATAGTTTCAAGCAGAAAACCTTTAAAATTTGTGTAAATATAGATTATCAAGACACTGTGAGGTGCTGAAAGTCGATAGAGAGCTTAGTTTGACATTTTAACATGTTAATGCAGTGTATGACGGATTCGCCGTATCACTGTCACAACGCATTTATGCATGCCGTGTACGAACCCTTGCACCAGCATCACACACATTACTAACATATTCACACACACACACACACACACACACACACACACACACAGGGACACACTTGAACCACTGTGCTGATAAGGGGCATACTGTGCTTGTGTGTCTGTCGTAGAGAGGTGTGTGATTAGTGTGTGTTTTGTGGTATCTGCACTGTGAATAGATATTAACAGGCTTTCCTGTTCATTGGGTACTCCGCTTCTGCCAGATACTACCCGATTAAGCGGAGAGTACTGCACCTGCCCCTTATACATCTGCAATGCCAGAATGTATTCTATTTTTTTTTTTTTAAATCCATATCCTGGAAATGGCTAATGGTATCTTCATGAAACTTAGTATATACCAGGGTAAACATGTATTGCCTGACATTGATCCTCTTTAGATGTTTTGGGTCATGAGTTCAAAGTTCAAGGGTCAAAAGTTGGGTTAAAATTTCACTATTTGATACTGAAATCACACTATTGTCTCCATACCCTAGAAAAGACTGCATGTACACACTTAGGAGTGTAGTTAAACTTGGTATATACAATTTTGTATTACTACACGGTATTGCTGGGAAAGTTTTAGGCCATGGGGTCAAAGGTCTCATGAAAATGCAAAATTTCACCCATTTTTCATATTTTAAAAATGGCTCTAAATATTTCCATGAAAATTGGAGTATAAACATCAGATAATGATTATTTGCCAATCATGTTCTGGTTTTGGTCTAACATTGGCAATATGGCAGAGGCACACCAGTCGCCATATGCAGCATTTCTAGTTATCAGTATATTTGCTATTTGTTCCGTTAACAGGAGCCTACATTTTAGGACTGTGACATTAGAAATGAATAAGCTACCCACCTCTTCCAAGAGTAAATCCAATTTGACACTTTATATGTCTTTCTATGATCATACTTCTTTAATAGTGTATGTTGTAATTTTCTTCATTCTCCCTTTCTGAACACTGATTTTGCATTTGATGACATCAATGGTATCCCGGGGTACCAAATGAAAATCAGCCATTTTGTTGAATTATTATTATTATTTTTTTTAAAAAGGTTGTACCCTGGGTTGCCAAAAAGTGGAAATTATTTTGGTGCTGGAGCTAGCGGTGCTAGCCACTACACTGCAGTGCACTGAAGCACACGCTAGTGATAGCACAGCGTGCCATGCATGCATCGTATAATATGCAGTGGCATGGGAGTGACTATGTACACGCACACACAGTGCATGCATTTCTCTGCGGTTGTCCTCGAGTGGACGTGAGGTGGCGCTACACAACTCGGTAACCCGGGGTACTACGGTACCCCAGGGTAATGTGTGATGCATCATTTATTTCCTTTTCCCTTTCTGTCCCTTTTTCTCTACATCTGCCTTTGAAATTTGCACTCACTTTGTTCTTATTCTTTCTTTTTCTAATTCTATCTTCTTTTACGGTTTCTAGTCTGTGAATCACTTTGTCCTTTTACCATTTTTTTTTTTTTTTTAATCTCATCAAATCTCATCAAATTGTCATGTGTACATGTCGAGTGTATATCAGAAATCTGTACTTACCTGTGATGGTATCAACATATGGCATCTAAAGCCATGTTTCTTAACATTTTGGCAATCAGAGGCCTACTTTGGCTACAGCAATTATTTCTGAGGCCCAGTCAGCACAAATACAAATGTTTCATTTTTGGCCGGCATCACGGCCCACCTGAGAGAGCTTAGCAGCTCACCAGTTGAGAAGCACTGGTCTATAGCAATCTCCAATTTCTTTCTGTAAACGAACAAACTTCAATTTTACTGCAGATATATCAAACCACTTGTATGCATGATGGTTTTGTATTCAACATAGCTCAAAGAAGGACCATCTTGAGTCTTTATCAAAGGGGATGGCTAGTAACTGATCAGTGGGAATCAGTGGGAATGCTGGGGGATGATTGTTCCAATCCTAGTGGGATTCATTTAAGAGTACATTATATATCTATTGTATTGTGAAAATTATTTGCTTCAGATTGGTCTCATATTCAAGTAATGTGCAGTTCAATGTTTCCAGGATAGCATGACTGTACAGTGTCGGGCCGTTAATGATCGCCCCGACACTGTACAGTCATGCTAACCTGAAAACATTGAACTGCACATTACTTGAATATGAGACCAATCTGAAGCAAATAATTTTCACACAATTGACATATAATGTACTCTTAAATGATCCCACAAGGATTGGAACAATCATCCCCAGCATTCCCACTGATTCCTACTGATCAGTTACAAGCCATCCCCTTTAAACACTGGTGTTTAGATCACAGATTAGTTGAATCAAGTAACTGGAAATAAACACACTGTTTACGACGTTTCGCCAATTATCAATTGGCTTCTTCGGGCGAATGAAGCTCCCGATGATGGAATGGCCCTTAAATAGTGCAAGATTGTGCAGAGCGCGCTGGACGCGAAAGACGGCTTGGGATTTTGCGAACGGCCCGGTCCCACGAGTGCGACAAATATCTGTGACAACACTCATTTAACACCAATGAAGTGATTATTCTGGATAGGGAATCCAGGTGGTTTGAGAGGGGCGTCAAGGAAGCCATCTGGGAACGTGTGGAGAGACCTACACTTAACAAGAGAGGAGGTCTCCGCTTCAATTTATCGCACGCGTGGGACCGGGCCGTTCGCAAAATCCCAAGCCGTCTTTCGTGCGCTGGACAAGGTCCAGTGCGCTCTGCACAATCTCGCACTATTTAAGGGCCATTCCATCATCGGGAGCTTCATTCGCCCGAAGAAGCCAATTGATAATTGGCGAAACGTCGCAAACAGTGAGTTTATTTCCAGTTACTTGATTCAACTAATCTGTGATCTTGTACTTCGACTGGATGAATGAGAAGAATTTACATCAGTCTAACTGGTGTTTAGATATAAGTAATGTATATATACCCAATATTTATGTGGGTAATTCCATGAAGTTGGGGCAGTGTCCATGTAGCATTGTGATATTTAAAAAATACATTTCAGCATAACTCAATATTAAAGGTCCAGTTTACCTTTTGGAGCAGTGATTTCAAAAATGTTCAAGATATCACATTTGATGCATATGTGTAGGTCTGTTGTATCATAAAACATCCTACCATATGAAATATTTGCAATAAAACCTAAAATATAAGGAGATATCAGGGTTTTTCTCAGTAAACCGTAACTGTATACGGTTTAGTCTGGAAACATTTTTATTATAACTATTGTTCACATTTTGTGTATGTAACAACACTTCACATCAATTGTACGGATTCAAATTTTGACGGTGGTTGTTTCTATCCCTAACTCACATTTTAGAACTATTTTAAAGCACTAATGCTTTCACCTGCAAATGGTAAATTATGCCTTTAATTATGCTATACATTTATTGTTTGTAGGCTTTACATTTGCATTGAGGCTACACATTTTCCAGGAAATTTTGTGCCATTCAGACTCAATTTTGATGAAGTTATTAAACAATATGTAACAGTGTCCTGTAGCATCGTGACGTGTCCATGTAGCATCGTGATATTTTAAGATTTGGTCCTAATAGACAAATTATGGCAATTAGCTTGATCAAAATTTGATGCAATATGCATAGTTACAAGATATGAATGAGATAGCTAAATATCTCAAATTTCCTGTACACAGTTTTAATTTTAAAAGAAAATTACAAAATGTATCACGATGCTTTGCGGTGTCCTTTTTTGTGACATTTGGTAGACACCGCATAGCATAGTGACACATTGTGTAATTTTCTTGTAAAAGTAAAACTGTGGAAAGGAGAGTTAAGATATTTAGCTATCTGACTAATCTAGTAATTATGCATATTATATCAAATTTTGGTCAATCTAATTGCATTAATTTGTCTTTTAGGACCAGATTTTAACTATCACGATGCTACAGGACACCGTTACATATCGTTTTAATAACTTCATCAAAATTGAGTCTGAATGGCACAAATTTCCAGGAAAATGTATGGTCTCAATACAAATGTAAAGCCTATAAACAATATATGTATAGCATAATTAGTATTGAGTTATGCTAAAATGTCACACTTTGTGCCCCAACTTCACGGAATTACCCATGTTTGCATCTCCTGTATCTATTTAGTCACTTCACTTTTTTTTATAATCCTCTTTCTTTTCTCTACTCTTACCATACTTTTTTCTCTCTTGTCAGTTCCCCATTAACTTTAAGTCGTCCCCCTTTTCAAGTGTACTACCTCTTTTTTTGTATTTATTTTGTTTTTGTTTGTTGTCATTGGCTTCCAAGCCTTTCATGCCATTTATTTGTTTTACCTGCTCTGCATTCTATGTTAGTACTTCTCCCTTACACCTGATAGCAAGCTCCTTCCTCATTCCCCTTATCATAAATACAACACATTTCTCCATTCTTGCTACTGATCCCACCCCTCCATTGTTGTACCTCTGGATAAGATTGCGGGCCTCATTGGAGATGGGTGTCTCTGCTGGAAACTGTAGTGTCTCCCTCCAGTGCATCACTTTACGGTAAGTTTCCTGAGGTGTCTCTGAGCAGAAGGGTGGGTAACCCATCAGCATCTCATACATGACAACTCCCAGTGACCACCAGTCACACACATGTGTGTAGCCTGTTTGCAGGAACACCTCAGGAGCAATGTAGTCAGGGGTACCAACAGTAGAATATGCCTGATATGAGAGAGGGCATTAAGATACATCATTCAAATTTAAGCATGTAACTAGAATACAAAAGCATTCGTAGAGCACAGACCTCCATTAAGCAGCAGCTCATATCCACCCAATATGCATGCATGCTTGAAGTCGCCCCATTTCCCAATATAGACAACTTTTGTTTAAGTCATCAGGTTCCAGCTATGCAGCGCCTTGCCCGAGCAGAGCAAGCGCTTTAGAGCGCGTATGCAAATCTCAAATATGCTCGACCTGAACTCCCAAGTTCATTGACCCTATCTGCAAAAGGATAAAAAAAAATCCTTCAAAAATCCATAAAAATTCTGGGATCACTTCCAAAATTTAATAATCTCTTCCTTGTGTCATCATTATCTTTTCCTGCAAGTTTCATTCAAATCCATTTGCAACTTTCTGAGTTATTTTGCAAACAGACAAACAAACAAACCAATGCTGATGAAAACATAACCTCCTTTCTTGGCGGAGGTAATAATAATGTCTCACCTATCATCCTTGCCATCAAGCTCCATCCATTACATAACAATAATAATAATACGAAATATTTATTTAGCGCTTAAAGGCATAATTTACCATTTGCATATGAAACAAAAACCCAACATTAGTGCTTTAAAAATAATCCTAAAATGTGAGTTAGGTGTAGAAACAACCACTGTAAAAATTTGAATACGTAAAATTTATGTTAAGTATTATTAAATATACAAAATTTGAGCAATAGTTATAATAAAAATGTTACCAGACTAAACCGTCTACAGTTACGGTTTATTGAGAAAAATACAGATATCTCCTTATATTTTAGGCTTTACAGTGAAAATCTTTTATGATATGATGTTTTGTGGTACAACAAGCCTACACATACGCATTAAATGTCCCCAAAGGTAAACAGGACCTTTAATACAATATGTTTCGAAGCGCTTTACAATCATGAAAACAAACACAAACAAACAAACATATAAATTAGCTCAGAATACAAATAATCTACTACAAATGCATACATACATAATCATCAGTTCTGTTCTAAAAATAAATGGGTTTTAAGTTTCTTTTTGAAGATGTCAACGGAGGTGGAGGACTGAATATGAGTAGGGAGGGTGTTCCAAAGAAGGGGGGCACAAACGGAGAAAGCGCGGTCACCATAACGGTTGTGGGTGTGAGGGCCAAGTTTGAGCTACATATATGTTGAGCTATATGTTGAGCTACATACATGTTGATATTGCATATCAAATGTACTGTACATTTGGCATGAATATTTCTTGACTTGACAGAAACTCCCTTTGTATCAACATCACATTGTATACAATGGTATTACTATGAGAGAACCAGAAGGTCTAGGATCTTATCAAGACTGCCATAAACAGTCTTTCCTTTGGAGAATTGAAAAAAGAAAAAGAAAGAAAAAAAAAACACCAAAACACCACCACCACAAAAAACAAACAAAAACAAAACAAAACAAAAAAAAACATCTACTAATTCTGAATCAATTCTCCTGAATAACTGTTTACTTTATGGTCTGGATAAAGATGTACACAGGAAGATGGCTATAAAAGGAGTGATACTTCTCATTTATTCCCTTAAAATTGTAAAGCTCAGTCCTGCTAAAAACCTGTTGCTGCCCCTGGGATGAGATGGGACCACTATAGGATTACTATGAACAAGTTCAATGACAGCACTTGCATACTGCAAGTGTTGCAGACTATTTGATTAATGCTGTTTTTCCTGGAAAAAAAATTTAATATGATTCCTGTTACAACGCTTCCAACATCTTGAACTACCATTAACAGCCAGGTACATGTAGTTTATGGACCCTCTTCCCATGCACATACACATAATAAATAACAAAGCTGTTCTTCCATTCGTTGTACTTTTATGATAAAGGATATTACCAGTATGTACATGGTGAGGTTACACGACAACAAAATGTACTTACTAGAAAAAAAATGGCAATCAAATATGTGCAACTTACATCCCAGTAATCAAAACATAAAAACTATATTGTCACATGTACCCATACCCAATTCTGTAGGTTTCAAAATATTTGGATTTAAGCGTGTTTAGCAGATGTTTACTTTGGGTGGTCCATCGATCAACTTATACCCACTGCATAGCCACTAAATTGAAAATGACACAGAGAATCTCTCCGAACAGACTTTACAAAATCAATGCTGGGCAGTTACATTAAGTTCAATTTGAATTGATTTATATGTTTGCATGTAGATTTACCAAATGAACATTCATGAAATGTTGAGATTTGTGGTAATTTTTGTATCTGCTGAGACCCTATGATGCTTTTAGAATGATAAACTTCAACATTAAGCAAAAGTTGTAGGAATGAGCAACAGTTCTAAAGGTCAGAAGTTACAATAAATAATGAATTTTGCACAATGCTCACCAATGCCCTTCTGTTTCTCTTCCAGCTCTCAGCTAATCGCTTGGAGTCCATAGGTTTGCTTGCAGCTAAGGAAGATATAGATGATTGAAGCAAAGATAGGTATGATTGATTTGTATATTGGTAAATCAACTTTAACGTCTGTTGGTTTACAACATGGAGGAAAGCTGGAGTTAAGATAACAAAGGCCTAGATGATAACCGAAGGTGATGATGCAGCTCTCTCAATCTACTTTCTTCCAGGAATTCTTTATGTGGCCTTAAAAACTATCTATGCCTTGTCACTGTTGACACATTACATAGTGGTTTTTCTAGAATATTTAGTTAAAATGGCACAAACATAAATTGTTTATAAAATTCAATGATAATGAGGCAATACCAAGAGCATTCCAGCATTTATGTTTGTTTCTGTTGTAAATCATAACCCTATCCTCTCACTAGAAACTTGACAAAATTTGTTTATGTAAATTTGTAAATGCCATGAAAAGCCTTGAACATTGCAAACATACAGGGATGCTGTGAGACTAGCCTTCTTGCCTTCTTAGTAGAACGATTCTCTACAAAACCTCCTGAATAAGCTCCTTTTGTAACTCATTTTTTTTTTATCCATAAGTGTTCATTCATTGTAAGGGAGAGGGGAGAACAAGAAATGGTCAGAAAGAAAAAAAATGATGACTTCAAGTTGTACAGCGGTAATGGGTTTTGTAAAAATAGAAAACATAGCATATAGTAGGAACATTAGGATTGTTTGCAGGGACAGTCCCCTTGCCAAGGGTATAGTGTTGTTACAATGTAAGCAAGACAACGATACATCAACTCATAGAACCCTGTTACACACATGAGGACAAGCATATGTTCAGACGCCAAATATACACACACAAAGGCCCACAGGCAACATCAAGGAAACACTACTTGCTTATATGATGAGCAAGACTAAACAGCCCATGATACAAGTCTTTAGCAAGAAATTTTCAACCTACATGACATTGATCTGTATAGAGACAATAGTGCACAGAATTCCTGAATTTCATCCTCTTTCATTCATTTTGACAACATGAAACAAGAATCTGCAACATGAATCCAGCAAAGAGAGTTCCCTCAGATCACCACAATGTTTGTATAGCACATTAGCCTGTTTTGCATGATGTCACGGTTTGGACAAGATTGGGCCCACTGAGGTGAGCTCTAGTGTATGCTTGCTCTCTGTTTTGAGTTATCAAAAGATAAATAAGACTATTACAGAATATGAAAATAGAAGCATTACTGAAAAGTGTTGCTTTTATTGCTTCAAATTTCATGTATTAAAAAATGAAAACACATGTGGTCTCTTGTTTATAACAGGAATAGCAGTAGGATTGCATGTATTGTAATTATCATACTAGGCCATATGTGCAGCCAGGTGTAAGATATCACATCATGACATAATCACTAACTAACTAATTAACCCTTTCTGTGCCAATCAGTACTCAAACACACAAAGGGTGAAGTGACTTGCTGTGGGCGTTTTTTGTCTTTTTTCTGTAACCAGTTGGTGCTCTTTACATTCATTTCCATTTTCAGTGTGCTTTTGATTTCCATAAAGATGTGTTTTTCATGCTATTGGATTCTTAATACACTCTAGGTGTCAAGTGTAACTCAAGACTAATATTTGTGCATGCTCAATGTATACCAAAAGACGAGTCAAATAGTGTACTTACAAAAGTCACTTGGCCGTGCCTGTGATAGATCCCTGTAGAATTCTGTGCGATGTGATTTCTTCAGACCCGTACATAAACCAAAGTCAGAGAGTTTTATATGACCCTGAAATAAGATTGAATACGAAAATAACACACACACATACAGAGAGAATGTGTTGATAAGCCAGATCCATGCTTGCATCTATGCCCTAGAAGTCTTCTCATCCTAACAAAAAACAAAACAAGAAACAGGAACAAATGAGACATGAAACTTGTCACCGAGATGAGTTAGGTGACATACAGGGTGGAGTGATGACCAGATATAGGTTGCCTGTGATCGCCACCTTTGTAAAGAGGATAGTTACAAATCAGGTGAAAACAGCACATTTACAAAAGTATGCTGTTATTAGGATAAAAGTAATCACACCCTTATATACCTTAATTTTGACTCTCATTTCCACAACCAAGGAAATGATATACGGAAGTGATATACGTTTATCACTTCCATGAGATACATTTGTGTAGTCGAGTTCTACAAGCGAACAAATTTTATGCATATTTTGGGAAATGGTTTCTCTGATGAAAACAAAGGGAATTCACGTACGTGTGTGCGCGTGTGGGAGTAAGATGATTTTACAAGCTTGGTGACTGTACATTTATTACCACGAACCTTAGATACAAACAAAATCAAATATGACACTTTAGTGTTTTAAAAGTCATCTTGACCTTAGAATAGGCCTTTGAAATATAAACTTTGACAAAAATTTCCATATCTATTAAAGATGGATATGTATGAACTTGCCATTATTATATAATATAAGTTGGTCAAGCTCTATGAGCTTACAAAATTTTACAGCAGTTGAGTCAATGCAATCTCTGATACAACAGGGATATGTCTGTGTGTGTGTGTGGGTGTGTATACTTCACGAAATGATTTCAACATGAACGAAATCAGAGTTTAACTCAACTACAAAAAACAAACAGGATTTTTAAAACTTGGTTAGAACTTGGGTCGCCGGTGTGTGCAGCAGAGTTCTTAACCACACATCCACATGTCTCCATGAACGAAACTTTTGGAATGGCCTAGTGATTGAAAGAATCTAAAAATGTTGCTATGGTGACTGGTATGCCTTCACCATATAACACTATTCTCCCATAGGTCTGTAGCACATCTCAACAAGGTTAGATGATATTTTCACAATTGGTTACAAACATTACATGTTTGAAGGTGATAGTACAATCTCAAATGTGTCAAGTGCTTATATACAAATTTCTAGAATTAAATTTTATTTGGATGGCTAAATTTTTTCAGAGAGGAAGTATGTCAGCATTTTCACTTGACCTTTGACCCCATGGCCCACATCTTTCCCATACCTACCAACATTTTTTAAATGAGAAATCTTACTCTGATTGCGCGACCCCAATATGCGAGCGCCAAAGGCGCTCGCTTTTTACGGGTGGGGTCCAGGGTTTTAAATAGTAATTTGAACTAGTTTAGCATGCTAAATTAAAGGGTCAATGCCCCTTTAAAGCTCCATGGGGTAAGGTTTAAAATCACCAGAAATGGACAATAAACATGGAAGAAAATTGTATGGGTCGCTAATCTCAATTCTAAATAGTGCAATTGATCAGCTATATGAATTTGATAAACATATGCATGTGATATCTACCGACATATTTTTATATAAGGGCACAAAAGGTAGGTACTAGGGTTGGAACAACTTCAGAGCTGGTGCTTGTCAGAGAATCTCACATGAAATGTGTTTGTAGGACTATGTAGAATGTAGACAGCAGACAGAAGATTCATAGAGACATAGAGACTTAAATTTTCAGGCTCATGGGATAAGCCATTCTGTCAGTCTATTTTCACACTATTTTCACATTTCTTAGTAATCGAAATACACTGGGAAAAAATGAGGGGGATGCGTTACAACATGTATATGTACAGGTCTACCAATAATACTATAGGGAACACAAAATAACTGGAGCACAGCATAAAGTTGTGCATCTTCCCCATCGTTGCTACCATCATCTCAGTCGCTAGATTACATGAACCTGACCTTGCTTGCTTTCTCAGCTTTAGAATTTGTGAAGTTTACTTGGATAACTCACCTACATCATAGTATGACCATACGTGGTCGGACCGGACAAGTTGTGGGACCGGACTAAAAGTTTACTTCCACAAACACAACAAGGAAAAGTAGAAATTACGCGGTGCGTAATATATGTCCCCGCCGGAAGTAGCATTTTGTAACAAAATGTGCAATATGGGTAAAAAATCAAGGTCAAAGGTCAAAGAAGTCAAAGGTCAAAATTCTGTGTAGAAGTTTTGAAGCCCTCACCTAGTGCCATCACATAAAGCAAATGGAATCGAAATTGGGTTAGAAATGGCGAAGGAGTAGCATTTTGTAGCCAATGTACAATATAGGTCAAAAATCAAGGTCAAAGGTCAAAGAAGACAAAGGTCAAAATTCTGTGTAGAAGTTTTGAAGCCCTCACCTAGTGCTATCACATAAAGCAAACGGAATCGAAATCGGGTTAAAAAAGGCGAAGGAGTAGCATTTTGTAGCAAAATGTACAATATGGGTCAAAGGTCAAGGTCAAAACTGAAATTCTGTGTACAAGTTTTAAAGCTCCCATGTAGTGCTATCATATAAAGCAAACAGAATCAAAATTGGCTCATAAATGACAGAGAAGTAGCAAATTGAACATTTTGATCACACCCGGACGCACACACGGACGCACGGACGGACGCACGGACGGACAGACGGACGGACGGACACACACACGTACGGAGCCCGTTTCATAGTCCCCTGCTTGAACTCGTTCGGCGGGGACAATTAAAATCCCATAAAATAAGCATAAAATACAATGGCTTTTGAATAAATATTTTATTCCAATTTTTGAGGTAACTTCTCTAAAGCAGAATTTGGCAATTTGTTTCATGATTTGTCAACCAGAAGAAGCGCACAATATTCTATCACACGCGCGATGAGAAACTTGCGCGCGTGTTTGAGTCAGAAACAACAAACTTCAGTGTTAATCCATTCCCATAGACAATACACGCAGGCTGGCTACAACGTTCAAAATATATATGCAAGGGTTTCAGTTAAGTTCTCTAATTATGACAGAAATTGATTTTGTTCGCTTTACTTTGGAAGAACTTAAGTATCATTTTCTGAACCTCGTCATTGTGGTAATTGGAATATTTCTATTGAGAATGGCAATGTGAAAAATTCGTCTAAATCTCAACTTCTTAAGTGTCCGGGCACGATGGCTTGTGTGCCCTGAACACCACGCATGCACAATTCGCTACTGCCCTCGCACGCATCACAATGACGTCATTTTTCATTCATGAATCGGGAACTACGCTGAAGCCGCATCATCATTGGCTCTTTACTCCCGTCATTTACATATTTTCCCACAACGTTATAACATATGTGTGCAACAATTTCCAGCGCGATCGGCCGCACAGTTCGATACCAACTCGGCATATTTACATAAAATTTTTGATTTTTGGCAAAATATTTTCCTCCTTCGGTGTAACCATGTATTCAGTGAAGCTATCGTTATGTTTGAGACTTGATAAGTCATATTTTTACATGATTTTACGTAGTGAATTTGTGAAGTTGTTCGATGTGTTCGTTGGTGTGTGTGTATCAATACATGTGATTTGTATGGTAGTGACATGTACGGGTGTGGAGCGACACACATAAGAAGCTCAACACCACAATGCAAATTGGCCGCCATATTGTGTGGTTTGTGTAGTGTTGTGTACTGACGGGAGCTCTTCAGCGAGGTCGCTGCCATTAAACCGCTACGTAACACGAAGGTAAGCACGCATGTTCAGTGCAACGCATTGTGTACACCACACCGATCCATGGAGTAGTGAATCTCGCACACTGCGCTGTGCAGGGAAGCGGACGGCCGGGCGATCAGCCAATCAGCGGCCAGGCTATCTTTTCGCAGCTTTCAACGGGGGATAGTTGATCGTGCCGGGTACACAAACCCCCATCATATATGTATTAGAAGGTCTAGATCTTCTGCAGATCTCAGTAAGTAAATTTAGGCCTAGTTTTTGTTCTAACGTTAGTACAACTATGAACTAGACCTACATACTATGTACTTGCGCTTGCTGGCGCTTTTCGAGTCTAGAAACATCTTCTCGAAGAGGAGTCCTGCATATGGTCTGTGGTTGCAATGGGAAGATTATGCTCCAAAATAAATCCTGTGAATAAAAGTTCTGCTTTGCTCACATCTTTTTCCTCCTGTCTAGCTTTAGCCTCTAGTAATATGCACACAGCAATGCAATACCCATCAAACTTCAAAGCAACAGTCACTAGATAATGCGATTGACGAAACGTAAACACATGCACATGCTTTATGTTTCACGTGTTGGCAAAGACCCTACGTTACACACTGCAACTGGATCTTTGGTGGTGGTGTTGGTACAAGCGCCTTGAATAAGCTGCTTACTTCAGACCAAGCTAACCATGTATTAACCTATGGAAGATTGCTCACTAGCGGTGTGCAACTCATGTGCTTTTCTAAGGGAGAAAATCCCTGTTCTTCCAAGCCATACACTGAAGTTAGCGATTACTTCTGATCATGCAAACCAATTCTTATATCTGAACAGGATAATATGATAGTCGATACGCAGTATACAAATAATGACTGCTTATGAGGGCACAGTTGAAATTATGGGCCCAAGGTGATGTGAAAACCGTTACTATGCCCGAAGAGAAGCTGAGGGCATGGTTACGGTTTTCACATCACCGAGGGCCCATAATTTTAACTGTGACCCGAATGTCAAGCAGTTATTATTTGTTTTATATACCGAAAATATAGATTCCGAAATATAGATACCGAAAATATAGATTCTAGTCTCTTTTACAGCACTCGTAATCAATGCTGATCGACAGCGCGGCGGTCGTATCATTAGTGCGTACAGTGATGTGTACAGTGTACGTTACGTGTACTACGGGGTTGCGATTGTCTCCAA
Source organism: Diadema setosum (assembly GCA_033980235.1). NCBI lineage: Eukaryota > Metazoa > Echinodermata > Echinoidea > Diadematoida > Diadematidae > Diadema > Diadema setosum. Next base: position 23,202,313 of record CM067071.1, on the reverse strand, counting down.
ACCTAGTCTCTTTTACACACGCTGATTGAATGCGCGGCGGTCGTATCATTGGTGCATACATATGAGCAATCTACGTGTACGGGGTCGCGACTGTCTCTAAAACCTATTTATTAACTGTGCCCGGGCCCCGGTCACAGTAACTCAAAAATAGGGCACAGTTGTTTTCATGACTCCCCTTTTAACCAATCAGATGAGAGGATTCTAGAAATGAGGTATATAATTGGTACTATTGACCGATTCTGTGACGCGCTATGTTACAAGTGCACGATAAACATGTTGCCCGGGGGGTGGGGGAGAGCAGGGGGGGTCGGCCGAGACACCGCAATTTGAGCTCATGGCTGCGCCCAGTGCCATAAAATGTCTGCTGCCCTCAACGAACCCGAATCGGTCAATAGTGCTCGCAATATGCATTAGAAGAGTGATCAATACCTCAATTTCCTCATCAAATTGGCAATTACTTTCATCTTCCATAGGTTAATACACTGTGAGCTGGAGCTGGAGTCAGCATTGTATTATAACAGATGCTATTTTTTTTCCCCTCTCTTACGGCTTGAAAAATCGTACTGTTCCGATTTGGCCCATTTCACGGTTAGGCGCCACTTTTCATTTTTTTCAGTTTTCAGTCTACTACACAGAATAAGAGTAGATTCATGACATGTTTTGATATGCATATGTTAGACCCCCATGGGGTCTACCTCCCATAGCATAACGAAAATGCAACTCCAAAGCATTTGCTCACAGTGAGGCAAGATGTGCCCAAATCAGACCCACTGTGTGTCAACCTGGCAAACATCCCTTTTTTGCAAACTTTGCCATTCTGTACCATATCTAGCTATGAGTTGAGTGAACATATCTATGTTAAGTGTATGAGTAGCCATAATGAATCATATCAGAGTTTAAAAGTTTCAACTCCTTTTTGTTACATTTTTTCCACCCCAAAATTCTCTTGGTGGATGTGACATTGTCCGTTCACATTTAATCATCTCCTTATATGGGTTGTGTAAGTAAGAAAACAAAGGCAAGTCTCAGGAAAATAATGTAAAAGTAAAGTATAGCTTTGTATGAGTGACTGCAGAAAGTTTGTTTGTGCTTCAGTTCCATCTGATGAAATGACAGTAATTTGAAAACAAAGTTTAAATGTCCGTTCACATTTTTGTCACATCCACCAAGATTTTATAAATCTATAACTTTTTAATGGTTTAGATTATTTCTAAAATCTTTGCATAAATCAATGACACACAGTTGGGTGCCTATCCCTCTGATACAATTTAGGATTTGAAATTCAAATGCTTTTTTTATTTCACAAAACATGGTGTCCGTTCACACATGTCACATCCACCAGCCTTTCTTGTCAGAAACACATTTTGGTGTGCATCTCAGTAAATACTGGTCCAATTAACTTTAAATCTCAACACATTTTAGACTCTTTAGTAACCTTATAAATGCCACTGATTTTGAGAATACTATGAAACTAAAAATTTGAAAAACTTCAAAAATATGTAAAATGCCCTGGTGGATGTGACATTTGAAGATGTGAACGGACATTTCCATGAATATCACGTAAAATCTAGGGACAACTTATTTTTGGGGGGACAAAATATGTTTAGATTTAAAAAACATGTCTTTCCCAAGATATCTAGATATCAGACACCCACTTTTATACCACATTCGCTATAAATTTACATTAGAATACTTGTTCACAGTGAGGATGTAGTAGTATGATTTTGTCACTGTGACTATGAAAACTGATGTTCTACATATTCTAATCAATTTTCCAGATAATTAATCTCAAAAAGGCAAAAGAATATAAATGTTATTTAAATACATTGATTAGACCTCTCCTGGATACTGCATTTGATAAGTTTAAAAATGATTGAATATGTGGTGGATGTGACATTTTGGGGTGTGAACGGACACACAGTGTATCTCCCCAAACGCACAGCATTTTTCAGCATTAGTTCCCAATGCTTCACGCAGCATCAAGACTTGAACACAGTGTGAAATGATCCACAACCATTGGAATGGTTAACTTAGATTGAGGGGTGAAAAAAAAAGTTAAATTGATTTATATATCACCTTACTGCAACTGATTGAAAATTGCCCTTCAACATAAGTAAGCACCGGTTATGCAGTATTCTAGTAGTAGCCATGACAAAAAATAATGGGCATTCAACTTGGGTCAGATTTAAACCAGCTATCTCCTGATGTTTAATTCCCAGTGAAGGTACAGTGAAGGTGATTCACAGAGATAATGGTACGGGTCCATCTCACTAAAGGGGTCTGTTCAACCCACTTTCCAATGCATTTTTAGAAAGAAAGGAATTCTTGCATAGTTATTCAGTGTTTTAGGAGTATAACCAAATGTGTGATGAAAAAATCATGGCCATATGATACTCAAGCTGGATTTAAATCGACCATCTCCTGATTACCAGACTGGCGTCATATCCACTAGACTACCAAGCTTCCGCTACAGAGCCCGTGCTAGTTCTACAATGTATGTGATCCTGTGCAGTAGATACTGTGTATTTACCTGGTATTCAAATAAATGAATTCTTACATCAAGTTGTTTTTAAGTGGAGCTGATTGACAAATTGCCCCTTGTCGATGTACAATAAGCACCAATTATTCAGTGTTTATAGTTGTAGTCCTAATAAAAAAATCATAGGCATACAACTCTGGAACCAAGAAGCTCCTGATTATTAGGCAGGCATTGTAATTCATATCCACTATTAAAACTGCCTCAACCCCAACAGCCAACCAGTGCTCCTTCCAATTCTTTTTAGCAGAGGTTAAGTCCATATTTATGCAAATAAATAAACCCTCGTATCAAGTTGTTTTTATTGCAACTGACTGACACATTGCCCGTTGTTGACAAAAATTAGCGTTATTCAGTATTAGCCATGATTTTTTTTTTTTTTTTAATTGCTGATTAAAAAAAAAAACAACACTTCCTGTATGTGCTTCACAAGATTACATGTTATAGCCAGCTATCAAAAGCTCATTAGTGTTATTCATTATTCCCAATGTTTGTTATTCTGAAACACACAAATTCCTTTTACTTACAGGTTCGTTCAGCGAAAAAATGACAGAGGGTTTATTTTTCTGAGGCTTTGTAAATCCAAGAATTAGATAAAGGTCACTATTCCAAAGGTTCATAAATCCAAATATGAAATAAGGCATGTTATTCTGAAGGTTTGTTCATCTGAAGTTTTGTTAACCCTAAATTATTATTTTACAATCTGAATACATAATGGTACTCATAAAGCAAAAAGGGAAATAAAGTTTGTTATTTAAAAAAAAAAATAATGGGTCTTCAATTGACAAAGAATGGCTTATCCTGGTGATGATGTAGGAGAGGTGGAAGGGTGATAAATGGATGAGGATGAGGAGGAGAAAATGCTTCTTTTTACAGTTCTGACACAAACTATTCCAATAAAGATTTTAATTTGTCAATATGTAGGGCCTATGTATACCCTGTGCATTAACATACTAACAGTGGTGCTTCAATATCAACAAACTATGGCAAATTAGAAATGTGATTTTTAACTGTTATGATAAAGTTTATGGGTGGAATCCTGGTAGGTGACATATGCGAGAGTAGCTTTTGCCTGCGCTGTAGATTTACAATGCATAATGCACACAGGGTCATGACCACAAATCTGCATTGTTTGTTATTATTATTGAGGATTGGTCTTTATACCAGGTTTTCACTTTTAAAGTTTGTCATAGGCAGACTCTATAGGTAGGACAGGTTAAGGTAAGATTAAGACTCACATTACTTGTACCTTTTCTTTTCGATACCCAGGGAAAACACTTACATTGTAACTGCACATTGGGGATTTTGATCACAATAAAAATGTCACATTCACCATGTTGGACATCATTTAGTGTGAGAAAAATTGAGTGCATAATTGCTCTATCAGAAACATTATGTATGACTTCATTGGTTAAAGAGTAAGGATGTCATTACTATGTTGATGAATTTATTGTTTATTCATATGCAGTTCACATAAATTGAAGGTAAAAAAATGTCTGTTCACATTTGATATTGTCACATCTGCACCAAGGAGTTTCAGGTATTCATACATTGAAACTTGAGAATACAACTGTATGTGGACCCTTGTGAGCAGTGATTTGCATTCTAAAATGTGGCTATTCTATGTGATTCTTCCAAGTACATGTAGGATTACTATTACCAGTTTATGATAAAGAAAGATTAAAATTCGGAATTCTGTTCACAATTTTGGCATCACATCCCCTGTGTTGGATCCAATTTACTCTAAGAAAATTAAGTGAACTGTACAATTAACGGTGTACAGTGTATGTATGTCTGCAAAAAGACCTAAATAATACTTTGGTCATTCAGTGCATGTGAGCCAATAGAAATGTTAGTAATGATTTCAACTATTACTATTAAGTATGAATTGAAGAAGAGTAAAAATGTCCGTTCACATCTCCAATCCGTCACATCCACCACTTGTAAGGAATTCCAGGCATTCGTAACTTTTACAGGACATGGAACCTTGTCAGCAGTGACTTGTACCTAAAGAATACAGCATGAAAAAAATGCATGCAGGAAAAAAAATAAGGAAATTGGTGTTCCGTTCACATGTCACATCCACCGTGTTGGATATTACTGATATCATTTGTGCTGACAAAAAACAAAAAAGCTTTCTTGTGAAACATAATTTGTTTCTTAGTGTAAACTGACTTGTGCTGACTGTTCATTGGGTAATCACTTGGCTTATTTCTTTTGTTTATTGCTCAAGGTGTAAAATGTCCGTTCACATCTGTTTTTGTCACATCCACCACATCCTCCAGCTGAAATTCTAAATGTAAAAGTTGGACACTCACAATGTTAATATTAGGTGTGTGTATGTCCCCCAACATGAGCATTATCTCCATGAAATACAAGGAAAAGTAGAAATTACGCGGTGCGTAACATATGTCCCCGCCGGAAGTAGCATTTTGTAACAAAATGTGCAATATAGGTAAAAAATCAAGGTCAAAGGTCAAAGAAGTCAAAGGTCAAAATTCTGTGTAGAAGTTTTGAAGCCCTCACCTAGTGCCATCACATAAAGCAAATGGAATCGAAATTGGGTTAGAAATGGCGAAGGAGTAGCATTTTGTAGCCAATGTACAATATAGGTCAAAAATCAAGGTCAAAGGTCAAAGAAGACAAAGGTCAAAATTCTGTGTAGAAGTTTTGAAGCCCTCACCTAGTGCTATCACATAAAGCAAACGGAATCGAAATTGGGTTAGAAATGGCGAAGGAGTAGCATTCTGTAGCAAAATGCACAATATAGGTCAAAAACCAAGTTCAAAGGTCAAAGAAGTCAAAGGTCAAAATTCTGTGTAGAAGTTTTGAAGCCCTCAACTAGTGCCATCATATAAAGCAAACGGAATTGAAATCGGGTTAAAAATGGCGAAGGAGTAGCATTTCGTAGCAAAATGTACAATATAGGTCAAAAATCAAGGTCAAAGGTCAAAGAAGTCAAAGGTCCAAATTCTGTGTAGAAGTTTTGAAGCCCTCACCTAGTGCCATCACATTAAGCAAACGGAATCGAAATCGGGTTAGAAATGGCGAAGGAGTAGCATTTTGTAGCAAAATGTACAATATAGGTCAAAAAATCAAGGTCAAAGGTCAAAGAAGTCAAAGGTCAAAATTCTGTGTAGAAGTTTTGAAGCCCTCACCTAGTGCCATCACATAAAGCAAACGGAATCAAAATCGGGTTAGAAATGGCGAAGGAGTAGCATTTTGTAGCAAAATGTACAATATAGGTCAAAGGTCAAGGTCAAAGGTCACGACTGAAATTCTGTGTAGAAGTTTCAAAGCTCCCATGTAGTGCTATCATATAAAGCAAACAGAATCAAAATTGGCTCATAAATGACAGAGAAGTAGCAAATTGAAGATTTTGATCACACACGGACGCACACACGGACACAAAGAGGAAGTGTAAAACAAGAGAAACTTTTTGAAGTCATTTACTCTATTTCACACCATATTTTTCCTTCAAAGCGGTACAATTTTCCAATAAATCCAAATAAGATCACAAAATCTGGCACGGAGTTTGCTTAAATATCACTTAATCATGTTACAGTATCAAATTACCTGTTGGACACATAGTGTGTCAGCTCTGTCCATGGTATCATAGTGTTATCTTTCAGCAAAATTACCTTCATCTCCTAGAGAACCATTCATAATATCAGATATTGTAATAATAATTAAGCTCTGGCATTACATTTTCCATTAAATTCACATTCTTGGGAATAAAAAAACAAGACATTCCATCTCTTAAAGAGAACTTGAAATTTTGACCCCTAGGTTGACAAAAAGTGGCGCCTAACCGTGAAACGGGCCATTTTTAAACCATTTTTAAAGAAAAAAACCCAGACTAAATACAATAAAATTGGATGGGTTGGCAGACATGCTTTCCTTGCAGAATCATCATACAGTATGTATATGTAATACACTGTACCTAGTTTAATTAATGATGCACCGAGTAATTTTCAAGGAATAGAGGTACTAGTGTAATTTGAATGTCAAATAGTAAATTTTTGGATTTTCACCTGGCCTTTTACCCTTGACCTTTGATCCAATGACCCACAATTTCTCAAAAGAATCATTGTGGGGCAGCTGATGCATATATACTGTTTCACGAAGATAACTAGAGCTATTTCCAAGATGTGGGGGAAAAAGAAATTTTAGCATTTTCACTTGACCTGTGACCCAATGGCCCCAAACTTTCGCTAGAGAATATCTATCTACAGATATGACATTTAGTTATGAAGATATGTGATAATGTAACAATGTGTAACAAGAGACCCAGGGGTCACGCGCTAACCTGAGTATCGCAAGTTCACCTTCCATGCATTCTTGCAGACTCTTACCTAAGAACATTGGAAACTTATGGTGAGGGTAACTTTGAGAGTGGGGGGGGGGGTATGGTGTCCATTTACATATTCCATCACACTGGTAAAAAATACCTACCAAGTACACTGTACTTTATAGAATGTTGGATTATGCAGCTTGGGGAAAAAAAAATGACTAGAGAAAATATTACTGAATATTCATTAATTTAGGAGGTTTGGACCCCCTGGGTTCCCCCAAAGAAAGCATGGTGCCCATTCAAACACTTTGAAATCTTATCCCCATGGGAATGCTACTTGCCAAGTTTGGTGAAAATCCATTGTTGTTTTCAGAAAGAAGATCAAAATTTGGGCCCGCACTTGGACCCCCCCCCCCTGTTTAACCCATCGCTTCCTTGGGTCCCAAGGGGGTGGGGGGAGGGGAGGGCACCCCTGATTTTCCCATGAACAAATTTGAAACAACAGTCATCAATATACTGACTCATTGTATCAACTTAGCTCAATCACTTCTGGCTCCACAGAAAATCTGTAAAGATTCCTGGGGGGGGCGGGGGTGGGGGGGACCCCTGGGGCCCCCAGGTGGAGCATGGTGCCCATTTGATGGATTTGAGATATTATCCCCCTAGGGATGCTACCTGCCAAGTTTGATGAAAATTTGTGATAGGTTTTTCAAGAAAGAGATGAAAATTTACAATTTCGGTCCAAATTTAGGCCCCCTGGGGCCCCCCAGGTGGGGCATGGTGCCCATTTGATGGGAATGAGATTCTTTCCTCCTAGAGATGCTACCTGCCAACTTTGGTGAAAATTCATAATTCAAGAAAAAGATGAAAATGTACAATTAGGGCCCCATTAGGACCCCTCCCCACCCCCCTCCCCTGGGTCCCAAGGGGGGCAAGGGGGGCACCCCTGATTCCGCCATGAACAAACTTAAAACTACAGTCATCAATGTACTAATTCATAGTATTGACTTAGCTCTATCACTTCTGGTTCTAGAGAAGAAGATTTTTTAAGATTCCATAATTTTGAGGTGTTTGGGCCCTTCTGGGGGCACCTCAGGTGAGGTAAGGTGCCCACTTGAAGAAATTGAGATCCTATACCCCTAGGGATGCTACCTGCCAAGTTTGGTGAAAATCGGTCAAGGGGTTCTCAAGAAGAAGATGAAAATGTAAAAAGTTTATGCACGACGGACGCCGGACGCCAGACGAAGAGCGATTGCAATAGCTCACTTGAGCCTTCGGCTCAGGTGAGCTAAAAATCACAAAATGGCACCGATATGACGTCATTGGTAAGTTATTGTAATGAAAAGATTTGTGTCATTAGATACTGATACGAGATAAGACGATGAAAAGTTTTATGTAATTTGGTGAAGTCATTGTAAGACATCGGGTCCACAAAATACGGCAGAAATAGAGAAAAAAAAAACCAACAACGAAGAAAGGCAGATTCCTTACAAATACAATAGGGTCTTGGAAACACAGTACTTGCTTATCAATAGCATTTATATAGGGTTGACATGCACCTAATTGTAAATGGAGAAAAAGAAAAATGTGAACAAAATGACAAGGTGTTGTTTCATCTGTAATAGTTCTTACCTTGGTATCTAAAAGGAGATTGTCTGGCTTGATATCTCGATGGATGAAGTTGAGTTTGTGAATAGAGTTGATTGCCATGATGGTTTCAGCAATGTAGAACTGTGTTACCTCCTCAGAGAGTGTCTCTCGTTTCATGAGTAACGTCATCATGTCACCTGACATGACATGGTAGAAATGTAAGAATGCAATACAATATTAGACATGTCACAATCTGTTAAATTCATTGTATTTCTTCCTTAAATACTATGGCATTCTCTAGTCATCTGAATCCCTAAAGGGGGTATCTCACTGAGCGGCGAACGTTTGCGAACGTAGCGAATTTGGGATTTCGCCAGAGTTTGTTAAAGGGTTGCAAAAGGTTCGTTAACAGTTGCAAGAAAGTTCGCAAACGGTTTTTATTGTTGCAAACAGTTTTTCTTGTCGCAAAGAAATTTTGAACATGTTCAAAATTTCTTTGCGAACCTTTGCGAATTTGTATTTTCGCTAACAGTTGCAAACATTCGCAAAACACTTGTAAGAATTCGCAAACGGTCGTAATACGGTGTCGCTAACATTTTTATTTGATTCGCCACTGCTAGTGAACAAGTAACCATATGGTTCCTATATAAAAGCTTCTGAAACAGACATAGTTCCACTCTAAGAAAGTTCTTGAAGCTCTTGACATCTCCATCATGTAATTGCTGCAAGTCTGTCCTCTGCATCCACTCTCTGACCCCAACAGTCTTTCTTTTCTTATTCCTTTCTTGTTTTTCTTTATTTTATTTCTCTTATGCTGCACAATAGCTGTAGCAGCAGCCTGACAAAGCAGCTCTTCAAGGATAGCAACACCTTGAGCCTCCTCTTGGCAGAAATTTATTTCCATATATTGGAAATCCATCTTGAACGGTTGTCACAAGAGATCTGAATTCAGTGGAAGGTTTTACGTTCGTTTTATGGGTCTGACTATATATAATCGCCTGGTACTTTTCTAGGTCCAAGAACATTCGCAAAAGTGTCGCAAAGGATTTGCAAAACTGTCGCTAACATTTGCTAACATTCGCTAATAGTCGCCATCTGTGTTTCGCAAACACTTTCGCAAACGTTCGCTCAAGTGTTGCTAATTGTCGCTAAACATCGCTAAACCTCTGGCTGCCACAATGTGTCACACATCATTCACAGAGTTGCTGGAAAAAATAGGTCTTCAGTTCAGATTTGAAGGTATCAAGGTTACAATTCAGAAGTGGGATTGGTAGTGAATTCCACAGACCAAAGAGAAGGCTCTATCTCCATACATTTTTTTCAGACGGGTATTAATTGGGCACATGAAGAGTCTTTCTTGGCTGCTGCCGATGTACACTGATTAGTGTGTGTGATTTTCATAGATTTATAAACCCTAAACATGACTGATTCCTCCTGAGCACTTCTGCTTGAATAGGCATTCAGTCAAGAGCCTAGTATTTCATGTGATGGTGAGTTTTAGTTAATATTATTTTAGGAAAAATACATATTTTTTGCTTCACCTATGTAGATGTCATTCAAAACAACCTTCTCTCTGTGAAATATTTGCCTTCAAACATCTGCTTCCTGTTGGGCTGGAAATCTTCAAATAATTCTCTCAACCAAACTGACTGTCTCTTACGCTCAAACTGTATCATTCACAACAATACTGGCTTTAAAGGTTCACAGACATGATGACATACCTCCTGGAAGGAATTCCATGATGAGGTAGAGATTGTATGGGTCTTGGAATGAATAATACATTTTCACCACCCATGGGTTGTCTGCCTCTACCAGGATGTCACGTTCAGCTCTCACATGTGCCACCTGATGGAACATTCAGTGCAATAACCAATATAACAATGATATAAGAAGTTGTTTTTACATGTATACAGTGCCTTTTTATCACATCAGGGTGCACAAAGTACTTAACAAAAAATTGCAACATATTACAAGAAGGTGAGAAGTGTACATATTTAACAGAGCAATGTTGTACATGGTGCAAAGATGTTACAATGGAATCTGGTCCTCCTACCCTCTCACTCACTCCACCTATCATCATTTTGTTCCTTGTCACCTTTCCTCTTTTCTATTTATCGGTACTCTTTCATTTGTCTGCAGATTTGCTTTCCTGCATCTTTTGGTCTCTTGTTATTTTATGGAATCAACATCTTAGGTATAACTTTTCAAGGTAATCTGTTTTCAAATATCAGAGACAGATTCTATGATATGTAAACTTTCCTTGAGAAGATATATGAAAATTGGTCAAGTTAAATTGTTTTGCATATTCAAATGCAGTACTTTACTTTCCTTGAATGTACAAGTCAGTTTTCAAGAAATTTGGAAAACCTCACTATCTCTCTCTTTATCTTCCTTTCCTGATGTTCTATTTTCATTACATATCTTTCACATCTTAAATTCCTTCCCATACCCCAAAATTTACTCTCAAAACAATGTGCACCGCTTTACCTTAAATGAATGAGAAACTCCCCCAGACATGTAAAAAAAAAAAAAAAAAATTGAGGGTGGAAACTATGAAACTATGGTCACAGACACAAATGTCAGGAACTCCCTGATGTTTATATGATATTGTAAGGTTCAATACAACATGATACTGTAGAGTTCCATGTATACGGTGCACTTATTTTTGTGTCAGGAAATACGAAAAGTTGAGTGCACCTTTATATACAGAACAACAGAATCGCAGCAAAATTTCTGACATACATGCATACATACACCCAATTTCAAAGGTCAAACTGGGGCTTGCACAGCTTTATAAATGGAAATTTACTTGTCTAAAACTACGCAACTCGGGCTTACCGAGTGTCCTAGTGTAGATCGATAAATCTGTCTCTTGTTCTTTGGCCTTTTGTAAACCGTATGGTCAGAAATATAGTCAGTCCCTCCCAACAGCCGACCATATTACCATGTAACTCTGAAGGCTTGTAAATCCCAAAATGATGATATTACAATAATCAAGGGGGAAAAATAGATTTGTCATTCTGAAAGTTCTTTTATCTGAAAATGAAAAAAAAAAAGGTCTGTTGATCCAAAAACAAAAATAAGTTTTGTAATTCTGAATGTTTGTACATAGCACAGACCTTTTTCATTTTTGGATTAACAGACTTTATTTCATTTTCGGATTAATGGACCTTTGGAAGAACAAACCTGTTTCATTTTTGGACTAAAGAACCTTCGAAATAACGAACCTTATTTACTTTTTTTGGATGAACAAACTTTTAGAATAACAAACATCACCCATGTAATCAAGGAGGTATAATATTTCCTTGGTGAAACTACTGCTAAACAATGCCTAGAAAGGACAGTGACAACAATGCCCTGAAAGTTTTCACTCCACACTTGAGCAATGCGAACAAACACATGCAACATTTTACTTCTCGTGCCTCGGTCGAGCAGACAGCGAAAAAGCAAAAACAGCTGAGACTTTCTTTGATTGCAACACACGCGACATAGTGGTCACTTATTGTCACACTGAAACAGTTTATCTATCAGTAACAATTTACAGATGACCACAGCTGTAATGAGACTATGCTTATCAACAGTACTTAAGACTAGTAACAGACCAGTCACTCAATCCAAGCTCATCTGGCTAGGAGTGGATTAATGAGGACATCAATTACTGTGAACAATTCACTGACAGCTGGGAGGGCAAGAAAGGAGCTAGGTTTCTGTAATGTCCGGAAGAAAACAGAGCCTTCACCAGCAACCTCTCTTTCATTTCTCCTCTACAAACTGCTGCCTATTAAGGTTTGGAGTTTTTGCATGGTATCTGAGAATATGCCTCTCACAAAGCTCATTACATCTTGGTGGAAAAAATCTCATTTAGTGCCATTTCAACAAAGATGTATCTTTGTTGCATCAAGCATTACACAGTTTACAAAGTAAATAATGTAAACACAGCTTTCCACAAACTTTAAAATCTTTGGTAGTCTTAGCCAGATATTTAAAGGCACAAAAATCATGACTTACTTGCTCTTTTTCATGCATGTCGCACTTTCGTAGGATCTTCATGGCATAGATGTGACCTGTGTCTTTCTTCTGTACAAGCCGTACCTCTCCAAAGGCTCCACGACCTATGACTTTGAGTGATTCAAAGTCCTCGCATCCAAGGCGGGATCGTTTTAACCTCAAAAACTCTGTTTCCTTTTGGGCATGCTGTGTTCTCTTCTCTCGTTTCTGATGTAACACCAACAGGAAGAAAAATTCAACATAAAAAAAGAAAATCTTGTCACAAACAAAAACAGGTGTATTCTGACAGCACTTCTGCTTTGACTTTTCGCAGAAAGGTGTTTATGAAAACTGTTTGTGATTGTTCTTTCAACAATCAACACTGAGTGAAGCACTAGTATCAGTTTGCATACTTCTGAATCAGAGCAGTCTCAATCAAATTCATTCATTAAAATATGATTACAATGCAGTAAGGAAGTAGAAATGGTTCAAATTTGAAGGGTAACAAATGATTACAACCTTTTAACAGGACTTCCTATACCAACATAATACAGTTTAGATACAAAATTATACACATGTGTGTCACATTTTCTTTCTTTTCTTTTTATCATTGGAGAATATGCCCCAGGCATGAAGTTACTGAAAATAAAAGCTACCAAGCTTCCAACAGTAGTCAGTGAAATTCGAGTCATAATTGGACATGAAACAAAGGTGCGTTCGAGAGCTCTCCCAAAGCGTACCATACCATACCCTTACCAGAGCACTCAAATGCTCTCAAAGGGCACCAAACCATACCATACTATGCCAAAAGTGAACCACTCCCTGATGAGCTCCAAAAATGAACCCTACAATACCATAGCATGCCAGAAAGCACTTGAACACAAAGCAAGCCAAAAGAGTACCATACCTGTTGCTGACATGAGAAGAATGTGTGTAAAACGCACTATGTTGTAAAAGAGTTGACAATCTTTGTAGGGGACACGTTTATGTAGCGTAAGCGTGTGAGGTGAATATGTTGGTTGCTACAAAAAATGTGACCCTCTGACTCAAGTCCAAAAATACCTCATGAGGTACAGTACTGTACATGCTATCTCCACAACGCGCTCAAAACGCTACAAATGTGGTATACACATAGTATGGTACAGGGTGGTCCACAAAGGGTTTGAGCATGTCCCTACAACATGCTCAAATTCTTGTGCAATATCTTCAAAAGCCAACAAAATGCTGTGCACACATCCTGGAGAATTGGCAACATGCAAATGCAAACATCCAAAATAAAATGTACTCAAACATGTGAAAGACAGGTGCAAAACCTGAGACAGAACATCAAAAGTAAACAGCACAACATGAAATAATCTGCAAAACACTGCGCTACGTGCTTGCGATGTGTGCTCCACGCGCATACAATTTCTGCAATATTCTCACTTTCAGAGCATGTTGTAACAACATGCTCAAATTTCAAGTTGGGGACCACCCTGTGGTATGGTATGGTTCAAGTTCACTTGTGAGCACTCGAATGCAACCATCAGTAAATGATCTTTTAAAATGGGACACACTTGCAACAATGCAGGAAATTTAATCACAGTGTAATAATTTTTGCATTGGGCAATTCCACGGTTTGTAGGACACAGATGCCGAAAATTCAAAATGATATTTGTTTCAAACACCATACATTTTCAGACAATACTTGAGTTGAAGTTTTAAGAATCATTATGTTTTTCAATAAAAGCGGCCATTTTGATTTTCAAAATGGCTGTCAAAATATGCCTATAACTCAATGGTAAGAAAGAGAGTATTGTCACATAATTTACCCTCTGTATATCCACTTCAATAGTACTCTAATCAACAATCTTTTATATGTATGCAGTAACCAGACAAGTCTTTTACCACATGATAGAAAGAAAAAGCTGGTTGCTTTAAAGAATTTTATAAAAACTTTTAATTAGTTTGACAATAATGGATGTAACGTCAGTTACCAAAAACAAGGAATTTTTAACTTTATTCATCAAAGAAAGTGAGCTGTATGATGTAACTTAGGATTTCTAATGTATGCCCGTATGCCTTCCTTTCAATACCAGAAAATAAGGATACTTGGCATACTGGAGAGTCAAATGAACACATCAAAATGTGTAACGTCAGTTACCGAAACGTCATATACCAGTATGTAACGTCAGTTACCATGACAGTAATTATAACTTAGGCAAATTTTTTGACTTTAGGCCATTTCAATACATCTGGGAAGTCAAGGGTTATCAACAAAGAGCAGCAATCCCTTTGATAGGGAATGATGTCATCACCATGGAACACTGTATGTCAATGGATACATTTTTTTTTTCATTTTATCTTAAATCTATTTATTTATCATATTTTTTTTTTTTTGGTGGAGGGGGCTTGAGCTTTTGATTTTCGGTTCAGCACAAGTTTAAGGTTACATCATCTGGAAGTTTAGGTTTACCACATGCAATATATAATGCACTCAAACTACTATACAGTACATTCACAGTCCTACGGGATGATAAAGCTACCAAATTTGTAGGCCTAATCAATGATGTGGTTGCATGGTAACCACCTTTTTCTATTAAAAAGCTTGTGTACAGCTGTATACCAACAGTTTTATATTCTTTACTAATGACTACTTTGGCTAGCATTTTTCTTTTTTTCTGGAAGCTTAGTGAAGTTTCTACCTCAAGGCAAATGCAGGAAGAGATATATTTCTTCACTTGCACTTAAATGTTTGGTTTAGTTAATATGGCACATCTTGAAATGGTACATAAGCAGGCCTGACATAAGGCATGTACTGTCATTACTGTTTGAAACTAACACTGATGTTGCTCAACGTTTAACACTAATGTTGCTCAAAGTGAGAGGTGATTCTAGGGTAAAATAAAAAACTGTTCATATCTGTTGATTACTTTATTTCATTCATGCAGGGATATTTTTGTAATACATAATAATTATGAACAGGAAGATTTGTTTATATTGATCTTAGAATTCTTTCATTGCAAAGTCCTATTTCTTGGTATCTGGGATGTATTTGCAAGCCTTGACATACCAGTGAAAATGAAAAGAAAAACAATTACATTCCTTCAAGCAAGGAATAAACAAATAATGCCCTTTTGACCAAAAAAGCATGCTTCTTCTTCACAGAAAAAATATTAAAAGTGTAACACTATTCTTTTAAATCATTATTGATAATGGGGATCATTTTGTTATTTGTGGCCCTAACAACGCCTTGACGGAGAAGGAGTAAAATAAAGAAAAGAAGAATATATCACACTACATTTCATACATATATATATGAATATTTTTATTTGTATGTGTTTTTTTCCCCATGACCTGAAAGATATTTTTTTTCACACACAAAAATATCTGTGTTTTGTGTAGTACTGCAGGGCATTTTGGGTGGGGTACTCTAGATAGAAACTTTCCTGTTCATTAAAAAAAGAAAAACAAAAACAAAAACCTTAGTTATGTCAATATTCATACTTGGAACTGCTGAATCTAATGGCTCTGTGTAATCATAACTGTTGAATAAGCATTCAATCTTAAGACAAATGTCAAGAAATACCCTCTGGTGCATTTACATTATTTTTGCTCAACTGTGCTATGGCATGGGTGGGGGGGGGGAACTTGCCCTCTAAGGGCCCCACCCCATTTGTGTCTTTAGATTTTGTTTTGATTTGTTGCTAAGTAAATGCCTGGGATTGTTACTGGTATACTGCAGCAGCATAATAACCTGTTAAATAAATTAGTTCTTTGTAAACCCCATAGCAAAAGTACACGTATGTGTAACGTCAGTTACGTAACGTCAGTTACTGACATGTTTCCCTTTAAGTTTTCATTAAACACAAAGAAAATGGACTAATGTTTCATTTCACTTGGGTATTTGTAATTGATGAACCAAGGTATGATTCCATATCAAACAAATCACTCTGAAAGGTCAGAATTATAAAATATCACAAAACTATTCCTAATCATGATTTTCCATGTGTAAACCCTATGGCAAATGTAAGCGTAACGTCAGTTACGTAACGTCAGTTACCGTCATGCCTTCACTGAAATTGGCATGGTGCTAAAAGGAAATATCTAAAGTGCACATTATTTTGCACACCTGTTCCTAAGAACCTAGGTATATTGCCATATAAAACACATAAAGTTTAGAAGTCAGGGACATGAGATATTTCCATTTAAATCTACACCATAATTTCCCATGTCCTTTTTCCGTAACGTCAGTTACCGACATATTTTCACTTGCTATGTGATAAGAAATGCAGTTTGAGAGAAAAACTTTCCACCTATTTCTTCATTCTCATGAACTCATTCATCAATGCTATTTACAAGCCCCAGCTGCTTTCATTCACAAAACTACAACATAAACAATTTCATGAAAATCCTTACGCGTAACGTCAGTTACCGTGGAATTGCCCATCAGAAAGTATTCTAACTCCATGAATTATACCTACTTGTATAACATACAACCTTGTGTCATCCTCACAGTACAATGGGTGAAATACAAAGAAACAAATGTACACAACCAAAGCATTTCTATCCTATGATACAATCAATATATCCTTGCTTAAAGGCAGCCAGCCTGTGAGATGATCAAGAAGCTGAGTACATTATCCATGTTCTGCTGACTCATTTCTTATATGAAACCTATCAGCTCATGTACAGCTGATGGGAGTTTGCTTGAGATTCAATAAGGTATGTCACAAGTATAGAAGTATAATGTAGAATGATACACTTTAAAACGACTCTGAATAACTGTGCTAAACACAAAATTTGTTGAAGTGCAGCAACATTAACTGTATCATGTATAATCATGTTTGCTCAGGGACAAATACAAGACAACACAGAGAAATAGCGTGCAACAAAGGTTACATGCACTCATTATTGCTATATGGCATATGGTACAAATGTACACTATTGATCCTTTGAATCTTCACTACTCAGGAGAGTACTTACATCTTCCTCTGATAGACCTGATATTGCTTCTTCCAGTTTCTTTTGCCTAAAGATAACAAACAGATAAGAAAAAAAAAATCATCATAAACTTCCTCGCAATAGCCTTAGGAAGACCTCACATATAAAAACAACGTCACGAATCACAGAAATAAAGAGAAGGATTAATGATTAATGATCAGAGATTATACTGTACTTGAGGAAATCCAACAAACTAGAATAAAATGACCAATGTTACACAGATATCTTAACCCTATAAAGCCCAAGCTATTTTGACCCTTCCCAGGCCCAAGGGGGGGGGGGGGGGGGCACATTGTGCCCCTATATATCTTTGTTATTGTTTGTGTTTTATTGTCACATTTGGCACATAGGTAGAGCAACTCATATTCTACATGACCGCACATCTGATTTTTCTCAAGGCCACCAATTTTTACCAAAATATAAAGGAATACATAGGAAATATGCTAAAAACATGACTTTTCTGTCTAATTTCTTCATTCCAATAGTAGTATTTTAATCATAGCTCAATCATTTTCGTATTTGCCACAAATGATGTGCAAGTCGAAGCTCATTTGTTATGGTTGAAATTTCTCAAGGTCACCACATGGGGGCACTATTCATAACATAAAGAAATACATTATGAGACTTGTGATGTATTGTTTTGGATAGGTACATGCATAGAACATCACATTTCATATTTCCATAATATTAGAATTTGTAAGTTTGCAGATTGAGAATGTGATAAACAAATGATATTAGAGTTATAACTTGGGTGAAGGAATCAAAATGACACAAAATATAACAGCAATCTTTGGAAATTACTGTTGTTTTCAATTATCTCTAATATATTGTTTTATGCCGTTGTCACATAAAAACAAAGGAAATAATAGGAAAAACATTTCAGGGCCACAATTACTTCACATTTTGCTTCTTCAGCAAATTTCAGCTAAGAAATGCCCATTTCATACACTATAATATTGTTAATTGGAATTGGAACAGAAAAATACGCAAAATCTGACTGACATGGTTGTCAGTTTATGGTTGTCATAGCAACCAGCAATATCACCAAATTTGGTTAAAATTGGATGAAGGGAAAAGGAGTGGCGAATGAAAATCTGGTAGGGGCGGGGGCACAAAGTGCCGCCCCCCCCCCCCCCCCCCCCCCCCCCCCGGGCTTTCCCCAAATACATGTAGGGTTAACAGGTTTGGGTGACACAGCTTGGAATTGATGCAGCCAGACTGTCTCATATAATGATAACAGTCTCCAGCACTTATCAATGTTAACTTAGAAAGTACATTAATTGTATGACTGTAAGAACAACAACAGCAAAACATTAATAGTCTCTCCACTTTAATAATCTTAATACCTTTTTTATACTGGGCACGACTTTTAGCTCGCTTCTGAAGCGAGCTAACTTCGTTTTATACTGCCATTCTCGACCACCCAAGGTTACGTGCGAGACTAGACCTATCGCCCCCCCCCCATTAGCCTGCTGTCCTTCCAACGAGCACGAAAATTCAGTGACAGTTTTCATGCTTACTTACAAGTACGAATTCAGTTCCGTTGTTATACAGTACGTTACTCGCGAAATTCAACCAGTCATAGGCATATCACACGGTGTGTATACGTACTGAGCTGGTCTATTTTTTTTTTCTTACGATTTAATCATGTCGTCTGCGTATACACAGCGCGCCGGTGGCAACAGTACAACAGTAAACATACATATTGGCAACCCGGAAGCACTGTACACGCTTTCCGGTCACGGGTCAGGGGATTTAGCCGTGGCTAAACTCGCAAACCTTTTATACTGAAGTTAGCTCGCTTCTGAAGCTAACCTGATCCACCCCCCTAGAGGAGACTAACTTTAGCTCAGACTAACTATTTTTCGACCCTTTTAGTTTTATACTGAGAGTAAGCTCGCTTCAGGTCTGCACCTGAAGCTCGCTTCGGGTCCGCACCTGAAGCAAGCTAACACCCAGTATAAAAGGGGTATTTTATACAAAATGCAATTTAAGGAATAAATGACAAAGAACTTTGAGTTTAAGTTTTAGTGGCTCAAAAGTACACAGGCTTTACCTGTTTAAATCTCAACAACATGAAGTTGGGGAGACATACATGTAGGGAGAGACACAAATGTGAAACTCTTAAGAAAGCAAGCAAATCATAGTTTGTAGAGATGGGACTTCAAATAATATGATTTAGAACTAAGTGCTTTACTGTATGGTATTGTTGCCTTCAAAGATTTCTGTGTTTGTTTGGACTATTCATGTGTTAGTTTTTTCAGATATCACAACACTTTTTTCCCCTCAATAGTGTTCATTCATTTCCATTCAAATAGTATTTGGTAAGGACCTGTGGAAATTTCAAACTGGTACAATGCATTTCTGTACAACATAACAAATTATCATCTATATAGGACGTTTATAGCGGCGCATTAAAAACGCGTATTGTAGTCCGCTCAATTTTTACCGTTCAATATCGGAGCATATTGAACGAATCGCATAGACCAACGTATTAATTCCCCACAGGCTACCGTTGTTAATTGCCGTTCGAGATCACACGATATTCAATTCTGTCTCAATTGCGTGAGCGCTTGCTGAATGCGCAAATGCTTGCTACTAAGTGCGCGACATTTTGTTACATTTTTCACACGCGCGCAAACATCTTGCTAGTTGTTTGTTTCAATACGCAGTTTTAGGGGCTTCCCCTTTTCAGCGCTGGGATGGGACTGCCGAGTCAACTTCAAAGACGAGTAGAAGCCGGGTAATTTTGTGCAGTTCATGGTTGCTCTACTTGATTGTATAGATGATAATAATTATATTGGATGGCCTTGATTCATGGAATACCAGGGAATATTGCACTCGTTAGAGTCAATATTGCACTCATCTTCGATTCGTGCAATATTGGCCCTAACTCGTGCATTATTCCCTGGTATCCCATTCATTGCCATCCAATATAATATAAATATTCCAATCATTTGGACACAGTTTACAAAGAATACCGGTATTTCCTTTCTGGCACTTTTTTTTTTTTTTTTTAACAGTGTAAACAAGAATTAAACATTATCAAACCAACACACACACTCACACATACACAAATACATGATAAACAACCACATATTGCAGTGTGTCATTGTGCATGGTATCTGTGTACATTGCATGCATGTCAGGTGATAAGACTAATCAATGTTATGCTATGCATTTATTGATTCATTAATTATTTTTACACGCACACTCTGAAAGTGAAATACATACAATGTATTGTATATTCAGTGCTCATCTGTGACATTCCAATTTATCCATTTGATCTGAAGCGTAAGTTGTGTAATGCCTGTGCTACATTTCGATATATTTTCTGTTATTCGGTTTAAAAAAGCAGGTGATTTGCAGGCTTGCAGAGACCATGACTTGGTTGTGGTGGTATACAATCTGCAACAAGAATTCACTACTTTATTTCTGTAAAAAATAGTGCAGCCTTATCTCCAGCAAATTGGGTATATAGATTAAAATACAAACAATGTCAACACTGCCTGTCTAAATTGTGATTGTTCTGGGTGGAGTAGGGTCTGTTCTGCTTAGACTACAAGTACTATTGACACAAAATTTTGTATGCACCGAACTGCCTGTATGATGGATGTGGCTGGCCATACACCTGTGTCAGATGCTGATTGATTGAACATGGAGGCCAAAATGAGCAAACCAATAAAACAACCCTTGATAATTTCTGCCTACTATTGCACCATAAAGTATTTTTGAGAAATTTCATAAACATTAATTTCATTGATCGAAGTATCATGTAGGATGCAGTTTGACTGAATATGTAGGATGCAGTTTGACTGAATATGTATGAGCAAGGTGGTGCACATACAAAGTTTGTGTCAATGCAAACTGCCAATAATTGCACTAAAAGCATCTAGAAGGGCATTATACAAAGATTCTGTCCTTATACCGTACTCTCCATCAGTTGAGATATCACATGTTGCACGCACATCATTATGGACTTCTAGTCATATCATTCTGGTGATCAATGTCTTATAACCCTTTCATACCAGACGCTGAACAGTGGATGACATCCAGAGGTCATCCACTGTTCACCCTAGACCCCTATTGGTATGAAAGGTATACCGAAAAAGTATCCAGGTGAACAGTGGACAAACAGTGGATGCGATGCATGCTATACCCCGTTTAGAGTCCCATCAAACACGGCACTAGAGGTTGTGCCGTGTTCATGCCAGACGATGGGGACTCTAAATGGTCTTGGCACAAAGCATCTAGCACGAGTCTGGAGTGAGCCTGACATGAGTCGGGAGTGAATTTTACATAATTAATTCATTCGAAATTGAAATGTGCAGTAAAATGTACTTTTTAAAGCAGTTATTACTTCAGATGGCCAACACTTTATTTCTATTTTTTTAATTCTTTTTAGTTCATGAATGGACAAACTTTCTAGGCGAATAAATGGTTTCTGCCCATGACAATGTCACGTTGCAGAAGAGAATGTATTCTATGTTTTACACAATCAGATCATCACTTTGAATACATGTAAACCTTGCCTCATTCCTCCCCCCCCCCCCCCTACATCCAAGCAACAACTTTGAAGTACAGTCAAACCTGTCTATTGCTGCCACCCAAGGGAGATGAAAAAAAGTGGCTGTTATGGACAGGTGGCTG
This sequence comes from Diadema setosum, assembly GCA_033980235.1. Lineage (NCBI taxonomy): Eukaryota > Metazoa > Echinodermata > Echinoidea > Diadematoida > Diadematidae > Diadema > Diadema setosum. Next base: position 23,180,273 of record CM067071.1, on the reverse strand, counting down.
CTATACTGTAAAACTAGGAATGTTCGCGTGCATTTTAATTTCATGAATTTTGTGAGAGCCAAGATTCGCGAAATTAAAATGTACACGAAAGTCCCTGTCTACACCATATGCATTGAATGTTAGAGGCAACTTGCGAAAATTTCGCCGCCGCGAAAAAGGCCGTCGGCTCCAATCTGCGAAAATTTCATGCCACGAAAATATTGTTTTTTCCAGTACAGAAAGTTACTTTTAAATATCATGCTTTATTCTTGGAGGGATTTGTTTTTAGTGGACATATGCGGTAAGTGGATGCTATAGACAGGTTTGACTGTAACAATAACAGCACTAGCAACTCACATTTTTTGTACTGTTGTCCCTAAAATGGTAGAGGAAAGAGCTGAGACAGGGTTCCTGTGGATCTGTAATGCAGGGCTGCACACTAACCCATTTTTTCTGCCAGTCCGACCTGTCTCTGTCGGACCAGTAAATACCCCGTTTCACCAATTTTTTACTGGTCGGAGCAGAAAATTTACTGGTCAACAACAACCTAAAAAAGCATTAAATGACTTGCAAATTTATTTTCATGTCTTTTGTCGACACTAATATTGCCCACCCCCTACAAAAAAGTACATTTTACAGATTAATATTTTGTAAACTTGGATTGTTTATGGATCATTACATTGAGAAGGAACAAAAAGGAATCATTTGCAAATTGATTTGTTGATACGGAAAGGAAGAAAAAAAGGGATTAAAATACGGTTTTTAACTTTCCTCCGAAAATTTCTTCGCGTATCTTATATGCATTCTTGAAAGTACACTGCAGGGTCGAATTTGTGATGCTTTGTACTCCTATCTCTTCTTCGTGCATACAACCCTTTTAAAAGAATTGAATGGTTGTTTGTGAATTAAAGTGTAAAATGATTATGAACAAAATCAGATTGTATCAAATGCGTTTGTGACTTATTGTAAACATCGGCGCACGTAGAGTAACACGCGTTACTTGCTGCACATTTCACACTCTTGGTGCTCAGCTAGATTGCGATGATTTCATGAATTATTTTAGCTGTAGTATTTTCTGATGCACGTGCAAGAAGGGGTTCTTCATTTTTCTCTCGATAATCTCTTCGCATTTGTGCATGCGCTCTTGAAAGGTATATACGGCAGGGTCCAATTCACAATCCTTTTTGCGCCTATTTCTACCTCAAATATCAGCGGGATTGTGACGATTTCATGAACTACTTTGGATGTAATCTTTTGTGATGAACACACCAGAATGGTTGAAAATGCGGCCTTTATTTTTCTCCCGATAATCTCTTCACATGATGCATCACGCGTTACCCCGGGGTACCGTAGTACCCCGGGTTACCGCGTTGTGTAGTGCCACCTCACAGCCACTAGAGGACAGCCAGAGAAAAATGCATGCACTGTGTGTGCGTGTACATAGTCATTCCCATGGCGCTGCATGTTATACTATGCATGCATGGCACACTGTGATACCACTAGTGTGGGCTTTAGTGCAGTGCAGTGCACTGGCTAGCGCGCGCTAGCTCCAGCACCAAAATAATTTCCTCTTTTTGGCACCCAGGGTACAACCTTTTTAAAAAAATAAATAATTCAACAAAATGGCTGATTTTTATTTGGTACACCGGGATACCATTTATGTCATCACATTTCGTAAATGCGTCCTCTCGGATTAGAAGATATGACACGGCCGAATTCACGATTCTTTTTGCACCTCTTGTTTCCTCAAACTTCAATGGGATTGCGATGATTTCATGAATTATTTTGGCTGTAATCTTTTATAATGCACACACCAAAAGGGGTTGAAAATGTGTCTTATTTTTCTCCCGAATATCTCTTCGCATTTGTGCATGCGGCATGCATTTTTGAAAGATTATCAACAGCATGCAGGGCATAATTCGAGATCCTTTTTGCACCTATTGTGTCCTCAAATTTCAACGGGATTGCGACAATTTCATGGATTATTATTCGGCTATAATCTTTATGATGCACACACCAAGAGGGGTTGAAAATGTGTCCTTTATTTTTTTCCAATAAAATCTTCGAATTTCGTAAATGCGTTCTAAAAGATGTACAACACAGCCGAATTCATGATCCTTTTTGCGCCTATTTTTACCTCAAATATCAGCGGGACTGTGACGATTTCATGAATTACTACGGCTGTAATCTTTTACGATGCACGTGCCAAAAGGGGTTGAAAATGTGTCCTTTACTTTTTCCTGATAATTTCTCCACATTTCGTAAATGCGTCCTCTCGGATTAGAAGAGGACGCATTTCGGGTGGGTATGAAGACCATACACTATTTATTTTATACAACACCTCGAACGTCAACGAATTTGTTTGGTACTCACAGATTCTTGAATTTAGCACAGAACTGGCAACCATTTTCCGTGAAAGACGTATGAGTAGCCTCACAGTCGCAGTCAACGTGTATGTACATGTTAACGTGTACGTACGTATATATGCGAAACGAAGTTGTTTACAAAAAATAGTGACAAAAGACAAAAGACAAAAGACAATAGTGACAAAAGACAAAAGACAACAGACAAAAGACGTAAGGCCACTTTAATCAGTGTCCTGAAGAAGGACGCAGGCCTTGATAGCATTAATGACCTACGGACAGTCATGTTAGATAGAGAGGTTTGGAGGCACAACTTTGTTTATGGAACCCGAGTTGGCATCGGCTGAAGCAAATACATGCCCTCGAAATAGAAGTAGTAGTAGTAGTAGTAGTAGTGACAAAAGTACGCGCTTGTAGTTGTTGAGTGCGCGCGGCACGTTTGTTTGTGACATCAGAGTGCGTGCAATAGAACATTTTGATCAAACCAAAAATGCACGCTGAGACAGCCAGAGCGTGTAATAGAACCTTTCACTAAATGTCACGTGATGGGCAATCGACCAATCGGATAGCTACATTCTAAATAGGTGTTGTATAAAATTGTTTATTTGCCAGAACACCGCGGAACGAGGCATGAGAACTTTAATTCCTTTCAATGCAATCAGAGCAACAAACTCATGGAAACAGAGAGTATCAATGCATTTGCCAGTTTAGGAAAGGTAGTGGTCAACAGATTTCCTTTCTCAAATGCCTCAGTAGGAGGTTTGTGGTTTGTTTGTTTTTTCAAAGCAGTATCCCCAAAATCTTACCTGGTTTGTCTTTCCTCTTTTTGTAGCCATAAGTTTGAATAGAAGTTTTCCAGTGTTACTTTTGCTTTGGTGACTTTGTCTTGCGTGTGTGAAGTTCCATATGCTTGCAGGCTAGTGCTTGTCTGTGCCATCTTCATTGGCTTATCTAGAGTCCTGGCAGCTCTCTTCCAAGTATCGTCTAATTATCTGCAAGAAATAAAAACAAAATACACACTGATGTACAGATGTACTATTGCGTGCGTGCGCTCTATGGTAGCAGCACGCACGGTCGACAGATCGAGTGAACTGCCGATTATCAGATGTACCGTTTGCACATGCTGCATATTAAATCATCATGTTTCGGTAAGTTGTAAAATGTGAATTTCAATTTTGATAGCATAGATATGAAGTCTCATTATTATTTTGTTCGTTCGATGAGTTTGAGGTGACAAAAGATGAACTAAAGTATCAAAATTCCAGCCAATCGCCATGCGATCGCTGAACTCTCTTCGTGTTTGTCGGTCCGTTGGTAGAGCCCTGTGGCGCTACTTACAGCGACTGGGCTGTGTATAATTAGCTGCTTGGTACCTTTGGCTATCATTTCTATTCAAGCATGCACCTTCACAAAGCGGGAGATCAGCCAATGTGATATCTGTAATAGCCAGGAGAAGGCTGGATGGTCACATTGCCCTCAATAAAACATTTCAGTTTGTCACTTGTAATCATTAAATTCATTGGCCGTTTATGAAAATCCTAAGATGCTTGACCTTTTTCAAACTCATCTCGGCTGATTGGTTGATATTTCACTACCAGACACTGGCAGCAAAAATTCAATAATTGCAGAGTTTAAGTTAAACTAGAAATGTCACCATGGCAACCGGTATGCCTCCACCATATCACATGGTTCTCCCAGTTGATCTAGTATGTCTTGACAATGTAAGACCAGTTTCACATAATTGGTAAAAAAATGAAAAAGACATGTTTGTCACTTTGTGAGTATTTACTTTCCTTGAATAAGGGTTTATTTGGCTGGATGGCAAAATTTTGTGAGAGCATGTATTTGGGATTTGAGCATTTTCATTTGACCTTTGATCTCTACCCTTTGACCCCATAGCCCCTAATTCTCTAAATAATCCTTTACTGGAAGCATCCCTTTTCATGGCAATACTTTGAGCTATTTTCAATTTATGGGAAAAACTGTGACATTTGAAAACTTGACCTTTGACCCCATGGCGGCCAAAATCTTTCCCTACACAAGCATTGTGCAGTAAATGCATATGTACTTACACATAGATTTATTATGATTACGCATTCAATAATCTCCAAGGTATGGAGAAAAAAAGTGTATATTCTGCATCAACTAGTAGAATTTTGGCATTTTAACCTGACCTTTGACCCTTGACCCATGACCCCGAAATTCCCAAGAGAATCACTGTCAGGTGTACATGCATATGTACTAAGTTCCATAAAGATACCTTGAGCCATTTCTGAGGTACAGTATGTATGGAAAAAAAAAAGTGATATTTCAGCATTTTCACTTGACCCAATGGCCCAAAACTTTCCCTAGAGAATTTTTATAGTGGAATACATGTGTGCACTAAGTTGAAAAAAAAAAATTACCTTCAGACATTGCATGGATATGGGGGAAATAGTGACATTTGTGAATTTGACCTAGACCTTTGACCTTGAGCATTTGTATAAAAAAAATTGATAGGCACAACTTTATCCACTCATACATACTATTGCCAAGTTTCACTAGGATTCCTCTTTAATACAGTTTTTAAGTTATGCTGACCACAAAATTGATCACAGACGGACGAAAGAAAAGTCCCAGACGGACGGAGGGACAACCCAGAAACATTATGCCTCCGGCAAAACTTTGTGGCAGAGGCAAAAGAAAAAAAATTGAACAGGTCTACAAAAGCCCTCTTGCTGGTGCTTGCCACTCTTTGGTGGCTAACCGATGATCCTCTACTGAAATTTCTTGTAGCTACAGGGATAGACCTTTGATGAAGGCTACCCCACCTATTGACTTCCCTCAAACTTTGTCACAACAGTGCTTTATGCAGTTTGGACCACTGTGCCTAATGCAGCCTTATTGGTAAGTTTCCAAACCTTATGGTATTGCAAACATTGTTTCAGCTAAATTTAGATTCATACAAATGATGCATTTCCTGCTTATCACTCATTTGTCAACAAAGCTGTCATCAAAATGTGAGGCTTTCCACACGACCTCCCTTCACTTCTGATAGAGGCAGCACACTCTTTCATAATCTTCTCAATGTTCAAGTCTGAATGCACACTTCTCTAAAACTTGTCACAAACTTTTTACTCAAACTAAGATATTTCCTGAAACCCTGGAAATCTTCTCAAAGCTTGTGCAGTCGGAACAGATGCAGCTGAAACTTCACTGTTGGGTACAAGTTTATCTACAAATTTTTAAAGGCAGAATCACGATCCTCTATGCATTTGAGGCATTTGGGGGCAATAAACACAATCATGTTTTCACACATGTTTAGAACGGCTGATTTGAAAAGTAAAGGGTGATTTGAAATGTGTTTGAGACCATAAACGCGTTTGAGATCACAATCACCTTTCTGTGACTAGATAAAAGCAATGTTTTTTTGAAACATACACGTACGTTTCTCCGAGCTGCCAAGGTCAACTTCCAGTATACTGTACATGCCCTCTGTTACACAAAAGATCTACTTCCCACTTGGAATGATGCAAAGCAGCTCTGCAGTGACGACACTCCAATCACCATATGATGTTTAAATAGACGTGGCACTCCAAGAATTGCATTTCACCGCACATTCATAAAATCCATGCTGAACGTGTTTTGAAATGTGTTTCTCTCTCGCGAGTTAGATGAATGCAACTTCAGTTTGGCACATGACAAGCTCACTTCCTGTTCCCTGTGCCTCCAAAGCTGTCAATAGGAACACACTTTCTTCTCTGCTGTGAATGTGTACAAGTGATCCAAACTTCGAGAACATATCGAGAACTGAAATATCAAGAAGTTCGGCCACCAACGTGAACAGTCAAGCAAACTTATACTTCTCCAAGCTTTTTCAGTGCGACTGTTGCTTGTGATTTAATTTCCATGACTTGAACAGTTGCCTACAACTCATAACTCTCACACACGTTAACAGGACAAAAAAAAAAAAAATTAAACTCAGTTTAATAGACCTGGTGAAGATGCTTGATTTCAATTTTCAATAGTAGATTTTACAATACAGTGGATACATGTAGTTATGACATCTGCAGAATGGACAATAATGAGAGTAACAGTGGGATAGTTGAGGAAAAGCACCTCTCATTCGATATCAAAATCCCAAGGTTGCATTTCCAAAAAGGTATGCTTCGATATTTGCACACTATAGAATGGACAGCGAAAATCCTGCGATATCATTGACTGGAAGCTGCATGTTGATTTTGACTAGCCTTTTTACTCCTTTGTAGTGATGTTTACTCTGAAATACCTAGTTAAAATGACACAACACATGATGGGTAAATTATCACAGTATCCTCTCAAGCTGTCTTATTGATGACTGAATAAGAGCACCAGATCTTTATCACTTAACAATCCTATCTTTTGATATAATCATGACTAACTGCCAAAGTCTACATCCGCTTCTAATCACACAGACCAGGGCACAAGTTCCATTCAGTACAACCAACGTCATACCCAGTATGTGCCTGGTTGTGGGATACCAGAGGTTGTAAATGCACTACAGTCTCAGTCAGATATCATCTCCATGTTTGCCTTCACTCAATACTATAATTTATAATGTCTTGCTGCTTGAAAACATAAGATGGCTACATGCAGACATGATCTTGTATATTACACTGTATGTGAACAAATTTTACAGGTGGCTTCAAATGTATGACTGTGAAATACCAGTGGCAATTTGATCTTCCAGTTCTATAAATGTGCCTTCTCACTGCAGTGTCGAAGTTGTCTACCACACATGCTTGGTTGCTAATATGCCATCCAATTCACTCAACGTGATGAATAAGGTACTGTTCATACAGGTATAAATGCCATGCTATTTTGCTCTATACTTCCATTAGGCTAGAACTTTAATGATTCAAATTTTGTCAAATTTGGTAGGTTTTCTGACATTGCAAACCTTATGCAGATATCCCCATTATAAAGAAGAAATATAGAATTATCTACCATTATATAAAAAGTACCAGAGGCTTTCTGTAAAATTACTATAAACATACACACAGAATGTGTGACTGTCAACTCCCTGAGGTTACTCTTTCATTTTCATTTTGTGCAGGTATTTTTGTGTGTGTTACATATTTCAATACTTTTTTTTTTTTTTTTTTTTTGCATCACTCTAGAATAGGAGAGGTTGGATTCAAGTACTGAGAGATACATTTGTACCATGGGACATTACAACTCAATGTCATGTCAGCTCTTAACAAGGGCTGTGCAGAAGGGAAAAGGGTTGTTGGAGTGCAGTGGACCTGGAAAGGGTTGTTGAGGTTAAAAAGGCAATGCAGGAGGACATTAGGTGGTGGCAGACCTTAATAGAGGCTGAGGCTTTGCGCTTTTGTTATATCTTCTTGAAAAAAAAACCTGATATTAAAACTGTCAAGCTGACAGACATTCCTTAAAAGATTGAGCAGTCATTGTGTACAGGTACAGAAACAAAATCTGTTGTCACTAGTTTTTGACAAGTTGCTTCCTTACAGTACCTTCTCACCTCTTTGTCTTGAACAAAGTGCTAAGGCAGGTTTCAACTTATCACTTTCATGCTTTGTCCTTTAAAAAAGCAATATGATTTAGTATGTACAGACAAACTAATATGTTAGATATGGAGTATTCGAGAAAGAAAGTAGAAGTGCAGACAAGGTTGCATAGCTTCTTGTAATTTGTAAATACCATGCATGACATACACATCTTATCTGCAGAAGGAGCTTGCATTTCCACTTGCATGGCTGGTTAGAGCATGTCATGTATTTTGCATGCACCAATAATCTTTTAGACTTTAATCTTGTAAAGGCAACTTACAATACTTAAATACTGTAGTCTTATTATTTCTTCATCTTCTGTCTCCTTTCCCTTCAAACCCTATATGTTGATCTCATCTCTGTCTTTCAACACAAGCAAATGTGTGCAAACACACCCTCAATATAAACATCACCTGAAAACATGTTTAGATAGGACACCATGCACTAGAATGAAGAAAGTGGAAAGGTCATTGGAGCAATTGCTGAAAGGCTGCCAAGCGTCAACATGGGGCAGGGGCACAAAGTGAGTACAATAGGTATTCACCTTTCAGAGAGTATGCCATGTCCTCTACTGAAGCTTACATTTTTTTTTCTCAAGGAGATTTGAAACAAATTTTCAGCTCATCAGTCAGATTCCAGCCCAAAGAAACAGTGTACCGTAGTATCTCATCATCAAATACACTTACTGTCACAAATGTACACACAAGTAGTTATGTACATGTATCAAGGCTGTATGCATGGTTGTTTTAATGTGTATGTACACAGGTGGACCAGAATAATGGAGAACATTCTATATGATATAGATATGGTACATACAGGCTGACCAGATCAGTGGAGAATTTTCTATGTGGTATACAATGTAGCTACAGTACATGTATGCATGTGACAGGAAATACATTATAGCTCACTCAATCTAGAATGATTTAGCCCATTCCAGAAAATTCTAGGAAGTGCTGGCTGTGTGAGGCACTGCCCTTGTAGCCCAATGTGATTGGTAGTTAATTTTGGCAATGATGTTATGCACATATTAGGAAGTGAGTCATCCAGGATTCCTGGAATTTGGACTTGCTAGTATGTTCAGGTATGTAGCCCCAGGTTGGAGAAAATTACAGAATGTACTAGAAAGGGGTGAATGGGTAGTATATAAGCAGGAGGAATTCTGGGGTAGGCAGAGTACCCAACACCTCTGCTCTGAGAGTTACGTCACTTCTGGCTCTGAAGCGACTTGTGATAGTCAGTCCTGTGTTACCTGCTGACCTGCTATACAAACTGTGTTTGTGGAGATAAGGCCTGGGAGACATTTTGCTTGCAGAGAATTAATTTGCCTACGTTGGAGATAGACTCCATATTTTAGTGTCAACGGACATTATTATGGCAAAGCTGTGACGGGCTGGATTCCTCGCTGGACATTATAAAGTGAATCATCATTCAACGCATCAACTGGACGTGGTCATCATAACGTCTGGATTTTACACGTTTCGCTGTGGACACATAACTTGGATTTTACCCCGGATCTATACCTTGGACTATCGTAACCTGCACCTCTGGATTTACGTCGAAGGGATCATTCATCGGTGCATCGTGGATCATTCCTTTGTGCATCGAGCATCGTATTTGGACATTTCCAGGGATATTGCATGTACTAAGTGTAAGTGATTTCATTACTGATTTGTAACTGTTTCTATTGATCATTATTGTACTGATGTGAGAACCGATTACGAGTCTGTACCCACAATATCACTGTTAATAAACCGCCTGAACATTAGTTGATGGTTTCTTTTGTGCGATCATTCTCAGAGTGATTGTGGTCGTAACAAAATTGGGGGCTTGTCCGGGAAGTGAATTTAAAGCCCAAATTTAGAATTTGGAACGTTCCGGAATCTAGAATATTGGTACAGACAAAATACCAGTGAGTTGATTGTTCAATTGTACATTGTGTGTAATACATTGTGACAATGTCAATCAGTACAATGGATGTTCAGGCATTTGTTCAGAGGACAGATTTGTCCCTCAAAGATTTGCAAAGGTTACGCAAATGTGATTTGACTGCTATTGCACAGCATTTAAATGTTGATGTTCCACAAGGTGTAAGAAAGGCAGAGATTCTTGACTTAGTAGCTGGTCACATGGAGCTCAAAGAAGAAATTGACACTTCAGATCAAGCTCAAATGTCAGATCAAACACGGCTTGAGCTTGCTAAATTAGAAATGAAGGAGAGAGAAAGAGCAAGGGAAGTAGAACTGGAAAAAGAGAAGATGAGATTAGAAAGAGAGAGGGAAAGAGAACAAAGAGAAATTGAAATGAAGAAACTTGAAATGGAACAGAAGAAATTTGAAATGGAACAGAAGAAATTTGAGGTGGAGCAACAAGTGAAATTGCGTGAGATGGAAATGGCTCATGCACAGACTGTTGGAAATCGTGAAAGGGCTCCCTCTGAATTTGATTTGGCTAGGAACATTCGATTGGTGCCAAAGTTTGAAGAAAACAGAGTTGATGCATATTTTGTGTCATTTGAGAAGGTGGCTAACAGTTTGAAATGGCCACAGGAATTTTGGCCCATGCTCCTTCAAAGTGTGTTTGTCGGCAAAGCTGCCGATGTGTACTCATCTCTCTCTGAAGAGCAATCACGTGACTATGCTACAGTCAAGAAAGCAGTGTTGAATGCTTATGAGTTGGTGCCAGAGGCGTACAGACACAAGTTCAGAAATTCGTACCGCAAACCAGGCCAGACACATGTTGAGTTTGCTCGTGAAAAAGAAATGATGTTTGATAGGTGGTACAGATCCTTGAAAGTGGATCAGGATTTTGATAACCTACGTGAGGTTGTTCTCTTGGAAGAATTCAAAAAGAGTGTTGCTTTCAGTGTGAGGTCGCATTTGGATGATCACAAAGTGACAAGTTTGCATAAAGCAGCCTTGATGGCTGATGAGTTTGAGCTGACTCACAGAAATGACAACAGACCACCTTTCAGGAATTTCTCTGGAAATAAGAGAGACAAAAATCAGTCGAGCAATCCAAAGAATGCTGGTTCTGAAAAAGGCACGAGTTCTGAAACTTCATCGGCACCAAAGCTTCAATCTGACAAAGGGTCCAGTACAAGTGCAAATGTCATCAAATGTTTTCACTGTAACAAGACAGGGCATGTGAAGTCACAGTGTTGGAAGTTGCAAAACAAAACAAAGAAGGACATGGGATTTGTCATGTCAAAAAGTGTCCTACCCGAAAATAGTGTCCCGTTCAGTGAAACACAGGCCATTGAAAGTCAATCTCCCAAATTCAAAGATAGGCTGAAGCAGGTGGATGAGAGCTATCGTAGCTTTTTGTTTGATGGTGAGGTGACCCCATGTACTTCTGGTGAGGCAGGTAAACCAGTAGTCATCCTGCGGGATACGGGGGCCTCACAGTCGTTGATGGTGGATGGTGGTATGACTTTTCCACCAGACAGTGCAGTGAATGCAAAAGTCTTGATTCAGACTGTTGATGGCAGTTATATGTCAGTACCACTGTATAGAGTGGATTTGAAGTGTGACCTAGTTTCTGGTCCTGTCACTGTTGGAGTTGTTCCTGAGTTGCCCATGGTAGGCATTGACTTCCTGTTGGGGAATGACTTGGCTGGGGACAAGGTGGTTGCGTCTCCAGTTGTTTCGGATAAACCAGTGGTGGTTGCTGAAACTGAGCAGTTGCAGGAGGAGTTTCCTGGGATTTTCCCAGATTGTGTCGTGACTAGGTCTCAGGCTCGTAGAGCTGTTCAAGATGATGCGGATTCTGTTGATGTGGAGGAGAATTCCGGTGTTTGGTTGGCAGAAACCTTTTTCAAGGATTTGAATGATGGGGTTGCTGTATTAGGCTTCGAGGCTAACAGTGATGGGCTGTTTAGCAAGTCTTCCTTGGTTGAAGCACAGCAGGCAGACTCTGAGTTGAAAGGCTTGTCTCAGACGGCATGTTCTGAGGCTGAGGCTGAAAAGGTCCCTGAGTGCTATTATGTCAAAGATGGCATTTTGATGAGGAAGTGGAGACCTCCCCATAGGCCAGCTGATGAAGATTGGACGGTGGTCCGTCAAGTTGTTGTCCCTCCCTGTTACCGCGGTGAGATCTTGAGGATTGCTCACGAGTTACCTGTTGGCGGCCATTTAGGCGTCAGAAAAACAAAGGATCGGATCATGAGACATTTCTATTGGCCAGGGTTGAATGTGGATGTGGCTGAGTTTTGCAAGACTTGTCACACATGTCAGGTGGCTGGTAAACCACAGCATTCAGTGAAGCCGGCGCCATTGATTCCGATACCTGCGTTTGAAGAACCATTCAGTCGGGTTCTAGTTGACTGTGTTGGACCTTTGCCTAGGACTAGGTCGGGTCATAAGTACCTCTTGACAATCATGGATATGTCTACACGGTTTCCAGAGGCTATCCCGTTGCGAAATATCACTGCTAAGACTGTGGTAGATGCTCTAGTGCAGTTTTTCACTAGGTATGGGTTGCCCAAGGAAGTGCAGTCTGACCAAGGGTCAAATTTCATGTCAGGCATATTTCAAGAGGTGATGTATCGTTTGGGTGTGAAGCAGCTGAAGTCGTCAGCTTATCATCCCCAATCCCAAGGTGCGTTGGAGCGCTACCACCAGACCCTAAAGACAATGATTAGGGCATTTTGTGAGGAGTATCCTGAGGATTGGGATAAGGGCATCCCTTTCCTCCTGTTTGCAATGAGGGACTCCCCAAATGAGTCGACGGATTTCAGCCCATTTGAGTTGGTGTACGGTCATGAAGTTAGGGGCCCACTGAAGCTCATCAAAGAGAAATTCATGACTGAGGATGATGAGGTCCACCTACTTGACTATGTGTCAAAGTTTCGTGAAAGGCTTTCAAAGGCTTGTGAGGTAGCTAGGGAACACTTGAAAGTGTCACAAGATTCAATGAAGAGAAAGGCAGACAAAAATGCCAAAGCCCGAACCTTCAAACTACTTGTAGGTGACAAAGTTCTTGTACTGCTGCCCATACAAGGTGAACCACTGAAAGCCAAGTTCAGTGGCCCATACTGTGTCAAAAAGAAATTCAATGATGTGAACTATGTGATCAGCACACCAGACAGACGCAAAGAACAGAGAATGTGTCATGTCATCATGTTGAAAGAGTGCTATGACAGAAAGTCAGTTGGTGTGACATAGATAGTGGATAGCACAGTAGAAGTTAAGGGTGAAAAGTTTTCACCGCGCCACTTACAGTGTATACATGTGTTTAGCATATCCATTACTGAATGCAAAACAGTTTGACATGATCGTATAAGTTCTGAGAATCCAAGCAATATCAATGTAAATGGTATCCATGAAAAGAAAACATGGAATTAATGCAGCTACTCAAAAGGCATGTGATAGTGTGTGATCAATGTTACTTGACTTGGATTGTACCTCACATTTGTTGTAAATAACAATGAGAAATTGTGAAGGTAAAAGAAACCCTTGCTACGGCAAGGCTTTCTTTTTCCCATGGGGGATGGTGTCACAAATGTACACACAAGTAGTTATGTACATGTATCAAGGCTGTATGCATGGTTGTTTTAATGTGTATGTACACAGGTGGACCAGAATAATGGAGAACATTCTATATGATATAGATATGGTACATACAGGCTGACCAGATCAGTGGAGAATTTTCTATGTGGTATACAATGTAGCTACAGTACATGTATGCATGTGACAGGAAATACATTATAGCTCACTCAATCTAGAATGATTTAGCCCATTCCAGAAAATTCTAGGAAGTGCTGGCTGTGTGAGGCACTGCCCTTGTAGCCCAATGTGATTGGTAGTTAATTTTGGCAATGATGTTATGCACATATTAGGAAGTGAGTCATCCAGGATTCCTGGAATTTGGACTTGCTAGTATGTTCAGGTATGTAGCCCCAGGTTGGAGAAAATTACAGAATGTACTAGAAAGGGGTGAATGGGTAGTATATAAGCAGGAGGAATTCTGGGGTAGGCAGAGTACCCAACACCTCTGCTCTGAGAGTTACGTCACTTCTGGCTCTGAAGCGACTTGTGATAGTCAGTCCTGTGTTACCTGCTGACCTGCTATACAAACTGTGTTTGTGGAGATAAGGCCTGGGAGACATTTTGCTTGCAGAGAATTAATTTGCCTACGTTGGAGATAGACTCCATATTTTAGTGTCAACGGACATTATTATGGCAAAGCTGTGACGGGCTGGATTCCTCGCTGGACATTATAAAGTGAATCATCATTCAACGCATCAACTGGACGTGGTCATCATAACGTCTGGATTTTACACGTTTCGCTGTGGACACATAACTTGGATTTTACCCCGGATCTATACCTTGGACTATCGTAACCTGCACCTCTGGATTTACGTCGAAGGGATCATTCATCGGTGCATCGTGGATCATTCCTTTGTGCATCGAGCATCGTATTTGGACATTTCCAGGGATATTGCATGTACTAAGTGTAAGTGATTTCATTACTGATTTGTAACTGTTTCTATTGATCATTATTGTACTGATGTGAGAACCGATTACGAGTCTGTACCCACAATATCACTGTTAATAAACCGCCTGAACATTAGTTGATGGTTTCTTTTGTGCGATCATTCTCAGAGTGATTGTGGTCGTAACACTTACAAACTATGGAAGCTCAACTGTAGCTACTATGCATGGCTTCTAACAAACTAGACTGCAAATTACAGTACACACTAATCAACATTTAAACACTTCTCCCTGCAGCTCAGGCATTCAAATTTGTTATTCATCATCAAACAATACCCCCATATCTGTATGATATCATTCTGAATATGTATGATACATCTCTTCAAAACTTGTCAGTTTGCAATACTGTACACTTCACATACTGAAGGTGAATTTCACAGATTAAAATTAAATTAGGCAAACAGCATGAAAGAAGTATTATCAACATTTCATTTCATCACTTGATTTAGCATTCACTCTGAAAAATAGGGTCCTATTCATAAAAAGAGACCCGCGGGTCTAGCGCTCACCTGAGTATCGCAAGTTCACTTTTCACGCAGTCAATAATCTAAATTAATCACAGCTCTACCAAAATTTGACCAGGCATTCTCAAGTAGAAGATGAAAATGTACAATAAGGGCCCAAATTTTTTAAGATTCCTTAATTTGGGAGGAATGGGGCCCCCTGGGGCTCTCTGGGTGGGGCATGGTGCCCTTTTTATACATTGAGATCCTGACCCCCTAGGGATGCTACCTGCCAAGTTTGACAAAAATACATCATGAGGTTTTCAGGAAGAAGATGAAAATGTACAATTCAGGCCCCCATTTGGACCTTCCTAACCAACTCCCCCCCCCCCCCCCCCCCCCGCCCCTAAGAGGGGCACCCCTGGATCTCCTATGAACAAACTTGAAACTACAGTCATTAATGTACTCACTCATAGTATTATCTTAGCTCTATAACTTCTGATTCTAGAGAAGATTTTTAAAGATTCCTTCATTTTGGGGGTTTGGGCCCCCTGGGGGCCCCCTGGGTGGGGCATGGTGCCCATTTTAACAAATTGAGATCCTAACCCCCTAGGGATGCTACCTGCCAAGTTTGGTGAAAACGGGTCATGGGGTTCTCAAGAAGAAGATGAAAATGTACAATTTAGGCCCATTAGGACCCCTCCCCACCCCCCTCCCCTGGGTCCCAAGGGGGGCACCCCTGATTCTGCCTAATACACTTGAAACTACAGTCATCAATGTACTAACTCATAGTATTAACTTAGTGCTATCACTTCTGGTTCTAGAGAAGAAGATTTTTACAGATTCCTTAATTTTGGGGGGTTTGGGCCCCCCTGGGGGCCCACCGGATGGGGCATGGTGCCCATTTTAACAAATTGAGTTTCTAGCCCCCTAGGGATGCTACCTGCCAAGTTTGATGAAAATCGGTCTTGGGGTTTTCAAGAAGAAGATGAAAATGTAAAAAGTTTACGCACGACGCACGACGCACGACGCACGCCAGACGAAGGGCGATCGCAATAGCTCACTTGAGCCTTTGGCTCAGGTGAGCTAATACATGTAAATAGAAACTGAGCTACATTGTACACTTAACACATATCTTGAATCACAAATCATTCATGCACTGCAAAACACGAAATACCATGTTTATCCTTTTTGGTATACTGTAAGCATGACAAACTTACTGTACTGGCATTAATACTGTACGAGCTGAAATTTTCGCGGTGGTTTTATTTTCATGAATTTCGCGAATCGCCTTTGAACCGCGAAAATAACAACACGCGAAAATAACAATGTGCTAATAGCTAAGTTCAGTTAGACCCTCGCAACCGCGAAATTAACTAGAAATATCACTTAAGGTGATTAATACCCCCGCCCCGTGACGACAGTCTTACCCAAGGAATGATCTTTCCTTGATCTTCTGCCATTTAAATGCCGTTACCATGGCAACGCAGCTTCCGACACGTCCGAAAAATATGTCTTGCACATCTTCCCACCAAGACTATTGTGTGCGCCACATTTCATAAGCTTTTGTCAAAAACTGAGGAAGTAGTTCAATCCACAAGATCTTTCCTTGATCTTCCGCCATTAATATGCCGTTACCATGGCAACGCAGCTTCTGACACGTCCAAAAAATATGTCTTGCACATCTTCCCACCAAGACCAATGTGTGTGCCACATTTCATGAGCTTCAGTCGAATACAGAGGAAGTAGTTCAATAAGCAAGATCTTTCCTTGATCTTCTGCCATTTATATGCCGTTACCATGGCAACGCAGCTTCCGACACGTCCGAAAAATATGTCTTCCACATCTTCCCACCAAGATCAAGGTGTGTGCCACATTTCATAAGCTTTGGTCAAAAAACTGAGGAAGTAGTTAAATCCGCAAGATCTTTCCTTGATCTTCTGCCATTAATATGCCGTTACCATGGCAACGTACTTTCAGATACTGTCAAAAAATGCGTCTTGCACATCTACAACCAAAGGCACACATCTGTACCAAGTTTCATGGAAATTGGGCAAAAACTGAGGAAGTAGTTTGCAACACAAATTTTTCCATCATTTTGGCTCATAATATGTGAGCTGTTACCATGGCAACATACTTTTTGTCACTGTCAAGAAATGTGTCATGCTGACCTATATCCTAAGACAAACATTCAATATGAATTCCATGAGAATTGGAAGAACACTGATGAAGCAGTTATGCCATGAAGCATTTTGCCCTATATTTTACCAATAACATGCCGTTACCATGGCAACGCACTTTTTGCCACTGCGGAAATATGTGTCTTGCACATTAACATATTTAGATGAACATCTGTACCTAATTTCATAAAAATTGATCAAAAACTGTGGGAGGAGTTTGCGACGCAAGATTTGTACCCATTTTTGCCCATAATATGCCGTTACCATGGCAACGTACTTTTGGGTACTGTCAAAAAATACGTCTTGCACATCTACAACCCAAGGCACACATCTGTGCCAAGTTTTATGGGAATCGGTTGAAAACTGAGGAAGTAGTTCGCGACGCAAGATTTGCAACGGACCGACCGCCTGACCGACCGCCCGACCGACCGACCGACCGCCCGACCGACCGCCCGACCGCCCGACCGTCCGCTGATTCCTATATACCCCCTTCAAACTTCGTTTGGCGGGGGTATAACAACACGCGAAAATGTCCTCCAAGTAGCAATTCGCGAAAATATCTATACGCAAAAATTTCAGCTCGTACAGTATGCACAGCTCACAGACATGCAAAACTAAAACAATCTCATTAAAAACATACTTTATTTCTTCATAAATCATAGCATGTACTGTACATGCCAACATTCTTCGGTTACTATCTGTACCAGCCCATTGGCAGGTACATGTACACGTACATCGTAAGTACAAGGAAATACAATACATTGTTCCTTACAGTATACAATTGACAAGGGCACAAAAATACACAAACATTTACAAACAAAAGAAAGAAAATACCTTTGATAAGCTATTTCAAAACAAAAGTAAAACAATGCAATTCTGACATCTTATGGCAGCACGCAATGGCATCTCTTACTGTAGGCCTACACCCTGTGCTGTCCATCTTCTTTGCATTACATGTAGCTTTATAAAATGTGACATTCATTCTTCATTCTTTACATTGGTATTGCATGATGGATTTACAATTGACTAATTCAAGGAGAGAGAGAGAGAAAAAAAAAATGATATGACAGACTTTGAGATCAACACACAAGTCACAATGTTGGGATTCTGTTTAATTGATACAGTGCATTCCCATTATAACGAACACAGTTATAACAAAATTCCAGTTACAACGAAGTAAAAATTCACACCACAACATTATCCACTCCATGTATTTTTATTGTTTATTTGTTCGGTTATAACAAAATTTTGATATTCAACAAAAGAAAACTGCCGGTCCCAAGGACTTCGTTATAATGGGAGTCTACTGTATTCACTGCAAGTGGAAATGACAAGGTGCAGTATTAACAAACATCCAAACATCAAAATATAATCAGGAGAAGAAATACTAATGAATAACAGCTTGACCCAGTACTACTGTAAAACATCAAATGCACACACACAGTGAACTCTCGACATTTGATATTCCTGACTGCCATTTCATTGTTCCTCAGTGACCATGACTGTGTCTTGGCCACTCAGGGCAAAAACTACTGTGGTACTATATTTGGTAACATGGCATCACCATACACAGAGGACCAAACTGCAGGAGGTCCTGAATCAGAATGCAAAGTGAGTGTGCAGAGTGTACAACTGAGGTAAAACTTCATGTCTACACCATCTTCAGAATGATATCAAGAATGACCTTTTAATTTCTCAGGGGGAAAAAATATGCTCATCAAACAACAAAAGAAAATAGCTACAGTGGCCGTGAGACAGGACTATACAAAGTAGCTGCAAACCAGCCAGGTGCTTGGAGGATTACACTGGATGATGCTTGAAGAGAGCTAGCGTTTGAATGCTTTTCAAGAGACTTACAAATTGTAATGGCAGTATGCCTGCATACATGCAAATACAGTCAACCTCGCGTAAGTCGACATAATCGGGACTGAGCAAAACACGTCGACTTAGGCGAATGTCGACTTACGCGTAAGTCGACATTTTGTCGACTTATGAATGAAAACTAATTTCCCCTGTACAGAGTAAGATTTGGATCACGATGCGGATCGCTACCCAAATCTCACTCCTTTTGCCGCCAAAACATGCCTACTGACATCAGCAACAATAATGTTTTAGTTCATGCATAAATCTCGGGCGGGTTAGTAACGACAACGCACAATTCCCAAATCTCTAGAGAGATTTTGAGAGAGCGGGATCGGAAACCTAGGCCAGTTTCTCGACACTTTACGTTTTAAACTTGACTTGAAATATCAAACGCAAATTCCCCAAAATTGCATTAAACTTTGCGATTTAAATTCAAGTGCATTGCTGCGAAGATATGCGTGTGACTTCGCATGATTCCGTCGAGATAATTTTTCAGTGCCGACTGAGTTGAAATATGCGTCGCCATATTTGCTCTGTTTAAATTTGTATTGCCATACTCTGAAAATGAATTGTTCTCGCGCTCCGATTCGCAACATTGCTGCTCTGTACGGCGCGGGCCCGTCTGAAATAAAAAGAAGAAGAAAAGTTTGTTTGAAAACGACATCTTTCGGACTACTTTGTATAACCTTCGTAAAAACAAACCTCTTTCCATTGCCGGACTAATTCAACTTTGGACTGAGATTTAAACCTTCAGCATAGCGAACTTTAACAATAATTCGTTGTCATTTTTTCATTGACATTTTGTGAAGCAGCATGCATTTCGGCAGTTTGAAACGTGTGAATGTTGCGATGTCTTTCCCCCGCAAGTGCAGACTAAGTTCGTTCACGGCGAAAGTTCCGTTACGAAATAAAAAATAATGCGAGCCTTTTCAACCATAACGCACTTCCGTAAATTTTTATGTGTTTAAACGCAGTTTCTGGTTTCGGACAAAACCTGCAAGTCTTTTCTGCAACGCTCTTGCTTTTTAGGTGATCGGAGTATCCTCTCGGATCACCTTCTGTATCTGTACGGATTCTTTGTTGGGTTCTTCTTATTTCTGGACAAAAGTTGTGTATCTACTTACTCAAAAAGTTCTCAGAGTATCAATTTCAAACTCATACCATATATGTATCATGTCCCAAAGACGACAAATCTAATGTATCATTGTGATCACTCGGCTGTGACGTCACTATGACGTCATTATATGAAAACACATTTTCATTCATATCTCATTACTGGACTGGAATTTTTCAATGAAATTTACGTCGCATACATTTCAAGTTATGCGCATTTTACTCATATTTTCAAAATTCATACTTTTTCTTAAAACGTGCGCGTACGCGCGCGTTGAAATATTTGTATGCTCAAATCAAGCTCAAATTTTTTTTGCACACGTTTCAGACCATTTAGAGCATTTTTTTAAAAATTGAAAAAATTGGACGGACGTGTACGCGTGCGCGCATATACGCTCGCACAGCTCATATGCAATAGAAATTTCCCGTTTTTTTACACTTATCGGCTGCCTAAAATTTCACGGAATATTTCTACCACGTTTCAAGTCAATCCGACTCAATATGACGTCATACGGGCCCGTCAAAGTTGAAATTCCCCGCGCGCGTCAATGGCGATATACAGTGCAACAATGCCAAAAAACCGCCAATTTTGAATCCGATTTTACTCGTCAGGATGGACGGTGACCCCAAATTTTCTTTACATATTCTGAAAGCTGATGAGTTGTACATGTTATTTCATGGGTTTGCAATGCTGGAAAAATGATTAAAAGATATCAAATTTCTTTATAAAGTAAAAAGAGTAAATTTTCAAAATGACGTCATCAAATTTCAAGTTCACTCGAGCGTATCTCACTTATCCTTTGCCAATTTTCACCCAGATTTCAGTATGTTGTAGCTTATTAAATGCTCTTTCATAAATGTAATAACAACATTTTGATTGGATGACGGCATCACCTCGTAAAAATGGATTGAATGTAATCTTGTCAAATTTGACCAGTTTACGTGTTATCTCTATGGATGTGCAGTTTTTCTGGAAATGAAAATTGACATGACTGTCTTTTTCGAGCACTAGCTCACTTATGCTTCGGTGAATTTCTCCCAGATTTTCATATGTTGTAGCTGAGACTTTGCACTATCGTTAGTGTGCCCTTCGTTTTTTCATACAGTGTCGGGATCACGTCCAAAAACTTGGTTGAAATTAAAGCTTATCTTCGATGTATTGAGATATTCCTTTCTTTTTGCAACTTTCTTTACAATAACTCAAGAAAAACAAGCCCTATCAGCCCAATACTTTGCACATGTTTAGTTCATGTCACGTACATTATTTCATAAAATAACAACTACTTGATCAGACGTCATCTTGGGTATGTAAATTAGGGTCAAAGGTCATAAATGTATCATCTTGTATCTTGGTGAATACATGTCCTATCTTTTCCATATTTTGCACACGTAAAGACCATGTTACAAGGATCATTTCACAAAATAACCACTTTTTGCTCAGATGCCATCTTGGCTGTGCAAAGTGGGGTCAAAGGTCATATGTACTTCTTTCTTTATCTTCGTTATGACGTGTTATCTCTATGGGAGGGAATTTTTGTAGATGTGAAAATTGACATGATTGTCTTTATCGAGCACTAGCTCACTTATGCTTCGGTGAATTTCTCCCAGATTTTAATATGTTGTAGCTGAGACTTTGCGCTATCGAAAATGTGCCCTCCATTTTTCATACGATGTCGGGATCACGTCAAAAAACGTGGTTGAAATTAAAGGGACTGTACAGTACTGGTTGAGGTAGGGATTCGTGTTTTGAACATTCCTAAGTGAGATAATGAAAAGCCTCTTATGAAATATGAAAGAGCATGTAATTTTAAGAAGGATTCAACGTTTATTTGATGAAAATTGGTTTTCAAATGGCTGAGATATCCAAAAAAGTGCTAATAATAAAAGGCGACATGCCCCAACTTTATTAGTATCTCTTTGTTTCACTTTGTTTTTGGATGTCTCAGCCACTTCAAAACCGATTTTCATCGAATAAACTTTTGATACCCTTTAGAACTGCATACTCTTTGACATCTCATAGAGTGGTTTCTGAATATCTCACAAAACGTTAAATGCTAAATCGTCACCTCGACCAGAACTGTACACACCCTTTAAAGCTTACCTTCGATGTATTGAGATATTTCTTTCTTTCTGCAACTTTCTTAACAATAATTCAAGAAAAACAGGCCTTACCACCCCCATATTTTGCACATGTTTAGTTCATGTCACGTACATTATTTCATAAAATAACAACTACTTGATCAGACGTCATCTTGGGTAAGTAAATTAGGGTCAAAGATCATAAATGTATCATCCTGTATCTTGGTGAATACATGTCCTATCTTTCCCATATTTTGCACACGTAAAGACCATGTTACAAGGATCATTTCACAAAATAACCACTTTTTGCTCAGATGCCATCTTGTCTGTGCAAAGTTGGGTCAAAGGTCAAATATACTTCATTCTGTATCTTCGTTAGTGTATACGGAATTGTGTACCATAGATGGCAGGTCTGACTCCCTTTTCTAAATGAGAATCCAAACATCACACGGCCAATGTCCACTAAACACAGATGAAACCGGTATGGTCATGCCTATTGGGATCAGGAGACTCAAATCCTTGATTTACGAACAGATCGGATCACCTAATTTGTCAGTGTTGACAAATTCCAAGTCTAGTTAAATACAGCGTTGCTTGTGATTTGACGGACTTGCATTTGATTTTTAGATTTGCGTTTAAATGCAATTGAGTTTAAATTTCATACAATTTTCTAGTTTCGTATGATTATCAAACGCAAGTCTTTTCAGCGTTCCGTATGATTTGATGGACTTGCATTTGATTTTCAGAATTGCGTTTAATTCTTAATTTTGCTTATGAAATGAAAAATTATGCAAGTCTTTTAAACAATAACACACTTCCGCAGATGTTTAGAGATGTGTTTAAACGCAGTTTCTTATAGTTTCGTACAAAAACCGCAAGTCTTTTCTGCAACGCTCTTGCGTTTGAATACAGGGTTACGTGTGATTTGATGGACTTTCATCTGATTTTTAGAGTTGCGTTTGAACGCAATTGAGTTTAAAAGAGTTCCCTACAATTTTCTAGTTTAGTATGATTATCAAACGCAAGTCTTTTCAGCGTTCCGTGTGATTTGATGGACTTGCATTTGATTTTTAGAGTTGCGTTTAAATGCAGTTGAGTTTAAGTTTCCTACAATTTTCTAGTTTCGTATGATTATCAAACGCAAGTCTTTTCAGCGTTCCGTGTGATTTGATGGACTTACATTTGATTTTCAGAGTTGTGTTTGATTTCTTATTTTGCTTACGAAATAAAAAAGTAATGCAAGTCTTTTCAACAATAACGCACTTCTGTAGATTTATAGAGATGTTTTTAAACGCAGTTTCTAGTTTCGTATAAAAACCACAAGTCTTCTCTGCAACGCTCTTCGGATACGTTTAAATTCATCGTTGCATGTGATTTGATGGACTTGCATTTGATTTTTAGAGTTGCGTTTAAACGCAATTGAGTTTTAGGTTCGTACAATTATTTTCTAGTTTCACATGATTATCAGATGCAAGTCTTTTCAACAACACACTTGCGTTTAAATGCAAAAGTTGCGTGTGATTTGATACACCTGCATTTGATTTTTTTTTAAAAGTTGCATTATTAGTTGCATTGTAATAAATTTTCTAGAAAGGGCCCAGGTTTTTAACGTCAGAATATTCGGATTCACAAAAACATTTTATTAATGTTCGGATAATGAATACCTACTGGGACATAGTTAAGTGTACAAAATTTTTGCGTTTTGAGAAAAACGAGAGGGAGAAAAGGGGCAAAGTGAACTGCCTTGGGTACTACATGTAAAACTCCAGTGTAAATGAGTGTATGCCCTTTCTATTCTGGCATCATACAAGACAATGGACGCATAGCGCGAACGCTACCGCGCCGTACACTAGCGAATTACCGAGTAGAAATGCAGCGAATCGGAGCGGGAAAACAATTCTTTTTCAGAGAATGGTGATAAGATTTTGAGCGAAAAAATATGTCGACTTAGACGAGGGAATTAACACGTATTTCAGCTCAGTTGGCACTGAAAAATCAGGTCGACTTACGCGAGTTGTCGACTTATAAATGTCGACTAAGACGATGAAATTTTCAAGGAATAACAAAGGCAGAAATCGGACTTTTTTATTGTGTCGACTTAAGCGAGTTGTCGACTTATGCCATGTCGACTTAGGCGAGGTCTACTGTACTCCTTACCCCCTTGCTAACACACACTCATACATGATATGGTATGTACACGAAACTGCAGGTACACTGGACTTCAAACAATGTGGTTAGATGGAATAGGCAAACGCGACAGGCTGTAATTGCAGTGGATGCCGTGTCAGATTTTTTATACTGTCAAAAAAGACTGCCACAGCAGTCCCGGTGCTAATGAGGAATCTTGTATGCAGTGATAAAACGCAGTGAAAGCAACAAAACGGGGCGGCAAGTAAGACGCCGTAACAAAACTTGGAGGCTGTCTGTAGCAGGACGCGACTGAAAATACTGATAGTCTAGCCTGACCAGACGCTGTGAGAGCAGCCTCTCTGATAGCTATACAATGTATGTTCATCGGGGTGAGGACTGGAATGAACAAGGCTAGAATGTGAAGGAGGAAAAACAGGAGAATGTATCATGTACCCACGGCGCACTACGTTTCAGGCAAATGGGGCTGCCGTGGCCGCCAGGAACGTGGTGTAAACGCAGCTTTAAAGTTTTGGTGCAGCCATCTCTGGATGAGAAGACTACAACCCTTCTAGGCCTACACAATTCTCACTATCGCCAATGACGTAAAAAGTACCCGGATGTTGATTTAAGCGTCATTTACGGTGGATTGAAATGGGATAGTCCGGTAGCAAAGTCACTTCCGTTTGTACGCGCGTGATACGTGACTAATGCTATTTACACACACAACCGACTGTATTCTACGTGCACTTCCTGTTTTCTCGAATTGAATTACAGCTTTAATATGATTTGAAATTTCTCCATTCTTAAGGAATTGCTGTTAATATGACTATTGGTTGTTGCTGCGAAGCTGCCATGTGTTGTTCGCACGACAATAAATGAAAAAAATCTGAAGAAATAGGACCCTTACTGGCATGCGAGACGTGACGTGGCCGCGTGGGTGAAGTTTGCGGGTGACTCCACAGCGCAGTACGTGCACGCGCGACTTACTAGTAGTGGTAGTAGGCCTAGTGCTAACCCGGGACGCTCCGTGTACACAGTTACACACTGTGGGAGCGTCCTGAGTCAATAGAGTGCTATATCGGTAGGCTTGAAAAACATACACAGTCTGTCACAGATTTTCGCGCCCCCATAAGTTTCGAATTTCACTAGAAAAAAAACTTACTTTTATAGTATACATAAGATTCTTATCTAATTCCTACCATACGTTCACCTTGTTCTTGTTCACACTGGTCCAATGATCTTGAAAAAACGTTTTTTTTACAGGTCCATCTCCTAGCTCCCCATCCCATTCACCATTTTCGAAATCGGTATGCAGTACACTGCGCACGTAAACATTCATGTGCTGGGCGGAGTCGCAATGCTTTTAGCCTTCTGACAAGGCCTGCGCGCGCGTACCCACCCAGAAAGCAATGCAATATACAGCGAGAGGGTTTGCCACAACAGCATGATACGGCCTTGCCATAAAGCTACAGCTGTACAGATGAATTGACGGCCAGCGCATGCGCACAAGTTTCAAATCCATTGACTGTATAAGATGTCGTTCTCCCAAGTTCCTTTCGACCGAGTCGTATTTAACTTATTAATTCGAGCAGAAATGGAATATTGGCAGGACCAAAAGTTGAACGCAGTCAGTCTTCAACATTATAACTTCACCTGTAAGTCTTCATATTACAGAATTTTTGCGATTTCATATTGATATTTGGGCGCTATACTTCGCCTGTCATGATCATATCTGCTACAATGCGCAGCCCCAACACTGCGTGTTGGGGCTGGTCGCAGTTAGCCTAGTGCCTACGTACAATACTTACTTGGAAGAAGTTGCTTCGGAGACAGGACCTTGCAGGTACCAACGAGTTAGCTCTGTGCATTTTTCAGCGGCCTTATATGCGCATTGACATGGAACGCGCATAGCACGTGTCCCGATTCTGGAGAGGCCGGACGGATTCTCGTGGATTATCAAGGTGATAATGTTTTGAGATTTTATAAAATTCAATGATGTGTTTGATCAACACTGAGGTAAAAGAAGTTCAATATATTTAACATAGATTCTACACGCTTGTAATTACTTGTAGACCACGTCTACTTATTGTTTAAACATGATTTTGTATGAGTATACATGTATCAACATTTGAGCTGAACAAATATTGCAGAAAAGCTTAAGACGTGTCCAAAAACTGGTGGCTTGGTTTCTACAAGTGCAATTCTAACGTCAGTTCATGAGTTCTCCAACTAACGTTAGTTAAGACTATCTACATTCATGACAGTAGAATCTAGATAGGCCCTAGAAATAAATTAGGTTTCTACCAGAAAATTATTACTGTTAGTGTAAATTTATCTCAAATTAGCGAGATTCTGAATCATGTTTTGACCTAACAGTTAGAAACCTAGATTCACTTTGCCCTGCCCTGAAAGAGAACAGTCTAGACTGTCTATATTATAACGTTAGATCTCAGACTCCAAGCCCAAGCATTTAACATTAAAAAGCAGAAGGGTCTTCTTATTCCACTTAGACCTCTACTAGCTACGTTACGTACTTATACATAATCACGATAGCTAATTACCTGTCGATCGTACCACCGCAGCTTAGTCCTTCTTCACCTACGAGTCGCAAGACGGAATACAGAGCACCAGATCGAGTGCAGAGGCAAGATATAGAAACCTCTAGATGAATACAGTTGTCTATAGAGGTACCCGAATGTGGCATGTAGCCGTAGGTCATTCATTCCATCGTACGATGCATGCATGCGGTAAAAGCGGTATACATACGACGACAGTGCGCAGACACTTAGTGGAGTAGAACACTATTCGTCCTCCAAGGAGCCGAGACCTCTTCTCACTACACACTATGCATACGAGGGGGTACCTTCCACTACATTTAGATGCCTTTAATAAAATTTCGGCCAAACTTTCTCAGAAGAAAAATCCGTACACAACAGAGCTTAAAAACTAATCAATGTGAAGACGCTGTGTACGACTGAAAGAACAGCTGACGACTACAGTCATTCTTCCCCGTCAATAGCATAGGACATGGGTGCCGACGATCACTCTTGAATGCAAAAGTGAAGGATCAGCCGCACTGTGCCGTGCAGCTCATATAGCAATGAGCGTACAAACCTTTGCTGATAACCTTCATGCAGCGAGCATACTATACTATGATGTGTATTATCACCGAGAGATGGCGCTGCTTTTTATAGAACTTGTCTTGGTTCTGCTGGAATACTTGTATTTTGCCTTCATGGTAACTTCTTAAAAACATAAAGGAGAGATTTGGGGCTCACCAAAATAGTCCTGATAAGGACTTGAGGCTGAGAGAGAAGAAATGAGGAAAGTGAAAAAAAGATAAAAAAAAACAAGAAAGAAAAGGGTGAGTAGAATGTTATTTTGCTGGAAACTAGTGAAATATGAAATATGAAGGACAGATCACCATGTCGATAGGCCTGTTTTTTGTTTTTGTTTTGTTTTGTTTTTAAATCAGGGCTTTCCACATGGCTATCACATTTTGTCTTTCAAGGACTTCACCGATAACTTAAGCAAGATAATACCCAACGGCCCTTTGGACTATCCACACGAGTGCCGTAGGCCTATATATCCACACATTGTTCCGTCCTCTCAGGACTTCACCATAGCGGACAGGAAAATGACAAACAATGAATTGTATTTGGATACCAAACCTGGAATATTGTAAAATATACTTTAAACCTGGATGATGCCGATAAAGTAGGCCTATAGGAGTTTTCCTCATTGTCAGAATATGGTAGTATAGGCCTAGACATACCAACGAGAAAGTCACGTGTCATGAATAGATGCTCACCCCGGATGACCAAGGAGACTACTACATTAATTTAAAGACAATGAGACAAGTAGACAGAAACAGCTAAAAAGATACGCATGTATGTTAACATTTTGTATGACAAGGATAAAATTGCAGTTGTATTTTAAAAAGCGTGCATGATCATCCCATTATAACTCCGAATAAGAGCTGCAACAAAGGATTATTACATCAAGTATCAAGTATGACGAATAATGGGAAGAACATAAGACGTTAAGAAACGAAAAAGGCCTACTTCGGTGATTAGGAAATCGAAAAAGAATTACGTTTAAAAAAAGAGGTTTGCAGACCGATCTCTGTTCCTATAATCAAACCATGGGATGTATTGAAGGAACTGAGTCCTCATCAGACTGAATGCTATGTCTGCATTGAGATCAGTAGAGCAGACCTATCAGTAAGTTATTCGATTCAGTTGATAATAACATTAAGTAAGCTAATGGTTATTTGCAAATATCGACGCAAATCTAGCATCACGAAGTCCTCATGTGCAACAGTGTATGCTAGAAGTTCAAAATAACTAGTTTGGCCCCACTTAAAGTCATCTGAGGATTCAAAGCCAAAAAGTCAACTGGTCCAGCAGATAAATATTCGTGTGGTATGTATATTCATAAGTTGACTTATAATTCGATCACCAATTGTCAGAGAGTATCATCCCTTATCCTCGGAAATGTGCAAAAATGATACCAATCTCAAAATCTGATGGAGACAATTCCCTCGCTAGCAACGATAGGCCGATTTCAGTTCTTTCAACTCTCTCTGAAAAAGTCTGGAAAAGATTATGCAGTACAACTGTCTATAGCAGCTACTTAAAACATAACAACATATAAACCCAGGAATAGGCTGAATTCAGGGCAAGACACTCAACAGTCACATCATTGTTAAGGCCACTGATGACTGTTATCGGGCCTTAGATGACGGTTGCTATATGTCGTTAGTCTTGATTGACCTATGTAAAGCGTTAAAGACTGTGGATAGAACTTTTTTTTTTCTTCAGAAGCTTTAGTTTGTAAAGTATAAAGCGGCGTCGAAGAATGTTTACAAATGTTCTCTGAAGGGACGACATTTTTGTAATGAGATTTAAACTCGTCGAGATCACATATACAGCATACATGGTGTACCACAGAGCTCTTTTTTGGCCCGCTGTTATTCAGTATTTGATGATTTGGTTTCTTCAATAAACATGCAAAATGATTCGGTGTTGTATTGCTCGTGGAAAAGTCTAAGTCAAATAGACTGTCCGTCAATCCTGAGTTGCACAACACTTATAACATAAGTGGATGTGTTTAAATAAAATAAGTGTTGATTGTGAAAGAAAAAAATATGTTATTTGGTTCTCGATATAACCTTAGTAAATTTAATAAATTGAAATTGTATATTTCTGGAAAAAGACACAGAACAGAAGGATACTGCAAAAGATAATAATAATGATAATAATAATAATAATAATAATAATAATAATAATAATAACAATAATAATCATAATAATGATAATAATAATAATAATAATAACAATAATAATAATAATAATAGAGAGACACTTACAAAGCGCATATACATATTACGTATAGTATAACCTATATACAACAGAGTATTAAAGATGATATTAATGAACAATAAAAAATATATATATATATACTCTGTAAAATGTAACAGAGGGAAATTGTTCTTCTAATTTTGAGCGAAAGATGTACGAGTGAAATTCCACACTTTTTTTAGAGCTAATGCTGGGTCCCTGGGGTCTTCCACGAGCTGACTTGTACCATGACTTTCTTTTCGCTCTTTGAAAAGGGGCTGTTTGTTGTGACGCTTGTCTGATGAGAATTCTCATTTCACTCGGTGTGGAGAGTGAATAATGAAGCACATGCGCATATCGCACAGATTGACGGGTTTCTCACTTTGATTTGGTTTCGATGTCGCCAGCTTGTGTTTCCTTTTTAGAAAATCACTCTTTTCTATCGCTTCATCTATTCGTAATTACCATTGCATTATGCTTTTCGTTATATAATTATCTGTGTATTTATTTCGTAATGTTTTATGACTTTACTTGTATTTTCAAATTGTTCAACAGTATGAATTGACAAAAGACTCTGCATGATGTGTTACTTTTTGTTTGATGAAAATAAAGTATAACTGAAATTGAAAATAAAGGAGGAAAATGCAAACTCCTAGACAAAACACCCACTTTCCCAGAATTGACTTACTGACTGAATCCGTATTGCTTATTGCAACCATTTGACAACCCACTTCATTTAAGGTAGTGATGTACAATAAAGATTGATTTAATATTTTCTCATGTTTCACCTCAGCTTTGATTTCATATAGGTCTGCTGATGTGCCGCTACACAGATCAGTATGGAGTTGGAATTGATCAATCCCGGTGTCACATGGGCGGACTCAAATAATGCTCAATCACACTCGTGCCATTCACTTCAATGTACAATTTAATATAAGCATTTGTGGAATATTTACAGGACTGAAATCAAGGAGTTGTGACCAACATAAAATGCAAAATCAAAATTCTTAGTGAGATAAATTTAATTACAATACTCTTATATTCGACAACCATGTGAACGGGACCCTGTCTTGGTCCGGTTCCACCTGTAATTTTGGCTTGACACTTGTTCAGAATAATTATACCAGCTTCACTATCAATTCGTTATCCCTGACAATACACTATCTGCTATCAAGCGCAACACTATTTGGTTCCCACCACCGTAGTGCTGATCCGGAGATGACCAGCCTGCACGCACGACGGTTTACCGCGGTTAAAACACTTGTCTTCAATTACACTGCTTCCGTTTACATCCGGGTTCTGTGCTAACCCGCAATTATCATGAAGTATATAAATACCAATCTTCGAATTATGTGCACATTATTTTCATCTTTTTACCAATTTAACATGACCTTCATCTCTCTACTTCAGCGACACTTCCACGTCGTAACCAGTCATATCTACAGGGTGTCATGCACCCGCCAGGTTCATCGCTCACCTGCGTTGTCCCCAGAGTCACATTAATTGTCAAACTGTTCGCTTCCAGAACATGAACTGATTCGTGGGTGGAGCGTCCTTATATGCGAGGTTGCTGTTCCAGCTCCAAAGTGTCGCGAGGGACCCGCGTTCCGTATTCTTTGGCGTCCAAAGTCCTCCCTAGCGAGGGGCGGACCCAGTCGCTCTGCTGCGAATGCGTCGGCCTGGGAGTAGGCTCGTCCTCGGTCTCGGCGCCATCTACAAAATCATTTAAATGCAACATATACCAGTGGGGTGTGTTCTAATCACACACACACAAAGATTATCAGCTTAAAATCCTGACATCACAGTGACAATTTACGAACTGCATTATTATCCAATTAACATACAAAAATTCACATAATGAAATGTTTCAAACATTGGAAATATAACCGTGCATAGCTTATCAAACATCACCGCATCGTTTATAATATACTTTATCACTTATTCACGGGGTTCTCCGGGGCTATATGTGGTGCCCTGAAACACATTCACATCCTTTTACACGACAAAGCAGAAATCAAATCGCAATTTAACTTACCAATGACCGGTGTAATATAACCAAAATGCCTCTTCTTCTTGGCTACTGGAAGGCTGCAAAGGCTGTTGGAATACGCCTTCTGGCAGCAAACAAAATCTGAACTCTAATCAGCCAGTACACAGGCTGACGGTAAGGTGGACGGACGGCTCCTGGCCGCACTAGAACGAAATTGGGCTTAGACACAAAATTATCTTGCCAACTGGCGCCTGAGTGTGGCAGGTTGGTTTCCTGCCATCACGGAGCTAACTCAATGTTCTCTCGGTGAAATCAAAATGGTGTCTGCCCCGAAAAGATCCAACTCTACTGTTAAATTGCTACTCGACTACGACACTCCTTTTCGAGGCATTTGGAATATTTGATACCACTAAAAGGACTTGAACGAAAACACCTATACAGCACTCTCCCGGAACTGGAGCTATTTCCTGTCTTTTCTTTCTACATTAATTGACATGCAAAAATAAATGAACTCCTCTCGGTCATCGATGGCGCTACTTGTAAAACATTTACACCTGTCTTATCACTTTCTCTCTCTCGCTCTCGCTTTCTCTCTCGCTCCCTCACTCGCACCCTTTGTCTCGTTATCCCTACCCGTAAACATGTTTGTCTAGTTGAATGACCGATAGGTGATGTACATGAAACAACCTGGAAATGCATTTTCAATGTGACATTTCACTCCCCCTTTCGAAAAATGCATTTCATAATTAAAAGAAATTACTTATAACACTATCTTTCTCTCTACAGCCGGCTTAGTAGGTCTGCGCCAACATTCTCGCTGCCGCGGATAGCTTCCACACGGAATCTGTAGGGTTGCAAAGCCAGAATCCAACGCATTAGCCTCCCATTTGCAGGGCTAGCCTTGTTCATGTACACTAGTGGGTGGTGGTCTGTTTCTAGCACAAATTGTCTGCCGTACAAGTATGGTTCGAACTTCTTTACTGCCCAAACTACAGCTAAGCACTCACGTTCTATGGTTGAGTATGCTTGTTCTCGTCGAAGCAGTTTTCGGCTCGCGTAGGAGACTGGAAATCGTTCGTCTTGGTGTGTTTGGAGGAGGACTGCTCCTAGTCCAACGTTGGAGGCGTCTGTCCTGAGGATGAAGTCCTGTGACAAATCTGGCAAATGAAGGATAGGGGGGTTAGAGAGTTTTTCCTTCAGTGTTGTGAAGGCCTGCTCTTGGCTCGTTTCCCATTTTACCTTGTTTGGTTCAGCATTTCTGGTCCTGTCTGTGAGTGGTGCGGCGACGGCGGCGTAGTTCGGAATGAACTTCCGGTAGTAGTTCGCCATACCTAGAAAGGATCTGAGCTCTCGTTTGGTCTGAGGCTGACTTACCTCTTGGATGGCTTTGAGTTTTTCAGGGCGGGGTCTTACCTGTCCGTGATCGATCACGTGTCCTAGGAATTCGACGCTTGTCTGTCCGATGAAGCACTTACTTGGTCTAGCAGTGAGCTTTGCGGCTCGTAGTCGTCTGAAGAGTTCTGTGAGTGTACGTAGGTGTTCTTCCCACGTGGTCGAATAGATGAGGATGTCGTCGATGTAGTTCACCGTTCCTCCGAGTCGGTCTAGCAGTCTCCTCATCAGTCGACTGAAGGAGGCGGGAGCGTTCACTAAGCCGAAGGGCATCATTGTGAACTGAAAGAGACCATCGGGGGTAAGAAAAGCGGTTAGTGGTTTGGATTCGGCTGCCATGGGTACCTGCCAGTATCCTTTGCTGAGATCTATTTTGGTGAAGAACTTTGCATGGGCGACTTTTGTGAAGAGTTCATCTTGATCTGGTATGGGTTCAGCATCAAATACAGTCACTTTATTGAGTTTTCTGAAGTCTACACAAAACCGGTTGCTGCCATCGGGCTTTTTAACCAGTACTATGGGGGAGGCAATGGGGCTTTCTGATGGCTCAATTACTCCGAGCGATAGCATGGTTTTTACCTCTTCTCTGACTGTGTCTCTAAGAGAGTGGGGAATGGGATATGGTTTACTCTTCAGGTGTTCATTTCCTTTGAGTTTGATGTGGTGTTCGCCTAACGTGGTTCGACCGGGAAGATCAGACAGGACGTCTTTGTACTCGTTGAGGAGTTCGTTGACCTGTTCTTTCTGTGGGGAGGAAAGGGCTGAGTTAATTGAGACATCGTCAAGTGACTCTTTCGCCTGAAATGGGAAAGGCTGTAGGAGAGATGTGTTAGTTAGTGGTTGCTGCGTTTCTTCCTCGTCATCATTTTGCTCTTCGCATTCGATCACGGCGGTACAAGCAGCTTCGGCATCTGAAATAGAGGGAATATCATTTCTAGCATGATACTTTTTCAGAAGATTGATGTGGAACACCTTTGGTTTCCCGTTGAGGTCGATCCTGTAGTCCATGGAGCTGATTTTGGAGATCACGTCAAAGGGGCCCTTCCATTGTAGAAGGAGCTTATTCCTGTCAGTTGGTAGGAGTAGGAGTACCTTGTCTCCGACTTGTAGCTCCCTGTGTTTTGCCTTCTGATTGTAGTATTTTGCATACCTGTTTGCTGATTTCTGAAGTTGAGTGTGGGCGTTGCGGCATGTTTCGTCGATCCTGTTTCGGAGATCAAGTACATAGTGGTAAGTAGACTTGGTCTCACCTGTTTCGGCTTCTCCTGTCCAGAGTTCTCTCAGGATGTCGAGGGGTCCGCGTACCTTCCGGCCGTAAAGAAGCTCGAACGGGGAGAACCCCATGCTCTCTTGTGGTGCTTCTCTCACTGCAAATAGAAGGGGAGTAATGTACCTGTCCCAGTCTTTTGGGTTTTCAGCGCACATACGTTTCAACATTTGTTTTAGAGTGCCATTGAAGCGCTCAACTAGTCCATTCGCGGCAGGGTGATATGGGGATGTAGTGAAGTGTTTGATGGAGAGTAATTTGCTTACCTCTTTCATGAGCTCAGATGTGAACTGAGTCCCTTGATCGGTCAGCATTTCCTTGGGGATTCCGACTCTGGTGAAGATGCTCACTAGGGCTTCTGCAACTCTTTCTGTCTCGATGCTTGGGAGTGGGATTGCCTCGGGGTACCTAGTAGCAACATCAATAACGGTAAGTATGTACCTATTTTTCTGGTCAGTCATTGGGTGTATTGGTCCAACTATGTCTACAGCAATGCGTTCGAAGGGGACTTCGATGAGCGGCATCTTTCCGAGGGGGACCTTGGTTACACGACCTTTTGATAGTGTACGTTGGCAGACGTCACACGATCTACAGTACCTGGTAATGTCAGAGTTCATACCGGGCCAAAAGAAATTGGTAAGTATCTTTTCAGTTGTCTTTTTGGTACCTTGATGCCCTCCGAGTATGTTTTCATGGGCTGTTTTCATGCACAATGCGTTAACTTTCCCTACGTAGAAGGGAGTGTCAACATCTATTCTAGCGACGGGGAGAGTTTTCACTGTGCCATCAATCAGCACGCAAGTACTTTCTTCACCTGTCATTTGGTTTGGCTGGACAAGATCTTGTTTAATGACAGCTCCGCTGCAGCCGCTGTCTCTGAGAACAGAAATTTGGTTGTTATTGACTAGTCCGTTAGTAACTGGCATTTGTCTGACCACATGTTCTTTGGTGCATGCTGCACTCATCAACGGCAAGGAGTGTCCACACTTGAATTGGATATGATCTGTGGTGGATTCTAGTTTGGGGGCATTGAGTGGCATTCGAACCATCATACAAGAAGCCTCAATTTTGACCTTTGTGTTAGTGCAAGCTGGACATTGACAGGGAGTATGTGGATTTGGTTCTACCTTATCGGGTTCCGATGAAGCCAGGCTGTGTTCCGAGGTAGGGGGGTTTCCTTGCTCTGGATCCTGGGCGAGGACTAGACCTGCCGATTTCATGGGGGAGAAAGGACAATAGTTAGCAATGTGACCTGGTTTGTGGCATATGAAACACGTTCTGCCTCTGGTTCCCTGTTTTGTACAATCACGGGCAAGGTGACCGTGTTGGTGGCAGTTGTAACATTTGGGTTGAGACGGGGGCCTATTTCCTGAAATGTTATTTGGAGGGATTTTACCTTCAGGTCTGGTGTTGCCCCGTGGCATCTGTCCCACGTGTGTCTGGATGTTCCTTTGTGCCGGTGGGGGTGGTTTGAAGGTGCCTCCTCTGGCGTCTAAGTACTGCTCAGCTAGTTTCACCACGTCCTTCGAAGTCTCGGGCTGCCGTTCTTTTAGGAAGATGGCCAGCTCTCGATGACACCCACTGATGAGCTGCTCCCGGAGGAGTAGATCTGCCAGCTCCTCGAAAGTGTGCTCTATACCAGAGAGGCTTACCCACCTGTTCAAGTAGTTCTCTAGTCGGTTTGCATACTGGGATGCCGTTTCTCCTGTTGTCGGTTTGCCTGAAAAAAACTTGGAGCGAAATCCTTCTGCAGTGAGCTGAAAGGATTTCAAGAGTGCATGTTTCAAAGTGTCATAATCATTGGATTCCGCACTTGACAATCTAGAGTGGACATCAAGAGCCTTACCTGTAAGCAGCGTGCTTAAGTTGAGTGCCCAGTCTGTAGTTGGCCAGTTTTGATTTTTGGCATATCGTTCGAACCGCTGTAGATAGGCATCTATGTTATCTTTGTCTTCGTGAAATAGAGGCAATTTTGGAGATCGAGCTTTGCACCCATTAGAACTTGATTCGCTTTTGGTTTGCTTTTCTCGCGCTATCGCCAATTGTAGCTCGGCTGTTTCTCTTTCCTGTCGCCTTAACTCTAACATGTCCGCTCTTTCCTCTCTGAGTCTCTTTTGCTCGTCTGTAACAAACTGCCTAAGCTCCTCTCCACTGAATCCGAACTTTTCTCCAATTTCAGTTAACTTAGCTAGCTCCATTCCGAATTACCTGAGCACTTATAATACCAGAATGTATTCAGATCAGTTCAGATCATGTACACAATGAATATACAACGGTGCACCTATGGATAGTACATACATACAAATGTAGAGGAAACAAAAAAATCACAAGTTTTCCTCAACCTTTTTCTTTACACTTTTTTCTCCGTTTATATACCCATGTGACTTCGAATGGCACGAGTTATACTCCCGGACAAGCCCCCAGAAAATGTCACATGGGCGGACTCAAATAATGCTCAATCACACTCGTGCCATTCACTTCAATGTACAATTTAATATAAGCATTTGTGGAATATTTACAGGACTGAAATCAAGGAGTTGTGACCAACATAAAATGCAAAATCAAAATTCTTAGTGAGATAAATTTAATTACAATACTCTTATATTCGACAACCATGTGAACGGGACCCTGTCTTGGTCCGGTTCCACCTGTAATTTTGGCTTGACACTTGTTCAGAATAATTATACCAGCTTCACTATCAATTCGTTATCCCTGACAATACACTATCTGCTATCAAGCGCAACACTATTTGGTTCCCACCACCGTAGTGCTGATCCGGAGATGACCAGCCTGCACGCACGACGGTTTACCGCGGTTAAAACACTTGTCTTCAATTACACTGCTTCCGTTTACATCCGGGTTCTGTGCTAACCCGCAATTATCATGAAGTATATAAATACCAATCTTCGAA
This sequence comes from Diadema setosum, assembly GCA_033980235.1. Classification (NCBI taxonomy): domain Eukaryota; kingdom Metazoa; phylum Echinodermata; class Echinoidea; order Diadematoida; family Diadematidae; genus Diadema; species Diadema setosum. Next base: position 23,143,199 of record CM067071.1, on the reverse strand, counting down.
TTATGTGCACATTATTTTCATCTTTTTACCAATTTAACATGACCTTCATCTCTCTACTTCAGCGACACTTCCACGTCGTAACCAGTCATATCTACAGGGTGTCATGCACCCGCCAGGTTCATCGCTCACCTGCGTTGTCCCCAGAGTCACATTAATTGTCAAACTGTTCGCTTCCAGAACATGAACTGATTCGTGGGTGGAGCGTCCTTATATGCGAGGTTGCTGTTCCAGCTCCAAAGTGTCGCGAGGGACCCGCGTTCCGTATTCTTTGGCGTCCAAAGTCCTCCCTAGCGAGGGGCGGACCCAGTCGCTCTGCTGCGAATGCGTCGGCCTGGGAGTAGGCTCGTCCTCGGTCTCGGCGCCATCTACAAAATCATTTAAATGCAACATATACCAGTGGGGTGTGTTCTAATCACACACACACAAAGATTATCAGCTTAAAATCCTGACATCACAGTGACAATTTACGAACTGCATTATTATCCAATTAACATACAAAAATTCACATAATGAAATGTTTCAAACATTGGAAATATAACCGTGCATAGCTTATCAAACATCACCGCATCGTTTATAATATACTTTATCACTTATTCACGGGGTTCTCCGGGGCTATATGTGGTGCCCTGAAACACATTCACATCCTTTTACACGACAAAGCAGAAATCAAATCGCAATTTAACTTACCAATGACCGGTGTAATATAACCAAAATGCCTCTTCTTCTTGGCTACTGGAAGGCTGCAAAGGCTGTTGGAATACGCCTTCTGGCAGCAAACAAAATCTGAACTCTAATCAGCCAGTACACAGGCTGACGGTAAGGTGGACGGACGGCTCCTGGCCGCACTAGAACGAAATTGGGCTTAGACACAAAATTATCTTGCCAACTGGCGCCTGAGTGTGGCAGGTTGGTTTCCTGCCATCACGGAGCTAACTCAATGTTCTCTCGGTGAAATCAAAATGGTGTCTGCCCCGAAAAGATCCAACTCTACTGTTAAATTGCTACTCGACTACGACACTCCTTTTCGAGGCATTTGGAATATTTGATACCACTAAAAGGACTTGAACGAAAACACCTATACAGCACTCTCCCGGAACTGGAGCTATTTCCTGTCTTTTCTTTCTACATTAATTGACATGCAAAAATAAATGAACTCCTCTCGGTCATCGATGGCGCTACTTGTAAAACATTTACACCTGTCTTATCACTTTCTCTCTCTCGCTCTCGCTTTCTCTCTCGCTCCCTCACTCGCACCCTTTGTCTCGTTATCCCTACCCGTAAACATGTTTGTCTAGTTGAATGACCGATAGGTGATGTACATGAAACAACCTGGAAATGCATTTTCAATGTGACACCCGGAAACGGCTCAAAATTCCTAGTTCAAGCTGGGGATATAACAGTGCTGAAGAATCTGTAGCAGCACGTGAGGTTCATACATGTATATATTACACCACATCGGTGAGGTGCTTAGTTCCAGCAACGTTTAAATGGTTTTGGAACAATTATAACGGAGGAGGATTCAACGGCGTAGCCAGGATTTCACTTTGGGGGGGGGGGGGTTAGTCTGCGAGGGAGCGAAGCGACCGAGCCCGAGCGAGCGGAGCGAGCGAGGGGGGGGGGGAGGGTGTGGGAGGGGGGGGTCCCCCCTCCCACGGTGAGGACTTTTTGCATTTTGATGTTGTAAATGGTGCAATTTGATGCATGTTTTTGCGCGTTTCATCGACGTGAACTAAACAGTCCCACTTGTTTAAGGTGGCAGTTTATTTTGATGCAGATTATTATTGAACAATTTGCCTATAAAATGGTATAATTTAAATACGCTTCTTGTATTGATTCTTTTCACTGAACGCGACTGAACCCGAGCGAGAGGAGCGAGCGAGGGGGGAGGGAGGGTGTGGGAGGGGGTGTCCCCCTCCCACGGTATAAGAACTTTTTGCATTTTGATGTTGCAAATGGTGCAATTTGATGCATGCTTTTGCGCGTTTTATCGACGTGAAACAGTCCCACTTGTTCAAGGTAGCAGTATATTTTAGTGTAGATTATTATTGAACAATCTGCCTATAAAATGGTATAATCTAAATACACATCTTTTATTAATTCTTTTCACTGAATATCATGAACGCGACTGAACCCGAGCGAGCGGAGCGAGTGAAGGTGGAGGGGAGGGTGTGGGAGGGGGGTGTCCCCCCTCCCACGGTGAGAACTTTTTGCATTTTGATGTTGCAAATGGTGCAATTTGATACATGTTTTTGCGTGTTTCAACGAGTTGAAACAGTCCCACTTGTTTAAGGTTGCAGTATCTTTTGATGTAGATTATCATTGAACAATTTGCCTATAATATGGTTTGATTTAAATACACTTCTTGTATTGATTCTTTTCACTGAATATCATGAACGCGACTGAACCCGAGCGAGCGGAGCGAGCGAGGGGGGGGGGGGAGGGTGTGGGAGGGGGTGTCTCCCCTCCCACGGTAAGAACTTTTTGCATTTTGATGTTGCAAATGGTGCAATTTGATGCATGTTTTTGCGCGTTTTATCGACGTGAAACAGTAACACTTGTTTAAGGTAGCAGTATATTTTGATGTAGATTATCATTGAACAATTTGCCTATAAAATGGTATAATTTAAATACGCTTCTTGTATTGATTCTTTTCACTGAACGCGACTGAACCCGAGCGAGAGGAGCGAGCGAGGGGGGAGGGGAGGGTGTGGGAGGGTGTGTCCCCCTCCCACGGTAAGAACTTTTTGCATTTTTATGTTGCAAATGGTGCAATTTGATGCATGCTTTTGCGCGTTTTATCGACGTGAAACAGTCCCACTTGTTCAAGGTAGCAGTATATTTTAGTGTAGATTATTATTGAACAATCTGCCTATAAAATGGTATAATTTAAATACACATCTTTTATTAATTCTTTTCACTGAATATCATGAACGCGACTGAAACCGAGCGAGCGGAGCGAGCGAGGGGGGGGGGGGGGGAGGTGAGGGTGTGGGAGGGGGTGTCCCCCCTCCCACGGTAAGAACTTTTTGCATTTTGATGTTGCAAATGGTGCAATTTGATGCATGTTTTTGCGCGTTTTATCGACGTGAAACAATAACACTTGTTTAAGGTAGCAGTATATTTTGATGTAGATTATCATTGAACAATTTGCCTATAAAATGGTATCATTTAAACAATCTTCTTGTATTAATTCTTTTCACTGCATATCATGAACGCGACTGAACCCGAGCGAGCGGAGCGAGTGAAGGTGGAGGGTGTGGGAGGGGGGTGTCCCCCCTCCCACGGTGAGAACTTTTTGCATTTTGATGTTGCAAATGGTGCAATTTGATGCATGTTTTTGCGTGATGTAGATTATCATTGAACAATTTGCCTATAAAATGGTATCATTTAAATAATCTTCTTGTATTTATTCTTACACTGAATGTCATGAAGGCTGTCTGTTCACACGAGGGTGTAGATAGGGGCATATCCCCTCCCACACGAAGGTGATTTTGCGTTTTCAGACCTGAAATTCAGAGATCTGGCACAAATTTTTGGTGCAATACTTTTTCATCGAAGTGTTAAAATCACGGAATTTAGCTCTTATTCTGAATGTGCACCATCTGTGTGTATGTATAAAGTCTAGTGAGGTAGAGCTTAGGGGAAGGGGGATTCCCCCGTTTTTAGAATTGAAATAAAGCGATCTGGGTATAGCCACAGTCTACTTCTATGCATGGCGGAAGGGGGGGGGGGTTAGGGGCGGGCGAGCAGGGAGAAGGTGGGCGAGTGTTATCTCCACCCTTCCCTTCCGATGGAGCTTTTGCCTTTTTAAGGTTGAAATTGAGATATCTCGTATACGTATATTTGATGGAATCAACATTTGGAAAATCACACACACACACACACACACACACACACACACAAACTACTGATGGGGGGAGACTGAGGGAGGAAAGGGTCGATTAAAAAGGGAAATTCCCCTTATACACGAGGGAACCTTCAGTTTTCGGAATATAAGTGATAAGTCTTTTGCACTCAGAATGATTCATATATTGTTTTGTTGTAAATCTAAAAAGTGTACTAAGCTAGGGAAAGAGGCACAGAGGGGGAGGGTTCAAAGGGAGGGTTCAAGGGTTCAAAATATGCAAAATCTCTCGTGCTTGGGAGGGGGTATCCCCCTCCCAAGCACGAGAGATTTTGCATATTTTGAATTGAAATTCAACGATCTGGTGCACACTTTGAGAGAAATATTCACAAAAATATCTTATTTGATGAAAGGTTGCAAAGGAGACCCGCTTCATGTGCATGCATTATAGTATACACGCATTTTTTTTTCTCCCGCCTCCCAAATTCCCGGTCCAAATCTTGGGGGGGGGGGGGGGGGGCGACCGCCCCCATCGCCCCCCCCCCGGCTACGACAGTGGGAGGATTTGCCTTCCTGTCACATATGCGGACGCTGAGGCAATTGCATCAGAGATCGACTCGCATCTCCTCTCATTCGTCAACCCCGTCGTCAATGACTGAAGGTGAACTTTATCCATTTCCAGCTCACGACGAATTAGCGTGAATGTGAATCTCAAAGATGGGATCGCATCATTAACATCGCATTAGTGTCAGCGCAATGTGAGTTCCAGACGACGACCAGACGGCGAACTCCCGTTCCAGACAGTACACGTCAGCATCTCGGCCCGGAGCTCGTCGGTGGCAGTACGCACTGCAGTTCGCGATCGCGATCGAGGCCACCTTGGAGAGTGACGTGGCCAAAATATTTCACCAAGGCGACCTGGGACTCTACTCGGACTGTCGCGGTGGTTCGTACCTTGTGCACCTACATGTATTTGTAATTACCGCTCATTCACTGTATAATCAACTCATTGATTAATCAATAATTCTGTTGAAAGCACCTGTAGAGCCCACTACCTTTGACCTCTGACGACCTCTAGAGGTCAATGGCCTCAAAATGTCAGAAAATTGATATTTTGCGTCACTAGTTAATGATTGACACGGTAATGGTGTACAAAAACTAAATTTTGTTACAGTGTTAATTGTTCTCATGCTCCACAGAGCCCTGAGAGAATTTTACCTTTGACCTCTGATGACTTCCAGAGGTCAATGACCTCAAAATGTCAGAAAATTGATATTTTAATGCGTCACTCGTAACTGAAAAACGATAATTATGTAAGTGGATTTGCCTCAATGTTCCACAGAGCCTTTCAAGACAGTGAGGTATCTACCTTTGACCTTTGATGACCTCAGATGACCTATGATGAGGTCAAAATATCAGAACATTGATATTTGGTGCAATTGGTTGATGATAAACATGATTAAGATGTCATATTCATTTGTATTATGATTGAATTGTTTTCCTATTGCACAGAGCAAGAGAAATTACTGACGTGTCTCTACCTTTGGCCTGAGGAAGGTGACAGGTCAATGACTCCAAAATATCAGAATATTGATATTTTATGTATAGTCAATGGTCAACTTATACCCGATGTACAATCATGCATTGTGCTATTAGCATTTAAGCTATAATAGAAGAATCTTGTCATTCCATGGAACATTGGTCATTACCCTGTGCATTATATCCAACTTTGACCTCTCAGGACAATGAGAGGTCACTGACCTTTTAGAATATCAGAATATGTGTAGGCTTACCTTATTGATATTTGGTTTCATTGGTTTAATCGTAAATGCTTAATCATGTACAAATCACATCTTGACGTTTTGATCAAAGTATGTATGCATATTCCACAGAGCATTGGTTTATAGTAAAAGGTCTCTGGAATGTGAGAGGTCAATTACTTGAGAAATAAAACTTAAGTGTCTTGAGTCACAGCTGTTGACAAAACTTCTGCCAACATCCTGCATCAAGACAGGAAGGAAAGAGTAAGGAGCCAACAATTGACAGCGCGCTCCTGCATCTCTTTGAAGAAAAATCTGTGAGTTCATTCACTGTCTTCCTTACTATACGACTGTTGTTCTCAGTAATAAGAAACGTATGGCTCTTTAAAAATATCCAATTATTTTTACAGATGTTCTGAAGTATAATGCAAATCTTTATTTATACACATATTTTTCCTTGGTGGTAGAGACAATTATATTATTCAAAGTTTGTTTACAAGACATGGGAATATGTCTATTAAATTTACCAAATTGTGTTTCAAATTAAGATTACACAAGTAAATAATAATTATCATCTAACAATGTACGCTTTCTTGTGATGATCCACTGTCATACAACTTAAACGAGAAAAAGAAAAAAATAAATTTCAGAACTCTGGAGTTGCATATTTACATGTTTTCATTTATATTGTTATACTCTATTGTTTAGTCTCGGTACAGGTAATGATGCAGCAGCACAAGAAGAGGACCAAGAGTTTAGCCAGCCTTTCTTGCTGTTTCTTGCTGGTGGGCAGGAGCAACAACGGTATTTAATTTTTGTTGATGATACGACCCTTCTTGGAGAGGAAGACATCTTTCAGGCTTTGGCTCACCTATTCACAAAGTCTTCTACACTTTCAATACGGAATTCCCAACAATAGGCTTTACGATCACAGACTCTCGACATTTTCATATCCTTCATCTATAAATCCCCGTTGATATCAAGCTACCGGTGAGAACGTGTTTGTTTGTTCATTTCCATCTGAGAAGATGACTGGATAGCCCATATTCAGCTACTTTCGCTGGTCTTCCATGGGGTCCAGTTGGATGTGAGCGTGTCACAGCCAGATCGGCCAGATATAGAGGTCAACAAAGGCACGTAATCATCATCATGTATGTCTTGTGACTCTGTTACTTGGATTTTCTCTTCTCCAGTTTTCTTCACAATCCACAAAATGTGTGATGACAAACATGTATTTTGGTGTCGGAATATGTATCCTGAAAGTGGTTTTCAAGCTTTATCACTGAATGTTTGGATAGATGATCTCAATGCTTTACAAAATGTCTTTAATTTTGATACACTTGTACATGTGTTACGGCACATTTTGGTAAATTGCACATTTTGGTAAATTACCAAAATGTGCAGTTACCAAACTGTGCCGTAACTATGTTACGGCACATTTTGGTAAATTTACCAAAATGTGCAGGACATTGACGGCACATTTTGATAACTTTCTGCTCCTCCACAATCATCACAAAAACAAATTGTAAGTGCAGTTGGTTTTTGTCCCCACCGAATGAGTTCGGCAGCCTAAACATGCTAAAAGGCAGTGTCACACCTTTCTGGGCAAGTACGCGGGCTTGTTGCGAGTAAGGTTTTCCCAGCACGCAGGAAAACTATCTCGCCCGTAGTTGCCCGGGGCTGCAAGTCCGATTTACCCGCAGCCAAAGATGTGACACGGCCTGTAAGGCCGTGTCACACTTTTCTGGGCAGGCTACGCGGGCTTGTTGCGAGTAGGGATTTGTTTTTTTTCAGCACGCAGGAAAATGTTCTGCTGGCGGACAACAATGTTTACGAGTTTCGCACTTGTGTCTTATTTGCTAGACGCGTGCTACTTACCGTCTACTTGCGTGTATTCCGTTTGACCTGCGTGAGAATTTTGAAACCGATCCGTTTTCTGTTACGAGCGACTTTAGGGTACTGCGAAGTACCTACGTTGGAGTTGTCTGCAAGGTGCTGCCGGTAAGGGTCTCCTACTGGTGTTCTGCGTGTACCCCCGCAACTCACTCATAACATTATTTTGAACATGCTCAAGGCCTTGTCAAACTTCTCTGGGGAAGTTTGACTTGCGGGGAAGCAAATTTGCTACCCGGAGGATCTCCGCAGTTGGTCCGCACCTGACAGTTGGTCCGCACCTAGCGCGTATCTCGCCTGTATTTGCCCGGAGGTGCGCACGCAAGTCCGATTTACCCGCAGCTAAGTTTACAGCATGAAAAAAAAAAAAAAAAAAAAAAAAAAAAACTTTTTTTTTTTTTCCCGGGTGAGTCGTGGGAATCTTGCTACCCGGAGGATCTCCGCAGTTGGTCCGCACCTGACAGTACCTGGCGCGTATCTCGTCTGTATTTGCCCGGAGATGCGCACGCAAGTCCGATTTACCCGCAGCTAAGTTTACAGCATGAAACAAAGAAGAAAAAAAAACAACTTTTTTTTTTTTTTTCCTGGTGAGTCGTGGGAATTGCCGCAGAGGTACACGCAGAACGCCAGTATAGAGGCCCTTAGCGGCAGCACCTCGCAGGCAACTCCCACGCATGTATTTCGCAGTCCCCGTATGCGGCCAAATTAATGACATTCTGTGGTACTTCTGCCATTCCTTCAGAAGAATTCCTTCACTGAGTTGTCAGCCCCACGCACCTGGCACGCATGTCACACAGCATACCCGCACGAAAAGCAATCGCAAAAGCTTAATCGAGCCTTCAGCTCGGGTGAGCTAAATAAGTGTCTTGCCTGTCTTTACTGCTGCAGCAGGACCATATCACCTTAACTCCTTGACCGTATTATAAATCTCAAGCCCATCCATGGGTTTTTATAGTTCAGTTACCAAAATGTGCAGATTGTCCAAAATGTGCAGGCAAATCCACTTTTAACTGCACATTTTGGTAACAGTTGATCCCGTCAGGTATAGGTGACTATCGGCACATTTTGGTAAATTACCAAAATGTGCAGTTACCAAAATGTGCCGTAACAACATGTATGTTGTTTTATTTTTGTACACATGAATTCTAGGATATTGCATTCTTTGAGTAATGTTCACATGGATTTATATGTACTTAGCAATTTAAACTCTAACATTTCCTTCATATAATCTATGTACTTAGACATTTAGATTTCCTTTGCAAATTCCAGCAAATTGGCAAAGTTCTTCAAGTAGGATGATATGATTGACTTAGGCAAATAAATTTTTGTATACAAGGGAGAAAAATAGAATATTAATGTACTTTTTTCTGCAGTATAATCATACAAAATAATGGTTCAATAAATTTAGACAGTTACCAGTAACTTTATAGACCAGAACTAATGAAATTCACCTCAATTCCGTGTTTCCCACTAAGCTAACAAAAAAAAATAAATAAAGGAAAACAAAATAAGAATAAAATTGAATTGTTTAAAAAGTTCAAAAACCTGTACAGTGCACTTCTGTTATAACGAATACAGTTTTAACGAAATTCCGGTTACAGCGAAGTAAAAATTCAGGCCGCAACATTATCCGGTGTCTGTTTTTTATCCTTTATTTGTTCTGTTATAACGAGATTTCGATATAACGAAAGATAACTGCCGTTTACGAGAACTTCGTTATAACGGGATTCCACTGTGCACATGAATTATTCTAATTGCTATGGTCAAAAATGATATAGCCCTATGCTGCAATTGAGGAATGGTGGCAATTTGACACGTAACTGTTGCTGTAAAATTCATTGTCTTGTTCGTGTATGTGCATTTTATGCAATTACTTCAGTCTTGTCCATCGAAGAGATAGAATGATCCAAAACATACACATATTTCAGCTCTTTCAAATCAGGGGGTTGCATTGGTAATTAAGGCTTTTGAAACACCCGCCAAATTTCAGTGTCTGTACACCGCCATGATAATTAGAGTAATTGCTAAGTATTGTATCGTTGTAACGAAGAAATTTACCCATGTCTCTTCGACAGTTGTCTCTATTACTCAGCGACTCATTTATTTGTGAATTCTTAAGTGCGTACATAATACTGCACATCAGACGAATAGATGTACCCGCATCCTATTTGCATTTCAGGTTTTAATGTCATCAGATCTGATTTGTTATTCTCTTAGTTTGGAATTGCCCTCAAACACAGAATGTTATTAAATTTGTTAAATATTGTACAATATTTCACTTGTTCAATTGTCTAATATTTGACGAAATTAGATGCAAATAGTTAAATATTTGGTCAAAAGGCCACTATTGGAAATATATTCACATTGTTTATGGATGTTTCATTTCCATGAAATTACAGGAACTTTAAATGCTTGAAGCCACTCTGCATAATACATATTAGTATTTGTTGTGAACAATATCTCCGACATACCAACAAGTTTACTCTAATCCCATCTTGTCCGTATCAATTTGATCTAAATACATATGTACTATTCCGTCTAAATTGAAATACAATGTAATTTTGGTCTAATCATACTAGCGGTCTATACCCATTCGGTCGGATGCACGTCACTAGACCGACACCCATGAGTCATGCAGCCCAGGGGCCCGTTGCATAAACAGTTATGGTAACTTTGCCATCCAATGGTAACTACCATGGCAACAATACTCAACAGCCAATCAGAATCAAGAATTCCATGGAAGTTACCATTGGATGGCAAAGTTACCATAATTGTAGCTTTTATGCAACGGGCCTCAGGAGTCATAAATCCTTCGAGTCATACTGCCCTATAGCTACACAGCCCACGAGTGAAACATTAAGTAAACAAAGCCGATGAGTTCGACATCAAGTAAAATGGGCCCACGAGTTATAAGGTCCACCAGTAGGACACTAGGAAATGAAACCCACGAGACCGACACTCGGCAAATAAGGCCCATTTTGTTCGACACTAGGTAAACAAGGCCCATGGGTTAGACACTACGCAAAACAGGCCCACGAATTCGACACTACGCAAAAAAAAAAAAAAGACTCACGATACTGACACTAAGCAGATAAGGCCCATATGAGTTCGACAGGATAAAAGCGCCATCTTTAAACCAACTAAAAAATGTACAGGGTGTCCCGATAATGGCATAAGGAAGAAATAAGTGCGGGCAGAGGGGGAGGGGCTTCGACCGTTACTGTAACCATGCTCTAACGGGCGCTAGAATGTTACCATGGCCGCAAGCAGCGGCACTTTTCCTCCCTTGAATTTTCAAGAACTTTAGGCCTATTTGTGTGTGTGTTTGTGTTTGTGTGTTTGCGTGTGTGTGTAAAAATTAACAAATTCACTAAAAGTGTGCACCAGATCTGTCTACTTCTATTCCAAAAGTGAAAAGCACCCTAGATTGGGTATTAAATCTTCGCGATCTTTGCTTACCCCCCCCCCCAAAAAAAAAAAAAAACAACAAGAAACAATTCTGTATACGACCATGGTTATTATAGTCAAGTGGGATTTTTTTTTTTTTCAAAAATTGTCATTGCTATTGGCGTTTTAGATCAAAAGTTGGATATCGCATTCGAGTATTCGAGAATTCGACTATGCTGATTAAAAACAAACAAACAAACAAAAGAAAAAAAAAGCGATTCCCAAGCGAAATTATCACTGCAAGCCCATCTAATTTGTGTAAACAAAATGGTTGCCATATTATTATTTATTTTTTTAAATTCTTGTAGGCTATTACTTCTCGGAAATTCTCGACAGACCCGACAAAGTAACACTGATACACTATATCTCTCATTGTTCAAATTACTCATGACACCTATTAATAACTTGTCTTTTTCGATCTATCAGAATATTAAAAGTTTTCTATATTGACTATATAGCAAATTTTGTTGCGCTAGTTTTAAAAGAGATCATAATGAAATGAAACTGATGCCTTCACCGCCTATTACTAGTATTTTTGAAGAGGTAGAGGACTACTAGTATCCCCTAGCAAGCGCGCCGGAACACTTCTGTTTTTTTGGGGGCAAAATCTCAACGGGGGCACATTATGTGACGATGTGAGATCCTCGCCTCGGCGCGGGAGCGAAGCGAGCGAGAAGGGGGGGGGGGGGTAAGGGGGATACCCCCCCCCCCCACTGTAGGGAGCTTTTGTAAAACAGGGTACAAAAGTCGCGTTTATAGACCATTTAAAAGCAAATTTCTAAGGAATTAAACATAGTGAAAAATAATCAGTGCGAAGGGCTATGATTATTACATCGGGAGTACATAATAATGTGATGGTGTGAGATCCTCGGCGAGGGTGTGGGAGGGGGGATACCCCCTCCCACGTTAGGGACTTTTTGTAAAAACAGAGTATAAAAGTCGCGTTTATAGAGAATTTACAGCAAATTTCTAGGGAATTAACATATTGAAAAAATCAGTTGGAAGGACTATGATCATAACATACGGGAGTACATTAATAATGTGATGGTGCGAGATCCTCGGCGAGGGAGCGAAGCGACCGAGCGGGGGGAGGGTGTGGGAGGGGTTGAGGGACTTTTTGTGAAAAACAGAGTATAAAAGTCGCGTTTATAAAACATTTAAACGCAAATTTCTAGGGAATTAACATATTGAAAAAAAAATCAGTTGGAAGGACTATGATGTTAACATACGGGTGTATATTATGTGATGGTGTGAGATCCTCGTCGAGGGAGCGAAGCGACCGAGCGGGGGAGGGTATGGGAGGGGGATACCCCCTGCCACGGTAGGGACTTTTTGTAAAAACAGAGTATAAAAGTCGCTTTTACAGAGCATTTTAAATTAAATTTCTGAGGAATTAAACACAGTAAATGAAATCACTGCGATAGACTATGATAACAACTTATGAAGACTTTTCATTTTACTATAAGTACGGGCAGAACGAGCGAGCCACTTTCACTTTGCAATTAATCTGAAATGTACTCATTAAAAGCTTAAACATGATCGCATCGTTCGAACAATAAAAAATATTCTTATACTGCTAGAAAGTAAAGAAGAAAATTAAAAATGTAAGGTTTACTAAAGGTATGTTTCAGCGGGCACACTCGAGGATACGAGGCTACCATCTATACACTAAATTTACTCATAAGTTACTATTAGTGTATAGATACAATAATGTACAGCTGTATGTTGTTAGTGTATTTAATTTTCGCCCGGGGCGAAAATTTTTGCATTTTCAGTTATGAAATTACAACATTTAGATAAGAAATATGCCTTTATTGTTCATTTTGGTCTTCAAATCAGTGATTAATTATTTGTTACAGGGGGCACTTTAGGGGGGGGGGGGGCAAAAACTCGTTTGGCCCCCCCCCCCCCCCCCGCTTCCGGCGCCCTTGTCCCCCAGTTGTCCCTTCCCGCAAGACATGTATACGCTTACTCAGAAAAAAAAAAAATAAAATGATGTGCAATTCAGATCAGCCTACTGGGGAAAATAGTGAAATGAAGAAGACGGGAAAATGTTTCACAAAATGATTCAAGTCGAATGCCCACCTGCTTCGCTTTACATGATCCGGAGGAGGTGTAATCATTAACGAAAGTGTATATTTAGTATGAAATTCGCAGCAGATAATGAAAGCGTCTATCAAGATATTAAATTGTAATGATTCAGGAAAATAAGATGTGTCCATGTAAATAGCTAGCTATTCCTTTAAAATCTACCGTACCAAAAATCTCATTACACACTCAGCAAAAAAGAAAAAAGAAAAAAAAAAAGAAAAGAAAAAAGAAAAAGAAAAAAAGAAAGAAAAAGAGAGTAAACACTCTTTCAAGTTTATATTACTCATAGAATATTGGCTAAACGTTAATGCATTATATACCACATGAAAAGTAATTTAATTGGCTATCAACCTGGTAGTTCAATAAAAAAACGGAAACTTTACACACAAGCGAACACCGTTGTTTTTCTCTTCCAAGGCACAAAAGTAAAAATTGCAAAAATGAACAAGTTGTCATTCATGCATAATTACTCTCCCAAGTAACAATAAGAACAAAAGACAAATTTGACACAACAAAAAATATGAATTAAGTTGCAAAAATAAACCTATGATCTTTATATGATATGATATCTTAGAAGCCCAAAAGATCAGTAAAAGGCTAAAAATAATGGAGGGAAATGAAGAATCTTCTGTCAAATCCAAATTCAAATGGAATGAGAGAAGCAATATTAACAAAAATGGTACAAATTTGATTTAATTTCTCAAATTAGGAAAATTGTAGGTAATATTTGGTCCTTGAATTTGTCTCACGAATTCTTTAATTACAATATTAAAGAAATGCTCATTTTGCTCATTTAATCATCTTTGTGCCCTCACTCCCTATGTCATTTGAACTTTGAGTTGACAGAAAATTCTTATTTTCCTCCTTGAATTTCCCACTTTGACTTTGTTTGAGGTTACAAGGAGATGAAGAGAACAAAAACCTATTTTTTGCTATTTCATTCCTGTCTCTCATAGTGTTAAACTAGTCTTTTGTTGTCATTGTTATCTTGAAAAGCATTTGCAAATGAAGGACAACATCAATTTTTGCAATTTTTACTTTCGTGCCTTGGAGGACAAAAAACAAATGTGTTTACTAATGTTGTGAAGTTTCCTGTTAAATTGACCTACAAGATTTATAGCCAATTAAGTAACCTTTAATAGGGTATATAATCATTGATTTTCATTGAAATCTTCTATGAAAAATATGAACTCAAAAAAGTGTTTACTTTCTTTTCTTTTTGCTGTATATATATATATATATTGTAACAAAATGATATTTATTTTGTGTAGAGTGTAGTGCATTTTTCTTTGGAATTTGTACGAAGTAAGAGCGAAATTTGTTCATACACATTCAGTAACACAATGTAGTCGTGGTTACTTTGTGCTGATTTATACATGTAACAAGCTATGCATTCTAAAAGAGTGTTTGAATTGTTCCTTTAAGTCAGTTTTCTGTATTGATGATTATTTGTCAATTAGGGGTTTTTGTGGAGATTCAGATAGTGATAAAAAGTATGGATGATAAGTGCAGCGATAATTCCAACAGTTAGTTCAAAGTTGTGTTACAAAGGTTTGACACATACATTTAGCATTGTGTGTGTATACGTGTGTATACAGGTTGGCCATATGACACATTTTAGACAATTAACGTTGATTAATTAGTAAACATGATCAGTTATGGGACTGACTATGGTGTTGATATTTGATTTAAATGATTTCAATCAAACTGTGAAGAGTTTAAAGGGATAGCTTAACTCTGTGTAAAAGTAAAGAAATAATAAAGGAAATTTTTGGGGAAATTGATAACCATGTCTATAATAATTCCACACAGGTACTATTAGCAACCTCAGACTGTTTCTGGAGAGGTTAAGTGCATGAAACAATTCTTGCACTATACTGTCCTCATACACTCTGTCCAAAGAGGAGGAGGATTGAGACTGAACTTGTGTCTTGTACTCGATAAGATGTTCAAAATGAGAGCATGTACACACTATACTTATAAATAAACAAGTTCGTGTTCCGGTACATCGCCTCGGAGGTTGTGATGCATTTGAGTTCAGTACAAGATAAGTATTGGTTGGAATAATGAGTGCTGAATGCCGACGAAACTAAGATGCCCATGCCCACCTGTGGTTCTGCAGCAGAAGACAACTCGTCCAGCAGCCTTTGCGAGCATTCTCGAGCGGGCCTTGCTGCACCGTGGGATAAATGAGTATCTGGACGGACGTCGGAGAACGAAGTTCAGAACTTTGGAAGGAACAAGTACGTCCGACGTACTTCCAGAACTGACGTCGGAGAACGAAGTACAGTACTTTGGAAATGAAAAGTACAAACGACGTACTTTCTAAATTATGTCAAAGAACGACGCACTCTAGAAACGACGTCGGGAGTGAGAGTGAAAATTCACTTGTCAGTGTGTTGGGTGGATTAGATGTGAGAGTGAGAATGTGTCGTTGAATCAGATGGTGTGAAGTGCAAGGTGTAGACTGGTGACGTACAAGTGGTGGGAAACTTAAGGTTTTATCCTCTTCATAGAGTGATCGTATATTTCGATCAAACGGACGGTCGGCTCGGTCTGCATAAGTGCCAAGGCCCCGTTGTTCGCTACAATATATATATACACACACACATATAAACCTTATATAACTTATATAAAAATCCAGACATCTTAAATATCCCTGACAACTTGTGATCTGAAGCTTGAGCAGGTGAGACAAGGTTATAGTCTGTATATGAAGGGATTTTTACATACAATTATACAAACACACACACATATGCACACAATTATTCTGTTACAATCACAAACCCCAAGCAACTGCCATTGTCTCATATACTGTTACATTGCATCAGATACGTGTACACATAATTATTTTCTCCTTTTCTTGGAGATATTGTGTATTTTACAGATGTTGATGGAATGCATTGGATGCATTGGAAGGAACACACAGAGAGGGCCAGTCTGAAGATTTAGAAATGCTATTGAGGAAGGTTCATATTAAAGTCCTTCAACTTTGTCTATGGAATTTGATCATTCATAAAACAGAAAGCCCTGATGTCAGAATATATTACCTACCAACAACAAATATTTTGTCAACAATAAACATTTGGCCAATGACAGAATCCATTATCTCCATATTTCCTAGAAAATGTACTTTAAGTAATGCATACTTTTCCCAGTAATTTTCTGTGATAGCCATTTTCACAGTATCAACAATACCTCGGTACGTAAAATGCAGCTTCTATTGTTTACAGATTTGCACCTCGGCGAGTACCAAAAGTTGTGAACCTTTTACACTCCTTTAAAACACAAATGTATGTTTCACAAATCATCAGACACCCAGGGGTTTTTAGCTCACCTGAGCCAAAGGCTCAAGTGAACTATTGCGATCGCCCTTCGTCCGGCGTCCGTCGTGCGTCGTCCGTCGTGCGTAAACTTTTTACATTTTCATCTTCTTCGTGAAAACCCCCACGACCGATTTTCATCAAACTTGGCAGGTAGCATCCCTAGGGGGTTAGGAACTCAATTTGTTAAAATGGGCATCATGCCCCACCCAGGGGGCCCCCAGGGGGGGCCCAAACCCCCCAAAATTAAGGAATCTGTAAAAATCTCCTCTAGCACCAGAAGTGATAGAGCCAAGTTAATACTATGAGTTAGTACATTGATGACTGTAGTTTCAAGTTTGTTCATGGCAGAATCAGGGGTGCCCCCCTTGGGACCCAGGGGAGGGTGTGGGGAGGGGTCCTAATGGGGCCTAAATTGTACATTTTCATCTTCTTCTTGAGAACCCCATGACCCATTTTCACCAAACTTGGCAGGTAGCATCCCTAGGGGGTGAGGATCTCAATTTGTTAAAATGGGCACCATGCCCCACCCAGGGAGCCCCCAGGGGGGCCCAAACCCCCCAAAATGAAGGAATCTTTAAAAATCTACTCTAGAATCAGAAGTTATAGAGCTAAGATAATACTATGATTGAATACATTAATGACTGTAGTCTTGAGTTTGTTCATAGCAGATCCAGGGGTGCCCCTCTTTTTTTTGGGGGGGGGGGGTGGCTGGGAAGGTCCAAATGGGGGCCTGAATTGTATATTTTCCATCTTCTTCCTGAAAACCTCATGATGGATTTTCGTCAAACTTGGCAGGTAGCATCCCAAGGGGGTCAGGATCTCAATTTATCAAAATGGGCACCATGCCCCACCCAGAGGGCCCCAGGGGGCCCCAATCCCCCCAAATTAAGGAATCTTAAAAAATTTGGGCCCTTATTGTACATTTTCATCTTCTACTTGAGAATGCCTGGTCAAATTTTAGTAGAGCTGTGAATAATTCAGATTAGTGACTGCGTGAAAGGTGAACTTGCGATACTCAGGTGAGCGCTAGACCCACGGGTCTCTTGTTGCTTTGTAGATTAAAATACAATTGTTCTAGCATTTGGTATCATTTGCCATTTGTTTACTTGAAAATGTAGTACCATGGTTACAAATGGTCAGCTATCATGTGATCACTATTGTTTCATTGCAGAAAGTTATGTGACTAAATTCAGAGATTGTCATCAATAATGCAGTGTTTGAGGGCTGAAAAGGTGTATTTTTGGTGGAAAAACAATATTTCCATCTTTCCTGCTATAGACAATTTGGGAAAACAGTATTTATCATGAAGCCGACATTTTGCAACCCCCCCCCCACAAAAAAAAAAAACATGTACAGCAATACTAAATGGTATCTCAGTAAATTGCTTTTCATCTCTCTTGCTTTCCATTAATTTTGAAGAAGCCTTGTACAATTTAGATTTAACAATACACAGTACAATTTGTCAGTACACGAGATATGTTCAATTGGTTGCTTTGCTTTCTTTTGTTTTGTTTTGTTTTCTGCATATGTAACATTTCAAAATGTCACTGAAAAATGACAAATCACATGGCTGGTGGCAGTACATATAGCTTTGTCATTTTTCTAACAATATTTTCTTCAGTGCACGCAGCATTAATACTAAGTATTTTCAATGGCTGTCTAAAAAATGTGGAAAAAAATGTAGAAGTTGTTGAAATGAAATACATTTCTATTTTAAATAACATTTACAACCAATCAATCAAAATCCTGTATTCAGGACTTCCATCAGATCTTTAACTTCAGTAAAACTCCGGTTTGTAACTTCAAAAGTGACCTCACTCACTCTGCAGAAGAGACATGAATGTATGTACTGTTTGAAAACAAAGAATAAGTGCAATGCAGATTTATTCATTATCCAACATTAAGCAAAGAAATATAATTTACAGAAATTTGTCACTCATACAATTTGAGAAGTTCTTCGCTATTTACAATGAGTTGCCTTCTCAAATGAAAATTGCCCTACTATAAAGCAGTTCAATGTTTCTATATATATGTCAATATCTTTTCAATAAGAGTAGTTTGTGAAATCAGACACCAGCTGAAAGGAACCCCTAGTCCTTAGACTCCCAAGGGAAAAAATTAAGACATCAATATTTGTATTTTGCTTCTGAAAAGTGCCTTTCATGAGAAAAAAGAGACTGTGTAGTTGGTAATTTTGAACAAGAGGTGTCTCAATTCCCCCTCAAAAAGTAGGAAATTAACTAAAAAAAAGAAAAAAAAATGCTTCAGGATAAATAACAAAACACATTTTACCCTGCAACTGAAGCATAAACTTTCAATTTATAAACTATGACTTGTTACCTCTGATTACGAGATAATCACTTTAACCATATAGATGGCAACTTCATCATGAATTTGTGTCTTCTTTCATTCTCATAACAATTGATACAACAGTGTAGAGACGAACAGTATTCACTTTGCTTAATGGTGACAAATAAACATACACTTTACTCAATTTTTTTTTTCTTGAAAGCATTTGTTTTTTTTTTCACTCAACTTTGACCATAACTTTTTCATGTAAATGCATATGTATGCATATATAATGTATAACAGACATTTGTTGAGTCATTGTTTCTCATTACAATGAGTATATCCCTCTTGCACTGTCAATGGTCCCTGGAAATAATGGCTTTTAGTGCCAATCCAAGTTTGCTCACATGATTTCATAACCCACATCAAGGTTGAACACACAACACACGAAAACCTACCAGAATTGATGCTCTGTTAAAGTCTTGATGTTTTCCTCTTTAAAAAAAATGATCTTACCTCTTCTCTATGGATTTAACTAATGCCAGGTTGACTGAAATCAAGTCTCTCAAAATGCTTCACAACACAATCGCCCTAAATGGAAAAGCTACAAACTTGACAAAAATCTAAGAAAGTGTAAGTTCAGTTGCAGCTTTCTTTGGGTACCACAAATGAGGCAACAGATGCACTGTACAAACAAACTGCTTCTGGTGTCGGAGTCATTTGACCATAGGCCTACAATG
This sequence comes from Diadema setosum, assembly GCA_033980235.1. Classification (NCBI taxonomy): domain Eukaryota; kingdom Metazoa; phylum Echinodermata; class Echinoidea; order Diadematoida; family Diadematidae; genus Diadema; species Diadema setosum. Next base: position 23,123,809 of record CM067071.1, on the reverse strand, counting down.
TGTGGTAACTACTTTACATTAAAAAGTAGCACTTTTTTTTTTTTGGGGGGGGGGTGAAAAGTTTGGTAGCTTGGTTGTAAGAATACTACATTTTAGCAAACTTTCTGTTCCTGAATAATCATGCTATCATTTCACAAGCTCCAATAAAAAAAAAAAAAGAGAAATACAGTTATCTATATACAAAAAATATGGTCATATTTCACAGAAACGCAGAAGAAAAACTCATACTGTACTAGCCCACACTTTTAAATCCAACTGACTTTAGAAAAAGCAATGATATAAAATAAAGTTAATTTGACATGACATGCTTACAGCATCCCTATGATTTAACAAGATATCATTCACCTTCAATCAAACAATTAAGTATGGCGTCTCAGACTGACACATGATCTAGTGATTTAAAGTAAGGCAAGTTGGAGAAATATCTGACATACTCATTTTAAATATGTTGCATCATCAGAAAGAATGCCATGATTCAGTCAACCACTTTCAGAGAAATCACTTCTTTCCCCTCAGAACAGAACTATGCCCATAGAGAATGCTTTCAAATAAGCATTCAAGAATAACTGTTTTGTACTGTTGTGAAGGGCTCCAGCATACCGTATGTAGATACTATGTATTTTCCCATTTTCAGAACACACTGATGTTCATAAATTAACAACACACTAACACATTGCCTCCTGGAACAGAAGTGTAATGTACCCCATCTCCAAGGTGAGAAATTGCTACCTAACTACTTGAAAAGGGATAATACTGATTTCTCATTCCGTAGATGTAGTTCTTGATCTTGAATTTAACCACCGAGATCGCTCTACGAACTTTGATTAGCAAACTATCAGACACAAAAAATATGTGGTGAATGCAGTAATTGAACAAAATATTCAATGTCTTGACACACGAAATAATATTTATCAATCCATCCAGCATCACCATTGTTAATAAAGACTAGTACTTTAGGCATGGTTTTGTATGCTATCTCCCATGATAATGAGTAGAGATTCTAACCTGACAGGTGTCTTCATCTTCATGCCTTTCAACAAGAAACTCACAGGACATGGTCACTTAGTGCATCACATCAAACATCTGCTTGATATGGAGCTAACAAAGTGTTCTAAGCACTATTTTTATATTTATTTTTTATTATTTTTTTTTTAAGTCAATATCCCTTCTTATTTGTTTATTTTCTCTTGTCATGTTTTCCCCCTTAAATTCTAAGGTTATATTTATTTCCATCATTTCATGTGGGATTGTCAACCAAACACATAGTCCTATTGATTCTACTTCATGCCCACGTCAATCTAGCTAAAACATCATGAAGACCAAGTTCTTTTGCAAACTTCATTGTACACTACACAAACAACACAGCTGAGGCTTCATCCTGGATTTAAGTTTCCTCTCTCTTCTGACTTAATTTTCTTGGATGTTCATTTTGCTAAGAGTCCTTTTTAATGGCCAGAATCACATGATCCATATTTGCCCAGATTTGTGTGGCTAAATGTATACATTGGAGTCACAAACATTAACTGCATCATTTATCCTCAAAACATTGACATTTCACACAGAAATACAGAAGTTCATTTCATTTTTTCATCCCAACATAAGACGAAAATATGACCTGACACTGACACACTTTATTTCATTCAAAAATTGAGAGGACATTGCAAGTATGAATCCCCAAGTGAAGAAACATAAAACCATCCATCATGAAGATCTTAGTGACAAACTTGTACTCTGCTTGAAAAACCATAGCACTTACATAAATACAGGGATGCAAACCATGTACCTGCATTGCAGAATTCTGAAGGCTGAAAAGGTATATTTCTGGTTAAAAATAAAGTATTTTCACCTTTCCTGCAATGTGTAGTAATACAATTTGGGAATAACAGTATTTTTGGCAAAAACAACAACAGCAACAGTACAGAATACTGCAAAAAAAAGTAACAGTTGGCATCTCTGAATATAGCCATCAGAAACATTACAGTAGCAAAGGAACATATTTCCACATTACAAGAAAAAAACAACAAGCAAACAGAATTTACACTGATTTTAAAATATTGACTACACATTGGCAAGCAACAAACTTCTGAACGTGGCTCATACTCCATCAATGTTGCAGTCTGAATAAAAGATGTGAATAAAAACAAAATGTTCTTGAAATGTCCCTTCTCACAACAAAAGCATGAATATTCTATGTGATGGATCCATACTTGTTGATCTTGAGCTGGTGAGTTTGTGCTGTGTACCAGAAAGAAAAGCAATAACGGAAGACAGTCTATTCCGATGCTCTGTAAGCTTACAGCTGGAACTTCTAATTCACATGTGTCTCCTACTGAACATTGGATTTCCTCTTCAGTCTCTCTCTCCAGTCACCCTGAATTTCCTCAAAGTTGGCATTGAATTTCGTCTTGCCCCTGTAACGAGAACGATGTACAAAGGAGGAAAGATTCTTTTTCAATAAAAGTAATAAAAACCATCGTTGATCTCTTTCCAAACTGAGCTTGTTAGTTTCCAAATCTTGGGTAAGCTTGGTTGTATTTGAGTGTCTCTAACAATAAGATTTGCACCACAATATGTTCAAATGTCCTATGAAATAATGGCTTATGGGTGTATCTAAAAAACAAAAACACAACATTTAAATATCTGTTGTTGCTTTCTGAAATAAAGTGCTCTTTCAATCTTAAGGGTACATTTTTTTAATAATCTGATTAGTGTGTCTGAGTGCATTACTGCAAAGTTTGCACAAAATCTTTCAAAGATTATAGATATCATCTTGTGAATACCTTATAACCGGACAACAGCTTATGTGAACCGAGTCTTCTTCATGTATCAAACAAAATTGAGGCAATGATTAAAGCCAGTAAGAAAGAGAAAAATAAAAATAACTAGAACTATCACTTATTGTGATTAATATACTACCACCCACAACTGAGGGAATTAGCTCAACCAGGATTATTTTTTTAAAAACTTTTTACTGGCACTGCACTGTTCAACAGTGAATAAATGTATTGCTCACTGTTAGTCACATGTCCCACATCTCAAGTCAAGTGTTCAAAAACTGACTGAGCAAGATAAATAAACTGATGATTTCTATGGTTTTCATTAAAAACTGTGTTACCATGGCAACACAATGTTGGACATTAGGAAAAAATGAAGTTTGCACAACTATATATATCATAGCTGTCGCATGTGCCAAATTTCAAGCCAAATGCTAAAAGGCTGAGGGGCTTAGTTAAATTCACAATATTAGTGTATCATTTTCATTCAAAATATACTGTTACCATGGCAACACATTTTCAACACTGACAAAAGATTTTCTGGCACATCTAGGTAATGTAGAGGTAACATGTGCCAAATTTGAAGCCAAAATGCTCTAAAACAGAGAGCGTCAGGAGAATCGAAATGTTTGTATGATTTTCATTCACAATGCACTGTTACCATGGCAACACATTGTTCAACAATAATGAAATATGAAGTTTGCATATCTCTGTACTATACTGGTTGCATGTGCCAAATTTTAAGCCAAATGCTCAAAGACTGAGGAACTAGCTGAATCCAAAATATCTTTGCATGATTTCATTCAAAATATGCTGTTACCATGGCAACACATTGATCAACAATGACAAAAGATTACGTATGCACATCTACGTACCATAGTGGTCAGGTGCGCCAAATTTCAAGCCAAATGCTCAAAGACTGAGGGAACTAGCTGAATCCAAAATATCTTTAAATGTTTTTTGGTGAAAAAATGCTGTTACCATGGCAACACATTGTTCAACACTAATGACAGATTAAGCTTGCACATCAATATGCTATTGTAGTCACATGTGCCAAATTTCCAGCCAAATGCTCAAAGACTGAGGGAGTTAACTGAATCCACAATATTTTTACATGATTTTCATTCAAAATATGCTGTTACCATGGCAACACATTGATCAACAATGACAAAAGATTATGTATACACATCGACGTACTATAGTGGTAGCATGTGCCAAATTTCAAGCTAAATGCTCAAAGACTGAGGTAGTTACCTGAATCCACAATATTTTTGTATGCATTTTAGTGAAAATATGCTGTTACCATGGCAACACATTGCTCAACACTGATGAAAGATCAAGTTTGCACATATATCTCATATATGCTATATTGGTCACATGTGCCAAATTTCAAGCCAAATGCTCAAAGACTGAGGGAGTTAACTGAATCCACAATATTTTTGTATGATTTTTATTCAAAATATGCAGTTACCATGGCAACACATTGATCATCACTGACGAAAGATTACGTTTACACATCTGCGTACCACAGTGGTCATGTGTGCCAAATTTCAAGCTAAATGCTCACAGACTAAGGGAGTTAGCTGAATCCACAATAATGCTTTTTGGTAAAAATAAAAAAGCTGTTACCATGGCAACGCATTGTTCACCACTGACGAAAGATTAAGTTTGCACATCTATATACTTTAATAGCCATGTGAGCCAAATTTCAAGTCAAATGCTCTAAGACTGAGGGAGTTAACCAGATCCACAATATTTTCGTATGATTTTCAGTCAAACTTTGCTGTTACCATGGCAACGTATTGATCAACAATGACGTAAGAGTAATTATGCACATCTACATACCATAGTGGTCACATGTGCTAATTTTCAAGCCAAATGCTTGAAAACTGAAGGAGTTAGGTTAATCCACATATTTTTGTATGATTGGTAAAAAAAAAACTGCTGTTGGCAACAGATTCATTAATGCACACATGAAAGGTGTTTTGCACAACCAATACATTACATTGATCGCATATCCCAAATTCAAACTGAATTGCTACAAAACTGAGAGAGTAGTTTGATCCACAACATTTTGTAAGATTTTTATGAAAATCTGCCGTTGACATGGCAACGCATTATGAAATACTCATGAAAAAGGTGTCTTGCACATCTGCCTGTGATAGCAGTCAAACATGCCAAATTTGAAGTTTATTGCTCAAGAAATGAGAAAGTAGTTCGATCAACAAGTTTTTCACGAAAATTTGCTGTTGCCATGGCAACGCATTATGCGATACTAACGAAAAAGGTGGCTTGCACATCTACCTTTTATAGTGGTCACACATGCCAAATTTGGGGTCAATTGCTGAAGAAATGAGAGTAGTTCTATCCACAACATTTTGTATGATTTTTTACAAATTTGCCATTACCATGACAACTCATTACGCAATATTTACGAAAAAGGTGTTTTGCACATCTTCCTTTGATAGTGGTCACACATGCTAAATTTGGGGTTAATTGCTCAAAAAATGAGAGTAGTTTGATCCACACCTTTTTTAATGAAAATATGCCGTTGTCATGGCGACGCTTTTTAATGAAAATATGCCGCGGTCATGGCAATGCGTTATGCGATACTAACGAAAATGGTGTCTTGCACATCTACCTTTGATAGTACAGTGAAACCCCGTTATAACGAGGAACCGCTTATAACGAGGTGATCGCGTCGGTCCCGTTTTCCTTTGCGTGTAAACCTATGGCAGAACGAATCGGTTATAACGAGTTCGGTTATAACGAGATTCCGGTTATAACGAGGACATTTTCGGCGCATCATGATAAAGAAAAACATAAGAAATTTGATCGGATATAACGAGGTACCATTTCTTGACTTGCCGCTTTTCAAACACGAGACAAATGAAACATTGAAAATCGAATTCACGCTATCCATGTCTTTTTCCCGTTTTGCAGAGAACGGTTCCTTCCATGTTTTCTTCTAAACCACGCAAAAAACAACAACATTGATACCATTCGATGTTCCTACTAAATTATTAAACATAATCACTCGATTTTCTTTTACGTGAGATCACACGCGTGCGTAATGTTTTGCAGACCACAGCGCAACAAGTGAAAAAAGATAACACACTAAAAAACTTTTCATGTAGCGACAGTCGTGGCAAATATGGAAATTGGAATGCGTGTGCAACTCAACATTATATCCTTTCCATTTGTAGTCCCGACTTCCAGTTCTTTTGCTGGTTAGCAAATGCGAGTGTATGATTATAGCCGAACTAATTAATGAAATCGCGATCTCGCCTGGTGACAGTAGCGTAAATATAGTTGAATAACGCAATCCTGTCGCAATTTTTTTAAGAACGGATGTATACAATGCGAAGGGATTTTCGGCAGATGATAAAGAACGCATCTTTAATCCTTTCGGGCGAAACGATAATACATTGTATGAGATTACAGCCGAAATGATTCATGAAATCATCGCATTCCCGCTGGGCACCAACAGCGTAAAATAACCTCGCAAGTTACGGTAAACGACGCACGAATGTTACTCTGAAATCATCGCGATCTCGCCGGATGACAGTAGCGTAAAAATAGTTGAATAACGCATGTTTAGCTACTTAATCGGTGTTCATAAGAAGAAACAAACGTATTTAACAATTTAAATGGATCTAGGTTTGTTCATTATCACAATTTTAACAACGCATTTCACAATGATGATTTTCCTTTCTTTCAAAATGGTCTACGAGTAACAGATTTGGGTAAAAAGGATCACAACCTTCTAAATTCAATCCTGTCGCTTATTTTTCAAGCACTGATGTACAAAACGCGAAGAGATTTTCGGAAGAAAATGAACAACGCATCTTTAATCCCTTTGGGTGCAACGAACATACATTATATAAGATCACAGCCGAAATGATTCATGAAATCATCGCATTCCCACTGGGCTGCAACAACGTAAAAATACCTCGCAAGTTACGCTAAACGTCGCACGAATGTTACTCTGAAATCATCGCGATCTCGCCGGTTGATAGTAGCGAAAAAATAGTTGAATAACGCATGTTAAGCTACAGTCGGTGTTCAGAAAAAGAAACAAACGCATTTAACAATTTGAATAGATCTGGGTTTGTTCATTATCACAATTTCAACAACGCATTTCAAAATGAAGATTTTCTTTCTTTCAGAATGGTCTATGAGGAACAGATCTGCGTAAAAAGGATCGCAACCTTCTAAATTCAATCCTGTCGCCTATTTTTCAAGAACGGATGTACAAAACGCGAAGAGATTTTCGGAAGAAAATAAACAACGCATTTTAATCCTTTCGGGCGCAACGATCATACATTGTATAAGAATACAGCCGAAATGATTCATGAAATTATCGCTTTCCCGCTTGACACCAACAGCGTAAAAATACCTCGCAAGTTACGGTAAACAACGCATTTTATACAATGTGATTTTAATATAATATAGGCCTATTCTTCTCAAGAACATAACGTGCACTATTATGCGAAGAGATTTTCGGAAGAAAAATAAAGAATTATCCTTTTTCAACCCCGACATTTTCGCCTAATTCACAAATAATTTCCCTTTATTCTCTCGATAATAATGATCCATACTTGTGTAATAACAACGCAAAGGATGTTCTTAACTTTCATTGTTGGGTATATTATGACGTCGTGCTTATGTTTTTCTTTGTTTTTGATGCGTACGGTTATAACGAGGTACCGGTTATAACGAGGTAATATCGCCGGTCCCACGGACCTCGTTATAACGGGGTTTCACTGTAGTCACACATGCTAAACTTGGGGTCAATTGCTCAAAAAATGAGAGAGGATTTCGATCCACAAGATTTTGCAACGGACCGACTGCTCGACCACCCGCCCGACTGCCGCCTGACTGACCGACCGGCCACCCGATCTCAGAGTGATTCCTATATACCCCCCTACACACTATGTGTGGGTGGGGGTATAATAAGCTTAGGAAGCATAACAATGGTTAATCTACAAACAAATCTTTTCAGGCAAAAGCTGGACAATATCATCACATAATTACTGTCGACTCGCCAATGGACATTCACAGAAGTTATGAAACTAAGAGATGCTGCCTTCCAAGTTATGTTTCTTCCATGGTACAACTTAACCATCTTCTATGCCTCCACCCTTTCATAATTGTTCTTAAAATCTGACTTGTCTTAAAGGGAAAGTAAACCCAAAGAGCAATGTGGATTGAGTGAAAGCAGTAATATTAATAGAGCACATCAGTGAAAATTTGAGGAAAATCGGGCAATCGATGCAAAAGTTATGAATTTTTAAAGTTTTGGTGTTGCAACTGCTGGGTAAGGAGACTACTAGAGGTTATGACGTATGAGTGGACTACAATATAAAGAAAATAAAAAGGGAATTCAATGAAAATTCATTTTTCATGAAAATTACATATTCCATCAACTTGATACTGACATATGTTAGGGGTAGCACTTATTTCCCCTGCTTTCTGAAAGCGGTTAGTCAAGAACTCTTTCATTTTGCTAGAAAAGTGAATTTTTGTGGAATTCCTTTTATATTTCCTTTATATTGTGGTCCTCTCATACGTCATAACCTCTAGTAGTCTCCTCATCCAGCGGTTCCAACACCAAAACTTTAAAAATTCATAATTTTTGCATCGATTGTCCGATTTTCCTCAAACTTTCACTGATGTGTTCTACTAATGTTGCTGCTTTCACTCAATCCACATTGTTCTTTGGGTTTGTCTTCCCTTTAAGCAATCTTGACTATGCCATACACAGGCACTGGGTCTAGGGCAATTACCCCCTGGACAATTACCCCAGACCCTTTCCCTGGCCCTAGTCCTAATCCTGAACCTAATCCTAACCCTAACTCAAACCCTAACCCTAATCTTTACTCTAACCTTATCACTAACCAGTATCTAGGCAGGGGGTAATTGTCCTGATACGCAGGCACCATCAATGGATACCCCTAACCATTATCCTCACTCAGAATGAAATTTCAGCTTATAAACTGACAATAATTGTAACATGGCAATATGGTAATGAAGGAGTTGTCTCTTACTTTAAAAGTTGTTCCTTCTTCCACTCTGCAATCATCTTTTGGTTCCTGATCTCCACATCTTCCTCTTCTTCTGATTCACTCTCCTCCATCTCCTTCTCTTGCTCCTCCTTGATCTGAGCCCACTTGGAGACCAGTGAGTGTGGCAGCTTGCTCTTCACTGACTTGCTCTATTAACAGTCATGTCACAAAACACAATCATGATGTTAACCAATAACTGTGACTTTCTTCAGGTGACTGATTCACTAAGTGTCATTTAACCTTGTCCAAACTACAATCAATCCACCCTCAATGTACACAAACTACTATCAGATATGTGCACTTCTACAGTGTATTGCATGTCATAATTTAACTTGAAATGTCGCTATGGCGACTGGTTATGCCTCCGCCATAATGCATGATTCTCCTAATATGTCTGTAGTACAATGTCTTGACAATGTGTGATGCCAGTTTCACATAATGGGCAAAATATTAAAATGACAGGTTTGTCACAAATGTGTTGAATGTTCACTTTCCTTGAACTAGGTTCAAATGGATGAATGGCTATATTGTCTAAGAGTGCATGTATTTGGGGATTTGAGGTTTTTTACTTGATTTTTGATCCTTTCATAAGTTTATGCATTGCATAATTTTCAAGGTATGGAGAAAAAGTGTGATTTCAGTATTAAATAGAAAAACATTAGCATATTAACCTGGCCTTTGACCCTTGACCTTTGACCCTGTAACCCTAAAATTCCCAAGAGAATCACTGTCAGGTAGAACATGTATAAATATGTACTAAGATTCATGATGATACATCGAGTCACTTTCGAGACATGGAGGAAGAACTGAAATTTAGCACTTTCACTTGACCTTTTGACCTTTTGGCAAGAAACCTCCCAGAGAATCTCTTTTGGGTAATACATACATGTATACATTAAGTTTCAAGAAAAATCCTGCAAGAATTGCATTAATATGAGAGAAAAAGTGAAATTTTGAGGAGTTGACCTTGACCTTTGATCCATGACCCCTAAATTCCCTAGATAATCACTGCCAGTCAGTACATGCATATGTATTAAGTTCCATGAAGTTACCTTGAACCATTTGTGAGATATGAAGAAAAAAGTGAAATGTTAACATTTTCACTTGACTTTTTGACCTCATGACCAAAAACTCTCTCTGGAGAATCTTTATTGGGTAGAACATCAGGCATTGCATAGATATGGGGGAAATAGTGAAATTTTGAGCATTTGACCTTGACCTTTTGACCTGGAGCATGTGCACCCAAAAGTTGATAGGCACAACTTCGCCCACTCATACATATACATGCCAAGTTTCATTAGGATACCTCCAATGGTTTTTTAGTAACGCTGTCCACAAAATTGATTACGGACAGACGGACAACCCAAAATCGTAATGCCTCCAGCGACACTTTGTGGCGGGGCCACAAAAATAGGACCTTAAAGATACAGTTTACCTTTGAGAACAGTGATTTAAAAAATGTTTGAGATATCACATTTGATGCATATGTGTAGGTCTGTTGTATCACAAAACATTCTACCACATAAAATTTTTGTAATAAAGCCTAAAATATATGGAGATATCAGTATTTTTCTCATTAAACCATACTGTAGACGGTTTAGTCTGTAGTTTGTAAATTTTTACAATGGTTGTTTCTATCTCTAACTCACTTTTTAGAACTATTTTAAAGCACTAAAGCTTTTTTTGTTTCATCTGCAAATGGTAAATTATGCCTTTAATCTATGAACACCTGCCCACTCTCAAGTTTGTCCCAATCTATTCAATTGACTGCCTTAACAAGCACCAAACTGATCAATTTACTTTTATCATTTTTGTCTTGTATGAATAGAGTTATTACAAGAATTTCCCATGACTATCTGAATATTGCCCATGACCCTATTTCTGCTCCAAATTTTTGTTAAAGTGGAAATAATTCCCATATAATACTTTCCCCATCAGAATCATTCCATTAGAATAATAAACTATGAGCTCCCAGAGTAAGAAACATTTAGAACAAATTTATATTTTCTTTGCTTTACTCCCAGATTTGATGTTTTTCATGCAGTGATTCTTGTACATCTAAAAAACCACCTAAATATTATGTATTCTGATCAAGAAAGAAAGAATACGTAAAAAATCATGGGAAGGTACCTCTTTTTCCTTCTTTCGCTTCTTTTTGACCTTGGATTTGGATGGAGGTGCTGCTGGCACAGTCTTTGAGGCTTGCAGTGTGGCATCTGATGTTAGAGTGGCTCTGGTAGGTGGTGCAGAGAGGATGGCTGCACTAGCAATCACCGGTCCACTCCTAGTGGCTGCTGGCGCTGAGTATAACACCTGAGGTTTGCCAATAACAGTGCCAGCATTCTCCTTGGCCACAGTGGGTGGTGGAAGTGGAGGCTGAGTGGGGAGGTCCATGCCGGGTAAGGGGGCAAGGAAGGGTGGAGGGGTGAGAGGGCGGGACGGGTCTGTATCATCTGGAGGTGGAGCTGGTGGAGTGCTTGGTGGGGGACTAGGGGGTAAGGGAGGGAGGGGAGGTTCTTCACCTGGTGGTGGGGGTGGAGGTGGGCCCTCTGGCAAAGGAGGGGGAGGGAGTGGCGATTGTCTATCATCAGAAGGCATTGGTGGTGGAGGGGGCTGATCAGGAGGCAACTCTGGGAGGTGGATTTCTGATGGTTTGGGGACCGCGTGTGCAGTGTCTGCATAATAAACATGGAAAAAGAAGATAAGCGTCATATCACTTATTCAGGAACAAACAACAACTGAGCCCTACTCACACATGGTGTGTATTTGCATATTTTATCACACTGCCATTAATACCTTTCACAATTTTGTATTTAATTTGACCATGCATTTGCAAAAAGAGATCAAGATGTGTAAATTGGTCCCCAATTTGATCCCAGAAATATAAATAAATAAATAAATAAATAAACATATATATATATATATATAATGATACTTGTAGTCCGCGTGTTGGTACCAGTATAGACTAGAAATGTTGCTATGGTGACTGGTATGCCTCTGCCATAATGCATGGTTCTCCTAAGACATGTAGGTCTATAGTACATGTGGACAATGTGTGATTACATTTTCACAAAATTGGCAAAATATTAAAATGACAAGTTTGTCACAAATGTGTTAAATGTTCACCTACCTTGACCTAGGTTTAATTGGATGAATAGGAGAGCATGTATTTGGAGATTTAAGAACTTTACCTTGACTTTGATCCATTCATAAGTTTATGCACTGAGTAAGTTTCAAGGTATGGAGACAAAGTGCAATTTCTGTATTGAATAGTAAATTGTTGCCATTTTCATCTGGCCTTTGACCATAAAATTCATATTAAGATAATCACTGTCAGACAGAACATGCATAAATATGTAGTGAGTTTCAAGATAACTTGAACCATTTCCTAGATATGGAGGAAACAGTTAGTTCAGCACTTTCACTTGATCTTTGACCTTTTGACCTTTGAGGCAAAAAAAGAAGAAGAAAGAAAACAATTAACAGAGAATCTCTATTGGGTTATACATGCATACACCAAGTGTAAAAAAAATAATCTTGCTGGCATTGCATAAATATGAGGAAAATAGTAAAATTTTGAAGTGTTGCCCTTGACCTTTGACCCCATGAACCCTAGATTCTCTAAATAATCACTGCCAGTCAGTATGTGTATATGTTCCATGAAGATACCTTGAACAATTTCCAAGGTACAGAGAAAAAAGTGAAATTTTAATATTTTTACTTGACCTTTTAACCTTTGACCTCATGACCCAAAACTTTCACCAGAGAATCTTAATTGGGTAATACATGTATACAAGTTTCAAGAAAATATCTTCAGGCAATGCATAGATATGGAGGAAATAGTGAAATTTTATGTATTTGACCTTGACCTTTTGACCTTGAGTATGTGCACCCAAAAGTTGATAGGCACAACTTCACCACCTAATACAAATACATACCAAGTTTCATTAGGATACCTCAAAAGGTTTTTTAGTTACGCTTGCCACAAAATTCATTACGGACGGACGGAAGGACGGACGGAAGGACGGACGGACGGAAGGACGGACGGACGGACAACCCGAAAACATAACGCCTCTGGCACCACCTCGTGGCGGAGGCATAAAAAGATGAAGAAGTAGAGTGGTAATGCATTTTGACAGTCCAACCAGGGAGGTGTTAGAAAAGGAGAGACAACTCTTCGTAATTCATGCAAAAACATGTTTTGGTTCAAAGCGTTACAATGGGATGTCTAGCATTCCACTATACGCTTTGAAGTCATGCGCTGCACCGCTCTAGTTGGAAGGCGAAGTTCGGAGACGAAGAATGCATTTCACCTTTCCTTTCGTTGTTCCCCGTAAAATTTTAAATGAAATACTCGAATTGATTAAAAGTAGTTTAGGAAAGAATTCAATATCATAAACATGCATTTCTAGTTTCTTCGTAATGGGCAAATTGAAATGAAATGAAAATTAGGCCATCTTAAAAACCTAATATTTTTCCATAATGCACACATTTCCGCATGTTAGTTTTCTATCCTTTAATCTGGGATATTTTGATCTTTCAAATAAAGTTCTCCGCTAAAGCGTGCACCAGCGTGCTTTTAAACTATTTGCTGTTAAAATTGTCAGTTTTACACTGCATTTTGATTCGCTGCTCCAATTCAAGGTACACAAATTCATCGTTGCCATCACATTGAAAGAGAGAGAGCGAAATGCAGTAGGGGCAAGTATTTCTAAATGTGAGAGCGCTAGTCCCGATTATTGATGCTCTTTTTTGTCAAAGCACCTGATTTCCACCTGTAGTTAAGCGCATAACTTCTCGGCGGTGCCGCGCATGACTTCAAAGGAGAGCAGGAGTTGTCTCTCCTTTTCTAACACCTCCCTGGTCCAACAGTGCTATTTATTCAGACCAAATTTTCGACGAATACATTCGTCTTCCTCAGGGTCGACAATGTCAATTCTGAAAGTAAACAAGGTGACTCTATTCTCTATGTAATAATACATAAGTGGTAACCATATGAATGTTTATGGCAACACGCATGTGGTATCTAAGAAGAGGCATAGTGCGCGTCTTTAATTATTAGCATGTGCACTTGCAGTCGAGGACAATAGTGTGATTATGACGTAATGATAATTACAATAAATAATGTGGCAACCACATGAATATGTATGCGTAACCAAGCAGATCATCAAAACAAGTAAGTTATAAGTGTATCATACTAATGTTTTTGTATGATACACTACTACTTACTCTTAGCATTACCTTATCTCTATTACTTCTGAACTGGTTCTCTAGAAGGTTTTTACAGATATTTTTAGAAAAGGGGCTTTTACAAAAGTAATGTGATGGTGTACAGCCTTTGCCTTCCAGGAGATATAACTCACAGAAATGACTTTATAACACTTTGTGACATTCAGAAAATAACAAACTTGTATGCTGCAAGCCAATTTTTGGAGAAGGTCACAACATGAGTGAACATGCAATGGTGTCAAGGTAGGAAATCAAAATCTCAAAGCTGGCCCAATAATCCTAGAACAAGGCAAGTGCCGAAATGTGTCTTGCTCACAAATGTACCACAACACATTTGTAAAAATCAAACTTTGATTGTTATAAAGTGGAATCAAGGCAAAGTGTTAGTACAACAAGAGCTTTGTAACTTAACCCTAACTTACCTGGGGGGGGGGGGGCGCCATAATGGCCCCCCTCAATGAATTCCGCTACCATTCCGGCGCACAAAATTTTTTGACCGCACCATTCACTGACTTTTTAATTTCAAGTCTCGCGCAACTTTTGAGACCAAATTTGTCGTGCCTGGGCATACTGTTCCGAAGCTACGCCCCTTCAAAAAACTTTCGTCAACCCCAAAATTGCTCAAAAACGTGATTTTGTGTACAAAGTCAATACAAATTGTGTTTTTTCAATTAATTCATATAAAGATTCATATTCTTAATTTCAATGGCTGAAATCAATTTATTTTAGTATAATTATGCTTCAAAAAATGTGTGTGACAAATTCTGCTGAAAAAACAACAAAAACAAAAGTTCAAAAAAACAAAGAAATACATAAAGAATTGATAAAACAATAAAAAACATAAGAAATTAATTTTGATACTGAAATTTTTTTTTACACACAAATGTTCAGAATGTCACTAGGAATATTTACACCAAAAATCAGCATTCCATAAGCTTTTATAAGCCAATTACAGACGAAAATTAGTTTTTTTTTGCATATATTTGCATAATTAATTGATTTAAAATAGAAAATGCAAATTTTTTTGAAAATTTAACTTAACAGTCTTGTAGATTACATCCAGCTTTATCTTCATGCAAAATTTTGCGGCGATCGCGTGATCAATGGCCGAGATCTGAAAGGGGGGCCATAATGGCCCCCTCCCAGGAATTCAAGCTCGCTAAATAGCCCAGGTAAGTTAGGGTTAACATTGGCCCCTAAAAGTTTGTTGACCCCTGTTTGTGACCTTTGACCATGTGGTGATCTTCAACTCCCCAAGAGACATCTACCACCAAAGTTTGATTGCAAACAGTCCTACCGAGCAAAAGTTATGTGCCATAATCGAAACGCGCCGTAAAAACTTAAAGGTCCAGTTTACCTTTGGGAGCAGTGATTTCAAAAATGTTCAAGATATCACATTTGATTCATATGTGTAGGTCTGTTGTATCATAAAACATCCTACCATATAAAATTTTTGCTGTAAAGCCTGAAATATAAGGAGATATCAGTGTTTTTCTCAATAAACCGTAACTGTATACGCTTTAGTCTGGAAACATTTCTATTATAACTATTGTTTATATTTTGTGTATTTAACAACTCTTGACATCCATTACACGGATTCAAATTTTTACAGTGGTTGTTTCTATCCCTAACTCACATTTTCGAACAATTTTAAAGCACTAATGCTGGGTTTTTGTTTCATCTGCAAAAGGTAAATTGTGCCTTTAACATTGTCCCCTAAAAGTTCATTGACCCCTGTTTGTGCCTTTGACCTTGTCATGATCTTAAACTCCCCAAGGGACACCTACCATATAAGTTTGGTCACAAACGGACATACCAATCAATCAAAAGTTATGAGCCATAATCAAAACGCACCGTAAAAACTTAACATTGGCAACTAAACGTTTGTTGACCCAATACTGTGACCTTTGACCTTGTGGTGACCTTCAACTCCTCAAGGGACACCTACCATCCAAGTTTGGTCACAAATAGACACACCAATCAAAAGTTATGAGCCATAATCCAAACACGCCGTAAAAACTTAACATTGGTCCCTTAAAGTTCGTTGACCCCTGCCTATGACCTTTAACCTTAACTTCCTGTTTGGTAACATGTGTAACTTTGCATAAACACTCTTAACCCCAAGTTTGACATTGAAGCACTCAGTTCAAAGTGATTAAAGTTTTTGTAGCGTCACGGATGAATGACGGACGGACAGATGGATGGACGACGGATGGACAGACGCTGCAGGCAAACCCTCGTCTCCCCTCACCTCCAGTGCTCGACAAAAAGGAGACAAAGAAGGCTCCTAGGGACAAATGAACAGCCTTACCTAGACTATCTCTTTCATCCGTGGACTCTTCTCCACTGCTGGCCTCTCTGTCCCCTGACATCCCACGGTCAGCTGCACTGCTAAAAGCACTGCGAGTCTCTTTAGTGTTGCTTGTTGTGGAAGTTGTCTGTGCATCTGCTGCGGCAGCCTCGACTGGGTACTCCCACTGTGACTCATTTGTAGACATGTTGGTGTAGTAGTACTGCTTGTGTGTCCTAATCATCCCCGATCCCAGGTACAGCATAACATCCGTTGAAGAGGAAAAAACCCAAGTAGCCGAATGGAGAGAGAATGAGAGAGAAAGAAGAGATAGGGGGAAAAAGGACATTTGGAATTAATATCTGGACATGGTGACAGGTACATACAATGTAACTTTGTGCATATATGGTGATAAACAGCAATGAAACATATACAATATGAAAGACAGAAGTGACAAGGAAAGTCAGTGGATAAGAAGGCAATTGAAACAATCTTGTCCAGCAATGATCACTAGATTCTGCTAGAGAACATTGTGAACAGAGAAGTCTAGGCACTTCAATTTTGACTTTAAACCATATTTTCAAAACTTGGGGTCTTCACTGCCAAATATGCACATCTATATATTTTGTGTGAGCATTTTTGACAACAGCCGCACTGATGATATGGAACAATTATATTGACCTGAAATTGGAATGTCCAGTGTTTACACACCTCTGTTGATTAATGTAAGCGTTCTTTCGAAATTTTACTCTCCTTTAAAATTTCATAGGAAAGGCATAATGGCAAATGATACATTAGATTGAAGTGCCTACGCTCACAATATTGCCTATACTGACCAATGCCTGGATCAAATGCACATCCAAACATCTTGTCAATACCGAGAAAAACAAGAAAATATTCAAATGCTGCACTTTCTGGTTTGTTGTAATAGGCTTCTTAGGTCAGGTAGGTGTTTCCCCTCAGTCTGTATCCATGTCTGCCTTGCTGGTTTGTGTAGAAATTCTCCTCCATCCCTCTTTCTATCAATTACCTCTTCTGTATACATGTATGTGTGCACTGTCCCAATTCCAAAATCTTAACTGAACTTTCTATCTCCCTCTCTCTTTTTCTCTCATTCCCTTGAATTATTTCCCTTGTTTTACATAACTTGCACTGATTTTTTTTTTGTTTCTCTTCGCTAATTTACTTTACTTTTGACAACCTATTGACCTAAGTTTACATCCACTGTAATTTTGGTGTTTGGCATTTGATACTATGAATTAGCAGTCTTCTTTAAAGGCCTCTATTTGTTAATTAACAATTTTGTCTGATAACCAAACCATATGGAGCTAAAATACTAGCATACTTCTGTCAACAAAATACTCTCAGAACCAGTTGTATGTTTCACTGCTATATACCTGGTTCTGTTAACAGAAAAATTCATAAACATGACCAGCTGACCATGAAATGGACAAAGAGGGGAGAATGTTACCAGGAAAGTGCAGCATTTTCACACCACTATATATAAATCAGAACATATAAAATACAATACGACAAATGTAGATGAATACTGAAAATTGGTAGAAGAGTTTTGTTTTGACTGACCAGACCGGTATCTTCATCTTCCTCCCAGAATCTGCCGTGCAGTGGTTCCACTGGGAAAGACAGCAGCATCACATCTCAGATCGGTGTCTCCTGTTGCACCACGGAGGTGTCTTAGAAACTCTTTTTTTTTTCACAAATATACATTTTCTTTTTCGTATTGTTTGGGAAAAAGAAGAGTCCTGTTTCATGGGTGTTGAAAGATGAGAGAAGGAAAAGGAGGGGGAGGGGATAGTATGGGGTAGGGGGTTATTGAGGGAGGCAACATGAACTATGACGGGCTGTCTACACTGATGCACTTTTGGGGCTATGTAATAGCTCAGTTATCTATATGATTATTGATATACATGATGTATGTTAGCACTGTCTTTCTCAATTGAAGATTACCACCACTGGCAATATGTAAATAACTGGAAAAATGAGTCTTATCAAGACAAATGCATCTGGTGATGTATCTTTGCACTGTAAATATATCATGAATAATGAACTTTTTCTCTTGCCCAAATCTGACCAAAAGACTTCTTTTTCAGTAGTTTATGCACTGAGTAAAATTTGAATGCCGTAAATGCTTATTCTAGTGGTGATTTGTAACAAATTTTATGATCACTTTTGTGGTGGGAAGACATTTTTGTTTTGATACTGAATTCACCTACTAATAGGGTTTTGCTTCTAAAAGGGCATCTAATTTTTACTTTGTCTGAAAGTCAAGAAAACCTCCCTCCAAAAACTAGATAGATTGTGGGAAAAGATATAGAGGTGATGGGACATGGTGATTGGGTCTGGAGAAAAGAGTGTTCAGGGTTGAAGAGATGTGTTAGCAGTATGTCATAGCAACAAGCAGTCACTATGACATCAGACAACAGACAAAAAAAAAAAAAAAAGGAAACAGTCCGTTGCGTCTTGGTCACAGCCAGTCCAGGTCCATTTCCACCCATGAGCAGAAACCCAAAGATGTTGATGCAACCATTTCTCTGGCTTAAAGAATTCCTAGTGTTCTTGTGTTGACACTTTGGACCCTTTCTTTGGTTCTGTCTCTTTTCAAGGAGAAAAAAAAAGTTGGCACAATACTCTTTGTCTCTTGTTATCTATTAATTCATCCTGCCGCCAACAACAAAGGGCACTGTTGAAATGCAGAAGTCTTTTGTGCGTACCTGTCCCACGAGCACAGCCAGCCACTTGGAGCCGCCTCAGTCTCATAGCGCTGGAGCTCCCAGTCTGATAACTCTAGTCTCTGCAGGAGATGCTTACTGTCCAGGAGGCCTTCTCGCCAGTCTTGGATCCGAGTCTGGAAGTTCAGGATTCAGAATTGAATGGTCATTATATACAGTAAACATGAAACTTTGGATGACACTAGAGAAAAGCCACACACTGGTATTTGTTACTCCATACATCATCAAAATGACCCTTTAAATTGTGTCTGACTTTCATGTTTAGGTTCTGCAAACATATTTGTGATATCTTTGAAATCAGAAAAAAAAATGATATGTCCCAGCCATATACATCATATTTTCTCAGCCAACACCCTTTCCACTACACTCTTCATTTAAAACTTTCATGGTCAGCATTGAACACTAATATCACAATGTCCAAATAATTCATGCAAACATTAAATAACATTTATTGAATAATATCTTATATCAAATATTGACTTCTTGCCTACCCCCCCCCCCAAAAAAAAATATGGCCTAATTAGCACATTGAATATCCCCTTCCCTCAATGTTGTACATCTGTAAACATCAAGTCCACACCTGAACGATAAACCCCATACTCACCAATCAGACACCACATGGACCCGAACCAAACACACACCACTACACTACTGACAAACAAAGGTAAATGGTAAAAGGCAAAAGGTAATTTTTGCTCTTGATTCATAACTTTCTGATTCCACCATATACCAGTAATCTAAATAATCTAGTCCTGTCTAGCTGGATGCTAATATCCGTTTTAGTGCATTTTTGCTTATTCCAGTCAATTCTTACTTGACCATGTTCTGTATGTTATACACATGTAATTTACCAAGCACCCACAAAACAGCTTCGAGGATGTTTTTTTCTTTCTTACTAAACAACTGATCAACATAAACATGTAAGGCCCATTGACTATCAACTTTGCCTCTCACCAGCCCCCCCCCCCCCCCCAATTATTCATGGGTCCAGCAGTTGAAGTTCTATGTAATGCTCAGATCTTGCAAGAGTTATTAGTTTGATATCTAATAGTCCAACACAGGATGAAAATAGACGTACTTCCATCTCAATCAACATGACCTGGAACTTATTGAGGCCCTTGTTGGAGATGCCCAAGAACTCCAGCTTATTCATCATTGTTGATACCAGCTCTACAATTTGGTCCTGTATGACAACAGAGTCAAATGAAAATACAAAAAACAATGAATAAATCTGCTTTAGACAGCACTGGGGCTAATTCATAGTGACCTACTCTGCACTGATTATATTGACAGAATGGAAGTAAACTGTTAAACAGCCTCACAATGAAGAAGTGCAACCTGAAGAATGCTACACCTGGGCCCCATTTCATAAAAAGTTGATATGATAGCAACTCTTGCTGGAATGACAATTGTCATGGTAATGCCAAGAATCCAGCTTCCTGATTGGCTGTTGCTATGGGAATTTGTCATTCCAGCAAGAGTTGCTATCCTAACATCTTTTATGAAATGGAGCCCAGATCACACTGCGTATATTCCATCAGATGCAGTTTGAATCAAAGAATCAACCATGAAGAGTGTAACACATGCCTTGTCACTGGTGCACAACTAGAGTACTCGAGTAGCTAGTGCAAGTGTCTGCAGAATGCTGTTTGGTGATTTAAAACATTAAAGACTATAGTGTGTGTGTGTGTTTTTTAATATCTATAATCTTCAAACAAGCATCCACTCATCTACTGCTTGTCCCTCTGCATTCACAAAACATGCAATGCTTCTTGAAAGGTAAACAATTCGGATTTACCCTCTTAACCACACAAGTTGCAATTGCAACTTGGCATCACAAACTTCAAATGTGAAAATTATGTGAAGATGTAACACAGATGCACTGCATATCACAGTAATGGAAAAAGTTAATGTGATACAGTTTTCTTTACAGACTGCCATTCTCCATCAAAGAGTTCTTGCCCTCAATAATGGAGGTTGATGATGTGCTTACCTTTTGTTCTGCTTCCTCTTTGGCTTTTTGTTTCTGTTTGATTTTTTCCTTGTCCTCTGGACTGATCTCATCATCCAGGTTACACTGGGTCCCAATCTCGTGTCTCCCAGATGACTTTTGCCGCCCTGCAAGGTTCTCCAGCCGCTTTTTTTTAAAGCGGGAGAGGTCTACTCCTCCACTCTCATCTAAAGTACAAATGAGACAAAGGGACATCTCTTGTACATAATTTTCTGGTAAGCTCTAAAACTGTATGTACTTGCAGGAGAAAGGATTCCCCCCCCCCCAAAAAAAAAAAAAGAAAAAAGAAAAAAAAAAGAAGAAAGAATAGTATTCAGGGCCGACGGAACGTTTTCAAAAGCATGGGGGCCCACTTCCGGGTTTTTTTCAGCTGACAAGAATGAAAAAAAAAAAAAAAAAGGTCTTCAGTGAAAAAACATAAACTTACCGCGCTCACACTTCAAAATCTCTATCTATTTCTATTTAGTGCCACTTATGTACTTCTGGATGAAAAAAAGTGTGGGGAGTGATGACACCTTATGTATTCCTTTGTATGGTGCACAAAAAGTGTGGGGGCCCAGACCCCCACGGCCCCCACAGTTCCGCTGGCCATGGTTTTATCATCATAGCTGCAACTAGTACTCTGAATAATGACTATTAGAGAGTTTTGGTTTATATCAGGATACTACATTCTATGTGAGCTGTCAAAAACAGCTGAGCAGTCACAGGAACATGACCTGTACTGCATAGAACTATTTCTTTGCTTTGTACTTAAAGGACATGTTCACCTTCATTAACATAAGGATTGAGAGAATGTAGCAATATTAGTAGAACACATCAGTGAAAGTTTGAGGAAAATCGGATAATCCGTTCAAAAGTTATGAATTTTTGAAGTTTTTGTGCAGTAACCGCTGGATGAGAAGACTACTGCTGTGTGTGTGAATAACTTAGATGTCACATGCGTACAACAATATAGGGAAAATATAAAGAGATTTTCACAAAATTTCATTTTTTGAAAAAAGTACACATTCCCCCGACTCGTTACCGACAAATGTTATGGGTAATATTATTCCCCCTGCCTTTAGAAAGAGGCAAGTCAAGTGCTCTTTTATTATGCGAAAAAAGTGAAAATATGGTGAATTTTCTTGACATTTTCTTTATACTGTTGTACGCATATGACTCACAAGCTGTAGTAGTCTCCTCATCCAGCGGTTCCAACACAAAAATTTTAAAAATTCATAACTTTTGCATCGATTGTCCAATTTTCCTCAAACTTTCACTGATGTTTTCTACTAATATTGTTGCATTCTCTCAATCCTTATGTTTATGAAGGTGAACTTGTCCTTTAACACGGCCAGTCCATTATTTTTTCCTTAAAAATTAATCTGGCACCTACATATCAATCCACTTGGAAGTGGTTTGATTAACAATTAATACGGACAAATTGGTGATGCAAGAGCTATGAATAGGAAACTTGTGCAAAATTGTACAATCTCATGCCATCTAACATCTTTCTGAGGCCTCAAAAATTGTGACTGAATAATACAAGGAATCAACTACCAGTAAACATACCATAGATACTGGACATATCAGCTGTGTCAGATTTCCTCTTCTTTCCCTTCTCCTTGTCTTCTCCTTCTGGGGATTTCTTACTTTCAGCATCTTCAAGCTTTTTTAGTTCAGCCTACAATACATAGGGAAAAGATAAGATGTGCTGGATAAGTTTTCAGTCATTCTGTCAAGCCAAATGTTGGCCTGATACAAGTACCGTTAAATTCATGACACCAATAAATTCATTAGTAAAGATCCATCTTATTACGACTTCAAGCAGTACAATTAAGCTACTACAGTTCAAAACACTGCAAATTTATGAAAGTGGCACATCTCTTACACATTTTTTTCAATATGTCTTCATTGATTATATTTGTATCCAGCCTACAGAGCTACCAACAGTTAGGTTTAGATGAAGGTGCCATAACTTGAAATTCACTTGTAGTAGCTTAATGATGGCAGTGCCTCAAAGGCCTCTCACTTTAAAATTTAGGGACAATGTGAACAGAACTGGTCTAGCAAACCTTAAGTTAGTGTGAAGCTCCTAACTATCAGAAATCTTATACAACATGACTTGTCCTAGTACACTCTCTTGTTTCTCTTGTTAGAGGTACTGATTTTGCTTAAAATCTAGTGGTATTAAAAAAAAAAAAAAATCAGTGACAAATTTGATTCCTCTACGACTCTAGCACACAATTCTAATGTCCATGGTAGGTCTTGGAAAAGTTGACATTGAAAAATGTCAATTTTTTGAAAATTTTGTGAAGTAATTTGAAAGTCATGCATGAGTACATATTGAGAGGGCCAGCAATGCATATGAGAATTGCTGCATGTTTGAGAAATTAATGCAAGTCAAGAAATTATTGTGATGTTTTTATATGTGGTGCTTGACTTCCAAGAATTGAGAGAAATAACAAGTTCGAATGAAAACTAGAAATGTCGCTATGGCGACTGATGCCTCCGCCATAATGCATGATTCTCCCAATAGGCGTATAGTACAATGTCTTCACAATGTGTGATCTATGACAGTTTCACATAACTGGCAAAATATTGAAATGACAGGTTTGTCAGAAATGTCTTGAACTGGGTTTGTTATAATTTTCTAAGAGTGGAGGTACACATATTTGGGGAATTTTTGGGAAGTTTATGCATTGAGCAATTTCCAAGGTACGAAGAAAGAGTGTGATGACGGTACAAAATAGATTTTTTTTTTTGGTGGGGGGGGGGGGGGGCATTGAAACCTGGCCTTGGACCCTTAACCTTTGACCTTTGACCTTCTGGATGGAAAATTCCTGCAGAATCTCCATTAGGTAATGCATGTATTAAGTTTTGAAACTAATAATACAAGCATTGCATATACTAGTATATGAGGGAAATAGTAAAATTTTGAGGAGTTGACCATGACCTTTGACCCCTGACTATTGACCCATGACCCCTAAATTCCCTAGATAATCCCTGCCAGACAGTACATGCATATGTACCAAGTTCCACGAAGATACATTGAACCATTTGCGAGAAAAGTAGTATAACAACATTTTCACCTAACCTTTGACCTTTTGACCTTTGACCTCATGATATGAAACTCTCTCTGGAGAATCTTTACGCAGTAGTACATGTCCACACCAAGTTTCAAGAAAATACCTTCGGGCATTGCATAGATATGGGGGAAATTGCAACATTTGTAGCATTTGACCTTGACCTTTTGACCTTTGACCTCTTGTCAATGTCACTAAAATCTACTCAACTAATTGTCCCATCATACATCATCCTTGGACCAAGTTTGGTGAAAGCTGCTTCATCCAGTTTTGAGTTATCACGTAAACAGATAAATTTTAGGATTTGACCTTGATTTTTGACCTCTGATTTCACTGAAAAACTAATCAAGTAATTGTCCCATCATACATCATCCTCCGACAAAGTTTGGTGAAATTTGCTCCATCAAGTCTTGAGTTATCGCGTAAACGGATACAATTTCATGATTTGACCTTGACCCTTGACCTTTAGCCGATTTCACCCAAAATCTATTCAAATAATTGCCCCACCATACTTCATACTTGGACCAAGTTTGGTAAAATTCCAGTAAATATTACTCAAGTTATCGCGTAAACGAAAGCGGACGGACGGACGTACGGACGGACAACCCGAAAACATAATGCCTCTGGCACCACTTCGTGGCAGAGGCATAACTAGATATATCGCTACGGCGACTGATATGCCTCCGCCATAATGCATGGTTCTCCTAATAGGTCTATATTACAATGTCTTGACAATGTGTGATGACAGTTTCACACAACTGGCAAAATATTAAAATGACAGGTTTGCCACAAATGTGCTGAATGTTCACTTTCCTAGAACTACATGTAGGTTCAATTGGATGAATTATTCAAATGTCAGAGTGCAGGTATTTGGGGAACTGATGATTTTTACTTGACTTTTGACCCTTTTATAAGTTTATGCATTGAGTAATTTTCAAGGTATTGAGAAAAAGAATAATTTCAGTATCAAATGGGAAAATAGCATTATCTAAACCTGGTCTTTGACCTTTGACCTCACAGTTCCACAGAGAATCACTGTTAGGTAGAACATGCATAAATATGAAAGTTTCATGATGATACCTTGAGTTACTTTCGAGATATGGAGGAAAAAGTGCAATTTAGCACTTTCACTTGACCTTTTACCTTTTGACCTTTGACCTTTTGGCAAGACACTTCCCCAAAAATACATATTGGGTAATACATGCCATACATCAAGTTAAAAAAAAAAAAAAAACCTTCAGGCATATTGCATTTTAAGGAAAGTAGTGATATTTTGAGGAGTTGACCTTGACCTTTGACCCCCCGACCTTTGACCCATGACCCCCAACTTCCCTAGATAATCACTGCCCATCGGTACAAGCATATATACTAAGTTCCATGAAGATACCTTGAACCATTTGCGAGATATGGAGAAAAACATGAAATTTCAATTTTTTTTTCACAAAATAACCTGTGACCTTTGACCTTTGACCCTGTGACCCTAAAATCCACACAAAGTATTATCCCCCAAGGATATACCCTCATACCAAGTTTGATGTAAAACCACCACACGGTTCTTGAGATATCGACAAAAACAAAACGGGACGGACGGACGGACGTACGGACGGACGTACGGACGTACGGACGGACGGACGGACGGACGGACGGACGGACGGACGACCCGAAAACATAATGCCTCCGGCCACTTCGTTGCGGAGGCATAAAAATCTTGCTCCAGAGTAAGATTCAGATTATGATCGTGATCATGCTACATCACACAATTTTTGGTGCTTCAATGCAAAATATTATGATAATCATCATCACATTATTTTGGGTGGTGCAACACCAACTACATTGTAGTACTAAAGGACTGGTGGCAGGTTTATAGTCTTAGCATTCTTTACTCCACTTGCCTTTTGCAGCTTGCAGATGACAAATCCACATTTTTCTTGTCTGCTTTTAGCAACTTGTCAATTTCATGTGTTTGTAACCTGCTTCAAAGGAATAAGTTAATGTGTGCTAGGTTCCTTTCACTAAACTCACTGCAGTCACAAAGTTCACAGGAGCCCAGCACTAAATTTAGGCTGTCTTCTGCCATTACACTGAAATTCTACGATATCCTCACTCTGAATTCACGACTTCTGGTACTGCACATGAAGTTTTCATCAGGACATACCTTTTTCTTTTCTAAGGCCATCTCAAGTTGTTTGTCAATGTCATCCATGTCGTCTGCAAACATGTCCACTGAGTAGGGTTCACTGCTCTCCTTCTTCATCTCTTTTTTGATTTCCTTCTTGACTTCTTTGGCTGGCTGGACTGGCTCAAGGCAGAGATCATATCTTCCATCATCAGACTCTTCATCTTCATCCTCACCCTCTCCATTTCCTTTTTCATCATCTGATTGAGTCTCAGTCTTAAGCTCCGCTTGGGTAATGGACCCTGGCAAGGTTTCACTCTTTGAAAAAGCAGAGAGGTAGCTAAGTTTTGAGTCCTTTGAATCTGGGGCTGCACCCACCTTTTTTGTTTTCTCCTCCTCAACCTGGTTGTCCTCAATTTCATCCCTAAGATCATCCTTGACAATATCCGCTAGCTCATCTGGCACTGGGTCCAATGTGTACCTCACTTTTGCTGCTCCATATACTGGCAGTTTTTCCATCTCCTCTTTCACAGCCTCAGGTTCAAGGGCCCATCCCTGCACAGCATTATCCTCCAATTTTCCATTTGGGATTTCAATGCCATCAATATCTCCATTCATGGAATCAGCAGCCACATCTCCATCTGTTGACGGTTGCAGTGCAATCTCTGTCCCATCAATGTCCGCTGCAGTTTTTTCTTCTTCCATGGGGGTAGAGATGGCACCAACTGATTGCTGCTGCTGCTGTAGCTGTAGCTGTAATCTGAAAGCATCGGGCATCTCCCACGTCACTTCATTAGTGTACATGTTCCAGTAGTACACGCAATTAGTGTTTTCATCGAGCAGTTCTTGCCATTCACCAACAGCTGTTGAGGTAGGAGAGATGAGGGGACACATTGAGAACTATTATAAGCAGAACACTCATTAAACCCATCAGGGGAGGTCTCACACTATCACTATGACTCATGCTGTTTATATATTAAACAAGCAACCACATACTATCTACAATAATGAGTGCACTTAGTATACTTATCAACTGCCACATCTTATAGCAAGGATTTCATCTTTCTAGCAACCCACCTGTGAGCTCGGTGTTAGGTATCAGACTTGATTCTACATGGGCAGAGTCTCCTGCTCCTACCTCTGGTCCCTCAGACACACCCACTGTCTCCTTGGAGTCAACTGGTTTACCATCAATGGCTTCCTCCTCCAGGGGTTTGCCTTCTCTGCCATCCTGGTTTGGACTGTTGGAAGCAGTGTCCATGGCATCAATCTCCTGTGCATTTCAAGAAAATGATTTTCCAGTCATAAATTTAAAAAAAACTTATAGAACAGTCAAACTGAAATACCAGTATTAAAAACTTGTATTGTTTTGATTCTAAGCAGTCCTGCCTCACAGTTCTTCCAGGGATCAAATACAATGAAACTTAAAAATGATTCTGCATTCATTAACAACCTTAGAAGAGCAAATCCACATCTTGTTCAATTTGGTTTCAATGTATAGAGTCAGTAAATCAAAATCAGATAAAAAGAACACAGAGGGTTTCATCAAAATAAGACCTACAACATGGTACAGAATTAAAGGGGGGATGCATACAATATGACCGAACTCCTACTCTTACCAATAATTCTAGCTAAATTATATCTAAATGTGATCAAACATTTACAGGGAGAAAATTCATATTCTAATTGTAATCACTGGGCCCCTCCAAAAATTGTTTTCTCATGGGTGCCCCATTAAGAAAGGTCAAATGTGAAATGTTGCAAAATAGAGCAAAAGTGTTATGTTCAACAGTATAATTCCCATTTGCTTTGTCATTTCAGGGAAGGAATGCTTGAAAAGAATGTATTGTGAGATTATCATTAGATTCCAGGCTTCATCCATGAATTAAAAACTGTAGTAGTATCTGCAAATTAAAATCAAACTTAAAGGTTGACCAAAAAGTCATCTAATGTCTAGGAAATGGGAGTCTTTGAAAGTGCTCTCATTTTAGCATTGCTTATTCCTGTGGCCCTTTTTCATCAAAACTGTACATTATCAATGGCAGAATTGTTGTGACTTTTCACTTTTGATCTGTCCCCATACTCAGCTGTTTTGCACAATCCAAGAACACCCAATCATAGCAAGTGAGGTGTCATTGTAAAGATAATTAATCAGGCTTTCTTATGATGTCTAATTAATCAGGCTTTCTTATGATGTCATATTTAATGAGGATAATGCGGGTATAAGAGAAATATGATATATCAATCTTCAATTGCAGAACTTATTTTGAGGAGTTTATAAGGGTAACAAAATGACTTGGTTGTACCACTTCTGGATCTGGAATATATCATTGAATTTCACATAGGTGTGACCATTTTGGGCCTTTAGCTCATGTGAGCTGAAAAGTCAAATTGAGCTGAAAAGTCAAAATTAGTAAATGTGTATGTAGATATGTCTGATAATGAAAGATGGAATTCCTCATCTGCATGCATTCAAATTATTACATAAACTTTGAATACAGCATAAAACAATGACCTACTAACGGACATAATTCACATCAATACTTTTGCAGAATTTTTTCAGCTGTATGAAATGTGAATATCAAGTCATGCTCATAAATTGAGAATACAATACCTTGGGTATCTGTATTTCTGAGTCGACAGTTTGATTTGCACCATAAAAGTGATCTTTGAAATAATTCTTGGTACATACAGTCAAAGTTGTCTATAGCGGCCACCCAAGGGAGACGGAAAAAGTAGTTATTATAGACAGGTGGCCGCTATAGACAGGTTCTTTAACATGCAGTTTTTCTCTTGGAGGGAATTATTTATAGTGGTCATATATGGCAGGTGACCGCTAAAGACAGGTGGTTGCTAAGACAGGTTTAACTGTACAACCATTGCTTCAAAGAAAATTGACTGGCAAAGAGGAAAAATGTGCTTCCTTATTACAGATTATTGTAGAACAGGTGCCTGTGTTCATGTGTCTGTTTTGATCTTAAAAGAGCACACAGACTCACAGCCATGAAGTCAGCAAGCTTGGCATCCATCTCTGTCTTGGGCTTTCTTTCTGGTTCTCTTGCCTCCACCTGGCGGAAGTCAACATACTGTGGTGGGGCAGCCTCCTGCTCATCATCACTGTCTCCATAGTTGGCCATCAAACCTCTTAATGCATTTCCTCCTGAATTCTGGGCATAACCTGAACACATACATGGTAAGGGAGAATAGACTGATTGCAATCATCTGATTGCAAGAAACAACTACCTGGGTAGGTAAAAGGCAGAATAAAGAGAAAAATGATGATGTATCATGATGGCATAAGAAAAGTAAGAATTTATTTAATTTCATTACCTGCTTCTATTTCTGTCATTTTTGACATAAAATATCTGAAGCAGATATAACATTTGGCACTATCCTTTCCAAATGACTGAATCATAGGCAAGCATCAGTCAATTACATGTATCCTGAGATAAGTTCTGCAGGATTAACCAGTAAGTGTATACCGATTACCTTTTAATACTTTTGAACATTTATCTCTCCAAAGGGGATAACACGTGCGTAACAGAGACAACACAAGATTTACTTCAACTAAACCTTTTAGCCATCATGAATCCCCAATAGCTCTGTCCTCCAGAGTCAATACATTTGGCAATGGAGATGAAATCAGTATTTTAGAAATGTCCTTTAAGATTCATGAAGTTCCATCTGTGGTTGACTGCACAATTGCCAATGAACTGCTTTGTGACCATATAGAAATATTTACAGAGAGATATTTTTTCCCTTCTCTATGAACATAATCACAATCTACTTCATGGAACTTGTGACTACATGTACATGCCAAATTCAGGGTATGATAATCTCATCCCACTCTCACCTTTCTTACTACTCATAGATGAACCACCATCTATTTGTAGGACAGTCCGCCTCTTCCCCATTCCAGGCACTGCTCGATCCTTCTTTTTCCCCATGGTATCTCCTCCTTTAAATCTCAAGTTACGAATGTGCACTCTCTTTCAGGACATCGTCATTACCATTGTATCTGATGGTTCCTGCAGCCAAAGATCAGAGAGTAAAGCAGACATTGACAAAATTAGAGTAATTGTCATTCATCGCTGCAGACCGACATAAAAGATATTAAGAGAATTCAACTTATTTTCATTTCTGTAACATAATGAAAGAGCACAACATACAGTGTACATGTACAGTACCTCTTTCAAAAGGAGAATAATATAACCCATCATATACAAAAAATATAATAAGAATTCACCATATTTTCATTTTTGTAGCACAATAAGGGAACTTGAATTACATGTACCTCTTTCAAAGGCGGGGCGGGGGTGGGGGGATATTAGTCACCTTATACAGTATGTCTGTAGTTGATAAATAAATCGAGGGAATGTTTTCTCATAATTTAATGTACAATTTTGTGGAATTCTCTTTATATTATCGTTATAGTATCATTGTTTTGCAGTGACTTTACACACTATTGTAGTATTATCATTCAGCGACAGCAGAATCCACACCTTCAACATGCAATACTTTTCAACAGATTGTCCAGTTTACTTCAACTTCACTTGTCTTTTGTATACATGTTCCAATGATATTGCTGCATTCACTCACTCTACACACACACACGGTATATCATTTAGTAATCATTCTACTTCAAGCTTACAGCGACTACATTTAAAGTCCACGTACAGTCTGTAACTTTAGGATCTGGCTCATGCTAGAGTCACACGGCCAGATTTCGAATTGGGTCCATAAGGAATTAAAACCGTATCTACCCGGTTCGAGCCATAGAGACCCACATTGACATGCATTGTAACACGTGTCAATTCCTGATGGATTCCGGGGGCTTCGATACGGCGGTGAAAAATTTTTGGTCATGATCAAAATTTTCTCATGGATTTCGACTCCGTATTGATATCCGAACTGACCCGGCTTGAACCACATTGACTCACATCGACCCACTGCAACCCGCAGTGTAAAACTGTATGGACCCTTGCCGTATACCGCATTGCCTTCATGCAACGGATGATGACAAGGTTTACATCCGGGTCAGTACGGGTCGAAGCGGGTTGACACGGGTCGATGGGGGTCGAGAAGGATTCAGTTAAGGATTTTCAAGTGGATTTTTATACGATTCGATACGGGTCAATATGGGTCTCTACGGCTTGAACTGGGATGATACGGTTTTAATTCCTAATGGACCTGGTTCGAAATCCGGCCGTGTGTGACTACAGCATAAATTGCCCTCCATTCTGGGACTAATCCCGCTCATTTTCACCTGGATCAAATCTGGTTTGTGACCTGGCCGTGTGCGGCTCTCGCATTACACAGATGGCAGATCATATTTAACACCATGCAGCACTATTCAATTTTCTTTGTACCCCATCATACTGCTTTACAGTTAGCAGTTACACTGACCCTATTCAGGCCAGTAGATCATGTGCCTTTTCCAAACAAAACATTTAAGGTAGGTATTTTGTATTAATCTGTAGCATACAGATTATACAGTAGACCTCGCCTAAGTCGACATCGCATAAGTCGACAACTCGCTTAAGTCGACACAATAAAAAAGTCCCGATTTTTGCCTTTGTTATTCCTTGAAAATTTCCTCGTCTTAGTCGACATTTATAAGTCGACAACTCGCGTAAGTCGACCTGATTTTTCAGTGCCAACTGAGCTGAAATACGTGTTAATTCCCTCGTCTAAGTCGACATAATTTTTCTCTCAAAATCTTATCGCCATTCTCTGAAAAAGAATTGTTTTCCCGCTCCGATTCGCTGCGTTTCTACTCGGAATTCGCTAGTGTACGGCGCGGTAGCGTTCGCGCCATGCGTCCATTGTCTTGTATGCCAGAATATAGAAAGGACATACACTCATTTACACTTGAGCATTACATGTAGTACCCAAGACAGTTCACTTTACCCCTTTTCTCCCTCTCGTTTTTCTCAAAACGCACAAATTTTGAACACTTTTATATCCCAGTAGGTATTCATTATCCGAACATGAAATAGGTCCTAGGTGTTTTTGTAAATCCGAATATTCTAACGTTGATTATTCCGAAGCGGTATTGAAACCAGGGCCCTTTCTAAAAAGATTTATTACAATGCACTAATAAGCAACTAAAAAAAATCAAATGCAGGTGTATCAAATCACACGTAACTTTTGCATTTAAACGCAAGTGCGTTGCTGAAAAGACTTGCGTTTGATAATCATATGAAACTAGAAAATAATTGTGCGAACCTGAAACTCAATTGCGTTTAAACGCAACTCTAAAAATCAAATGCAAGTCCATCTAATCACACGCAACGATGTATATAAACGCAAGAGCGTTGCAGAGAAGACTTGCGGTTTTTGTACGAAACTAGAAACTGCGTTTAAATACATCTCTATACATCTACGGAAGTGCGTTATTGTTGAAAAGACTTGCATTACTTTTTTTCATTTGGTAAGCAAAATTAGAAATTAAACGCAACTCTGAAAATCAACTGCAAGTCCATCAAATCACACGGAACGCTGAAAGACTTGCGTTTGATAATCATACGAAACTAGAAAATTGTAGGGAACTTTTTTTTAACTCAATTGCGTTTAAACGCAACTCTAAAAATCAAATGCAAGTCCATTATATCACACGTGACGCTGTATTTTAACGCAAGTGCGTTGCAGAGAAGACTTGCGTTTTTTGTACGAAACTATAAGAAACTGTGTTTAAACGCATCTCTAAACATCTACGGAAGTGTGTTATTGTTTAAAAGACTTGCATTATTTTTCATTTCGTAAACAAAACTACAAATTAAACGCAATTCTAAAAATAAAATGGAAATCCATCAAATCACACGGAACGCTGAAAGACTGGCGTTTGATAATCATACGAAACTAGAAAATTGTAGGGAACTTTTTTGAACTCAATTGCGTTTAAACGCAACTAAAAATCAAATGCAAGTCCATCAAATTACGTAACGTTGTATTTAAACGTAAGAGCGTTGCAGAGAAGACTTGCGGTTTTTGTACGAAATTATAAGAAATTGCGTTTAAACGCATCTCTAAACATCTACGGAAGTGTGTTATTGTTTAAAAGACTTGTCGTAAGCAAACTTAAAAATTAAACGCAATTCTGAAAATCAAATACAAGTCCATCAAATCACACGGAACGCTGAAAAGACTTGCGTTTGATAATCACACAAAACTAGAAAATTGTCTGAAATTTAAACTCAATTGCGTTTAAACGCAACTCTAAAAATCAAATGCAAGTCCGTCAAATCACAAGCAACGCTGTATTCAAAACGCAAGAGCGTTGCAGAAAAGACTTGCGGTTCTTGTCTGAAACTATAAACTGCGTTTAAACGCATAAAAATGTACGGAAGTGCATTATTGTTGAAAAGGCTGGCATTATTTTTTATTTCGTAACGGAACTTTCGCCGTGACCGAACTTAGTCTGCACTTGCAGGGGAAAGACATCGCAAAATTTACACGTTTCAAACTACCGAAACGCATGCTGCTTCACAAAATGTCAATGAAAAAAATGATAAAGAATTATTGTTAAAGTTCGCTATGCCGAAGTTTTAAATCTCAGTCCAAAGTTAAATTAGTCCGACAATGAAGAGGTTTGTTTTTACGAAGGTTATAGTAGTCCGAAAGATGTTGTTTTCGGATGAACAAACTTTTCTTCTTCTTTTTATTTCAGACGGGCCCGCGCCGTACAGAGCAGTAGTGTTGCGAATCGGAGCGCGAGAACAATTCATTTTCAGAGTATGGCAATACAAATTTAAGCAGAACAAATATGGCGACTTAGGAAAGGAAAATCACACATATTTCAACTCAGTCGGCACTGAAAAATAATCTTGACAGAATCATGCGAAATCACACGCATATCTTCCCAGCAACGCACTTGAATTTAAATCGCAAAGTTTAATGCAATTTTGGGGAATTTGCCTTTGATATTTCAAATCAAGTTTAAAACGTTAAGTGTCTAGAAACGGGCCTAGGTTTCCGATCCCGCTGTCTCAAAATCTCTCTAGAGATTTGGGAAATGTGCGTTGTCGTTACTAACCCGTGCAAGATTTATGCATGAACTAAAACATTATGGTTGCTCATGTCAGTAGGCATGTTTTGGCGGCAAAAGGAGTAAGATATGGGTAGCGATCCGCATCGTGATCCAAATCTTACTCTGTATAGGAGAAATTAATTTTCATTTATAAGTCGACAAAATGTCGACTTACGCGTAAGTCGACATTCGCGTAAGTCGACGTGTTTTGCTCAGTCCCGATTATGTCGACTTACGTGAGGTTGACTGTATGTGAAGTTGAAAAAGTAAAAAAAAAAAATGGGCACATTCTCCCCTTTCTTTTTTCCGTGTTGCAAAACTTACCATTATTACCATAGTAGGCGAGTACATATCTGCGCCGTCAAGTTGCACTGTTTTGCATGCAAACTGTAAATGCTCCCGTGTATGTTCAAGGTTGCTCTGAAAATCTCGCAGCTTGCGCGCTGTCAGCACTGGATGCTGCAGGACAATTGCAGGCAAAGCGCCAAAAGTCTAGTGGACATCGGAATTCATGAAGAAAGTGAACCCGTAGTAATACCTATAAAGTGATCAGTTTGCTTTCAAATTCGAGTACCTACATGTACTCTATCAGTATGGAATAGTAATTTGGAATATATGCACAAGATCAGGTTAGTTCCGATTTTATTTTTTCTCGATACTGATCTTCAGCTTCATGGGACTGATTAGTGCATGGAGAGGTGATCCGCAGAAAAAAGCACCGAAAATATTTAGTCGGATCAAGCCGCTAGGTGCGGCAGCCCTGCACTGAGCAAACCCGCTGGCACCTGTGTTTTGATGGGTCGCTGTGCATTGGTTGATTAAAACTTGATTAGTGTAAAAAAGCGCAGATAGAATTTTTCTTCTTTTCATCATGGAGGGTGTGTGTAACAAAATATCACCATGTGAAGTTGCCACAATTAATGACAGATGTGAGATGAATGAAGAGTGAACAGGGAGGCTCATAAGTTGCTCTCCCCGAGGGCCTCATGAGGCGGGCGGAAAGCCTCACGAGGCGGAGGGGTGCTCATGAGCGGGTTTTCCCGGACTGATATAGGGCTGTAAAGTGCACAATTGCCAGCAATTGTGCACTTTACAGCCCTATATTATCAGTGCGAGATTTTACCCTAATTGAGCAGTGAGTGCGAATTAGAGTACCTATCAGGCACCGGGGATCTGCCAGCGTGTCTTCCGGCATTGTTCTGTGTGCATGCGTGTGAGATTTCGTGTTGGGATACAGTGTGTGTGTGAATGTGACGACATGTGTATGTGTGATGAAAGCACTTACGCCACGATACGCCAAGTGGTTGCTCTAACGCTCTTCCCTGCGCGGCACGGCGTGACCAAGCGCGAGCAGACCCTACAAACGGTGCTGTGCATGTGCACTGGCATACAATCAAACGGAATGCAACGAGTGGTAAACTTTTGCGATCCATGCTTCAATCAGCTTTTAAATGAATGAATTCTGTGTGATATCTTAAGCAGGGGATCACTTATTAACCTATTGCAGAGGACATGTTTACTCCCGACCTTGGCAAAATTATTCTCTGAAATAATGTTTAAAAAAACCCCAAAATTTAAATTTTTTATCCTGATTCATTAGTATGTTAATGTTTATTTTGTCTACTGACCACATGAGTGCAAAGTGTGTATACATATTGTAGCTACCGATATACGGGCAGCCACTACATGGACACACACAAACACACAAGCCTCACCAGCGTGGCTGGTTTGCACGATTTGTGATGGGGTCAGATCGGGATGGATGAAGGAGGCATAAAAATATTCACGTAACTACTGTTCTTATTGTTGTGGTGAGCTGGTGTAAGCTAGAATGTTCAAAAACCTGAAAAATGCAATCTATACTCCTATTGTATCGCAGACTACTACTGCCAATTTTTTTTCACACTTTGCGCCATGATCATGGCAATTTTCTGTGATGCAACATTGTACTAGTAAAAAGGCCTCATGTTAGGCTATTTATGTAAAGCTTAATAGTCCTGCAGCGGAGAGCAAAGGCACGCGAAATCGTGATTGCACGGTGTTTGATGTGTCAGCCGTGCGCCACAGAACTCTAGTTTCTACACCCAGAGCAGAGTTCTGTGGACTGTGGTGTCAGCTTCGCAGAAGCGCAAGTGAGTGAGGCGGGCTTTTAGTGACTTTATCACTTGTCAAACGGCATGCCATACAGCAAGAGAAGCTCGCCAGTTGCTCAGTCAGTGCATGGTGGTTCATGGGATATCACAGTAAATATTATATACCTCAGTGGCACTACGACTATTAAATAGATAAATTTACCAGTATTTCTATATAGACATTCTAATGAGTCCTCAGCATGAAACAGTGCTCAGTATAACAGTGTTACAGTGTTATACAGAAGGAGGGGGACCAGGGAGGAGGGTTTTTGGCAATTGTGACTGCTATGACGATGAGGGGCACAGTTAAAATTATGGGCCCAAGGTGATGTGAAAACCATAACTATGCCTGAAGCGAAGCTGAGGGCATAGTTATGGTTTTATGGTTATGAAGCTGAAGAATCGACCAATGCCGATGACTTCCCCATTCTCAGAGAAAAAGTAGAGGCTGCCATTAAATCCCTGAAGAATGGAAAGGCTGCAGGAGTTGACAACATCCCAGCAGAACTGATCAAGAATGGAGGTCGTAGACCTAGTACTCACAACAATCTGCAACAAGATCTGGCTGACTGGAGAATGGCCATCTAGCCGGACTCAATCACTCATCATCACTCTACCAAAGAAAGGTAACCTTCAACTGTGCAACAACTAAAAAACAATCAGCCTGAATGGCATTCACTCTCGTATACTACAACGTACAATGTAGGTAGTCGGAGAGGCGCCCTCTAGCTCTCCGACTACCTACGCTGTACGTTGTAGTATACGAGAGTGAATGCCATTCAAATAACACGCAGATGAGGAGTGAAGCAATAAGGACGTTTACAGACCTGATTTCAGCCACAGATTTCGGTGAGTTTTTGACGCAATTAAACAAAAAATCGCATACCGATTATTGAATGATTATCATAGATTACGATAATTCCTTGTATTTTAGTTTTCCATGATTAATAAAGATATTCATGAAGGAGTCGCACAACCACACTGAAAAATGACAACCAGGGATGCCAAGTTCAAAACATTTTTATGAGTGAGATTTTCATGGTAGGGAGCTTCTTCAATTTTATCTGTTAATGGTGCGATCAGGTGCATATTTTTTACTTATTTTGAAAGACGAAAGGGAAATATATACCTTCAATTGCAACTATCACTTTAATCCTTTGAGCTATACTCCTTATTATGGGCCCAAATTGCAGACTTTGCCCGATGCGTGAGAAAAATGGGTGCCATGCGTGAGATCGTGAGACGACCCCTAAATCAGTTCGGGAAACCCACTCACAAGGGGGGCCCCTCCTTATAAGTAACCCGTCCCCCTTATAAGTAACCCTGTCCCCCTTATAAGTAACCCCCGGGGCACCCCTTATAAGGAGTCTCCACGCTTTTTTGCAATGCAACGCGAAAATGAAAGGACTGTGGCAATTCGCTTGATTATGTCCATAAAGCTTCACAAGTTTCCTAGTTACTCACGAAATTTGAGCAAAATCGGTTCGAGGCATCATATCTAAAATCATGGATTTAAATGCGATGTCAAACGACCCATGCGAATGCTGAAATGCGAGCGATTACTGGCGTGAGTGTCGCCAGGCGCGGCGGCGCCGCAATGCTTGAGTGCAGACGTGGCGACTGAGTACGGA
Source organism: Diadema setosum (assembly GCA_033980235.1). NCBI lineage: Eukaryota > Metazoa > Echinodermata > Echinoidea > Diadematoida > Diadematidae > Diadema > Diadema setosum. The sequence goes on along the minus strand of CM067071.1, from coordinate 23,085,714 downwards.
TCACTCAGTCGCCACGTCTGCACTCAAGCATTGCCGCGCCGCCGCGCCTGGCGACACTCACGCCAGTAATCGCTCGCATTTCAGCATGCAGCATTCACATGGGTCGTTTGACATCGCATTTAAATCCATGATTTTAGATATGATGCCTCGAACCGATTTTGCTCAAATTTCGTGAGTAACTAGGAAACTTGTGAAGCTTTATGGACATAATCAAGCGAATTGCCGCAGTCCTTTCATTTTCGCGTTGCATTGCAAAAAAGCGTGGAGACTCCTTATAAGGGGTGCCCCGGGGGTTACTTATAAGGGGGACAGGGTTACTTATAAGGGGGACGGGTTACTTATAAGGAGGGGCCCCCCTTGTGAGTGGGTTTCCCGAACTGAAATGCTTGAGTCTCACTCAGAATGCGTGAGACTTGGTAGCTCTGGGCAACGTCTGCGAAGGAATAGAGGTGCAGCCGCGTCGCTTCGCGACAGCGGCTGCGTGTAACAAGTTAGTTAGTAGCAGTCTAACTGCGACCTGCCCCAACACGCAGTGTTGTTGGGCTCCCACAGTGTGTAACTGTGTAAACGGAACGTCCCGGGGTTAGTAGCAGTCCAGTCACAGTGTAGTAGTAAACTAATACTATTTTATAGTAATGTAATGTCTGCATTCTGCAGTAATAGGATACGGCCGGTGCCCTAGCTAGCCTATCATATGCCTAATACTAGTAGTAGTATACATGAGTATGACTGTTTACATGTTAATGGTTTAGTGTTAGGCATAGACAACTAGTTTTTTCTAGAGCTAACGTTAGTGAGGGGGTAGTCATGGTAGTGTAGGCATGGTAGGTTGTGTAAACTTATAATGATCTTGTAAGTTGTAGGTACAATGCATGTAGAGTTCTACTAGACCAGTGCGAGGCAGTGCAAGTGGCAGTGCGACAGGACACGACAGGATCCAGCAATAAACCCGAATAAAACAGACGTTTTAAATTCAAATACGATAGCTTATCGAAACTTACATGTTGTGTGTTATTATAACCGAACATCATCCGCTATCCATTGAAACTTACGTCGAGAAATATCCACATTAATGTAAAAGTTTCCTCTCCAATGTTCGCAGAGTATGCCCAAACTGAGGCCAAAGATGATACAGCCAGAGATAATAGAGCGCCGCGCAGTACAACAGCAAGGCAGCGACGCTGTGTACAGCACCCTGTACAGCTGCGCGGCGCTCTGTCATCTTTGGTATGCTACTTGTATGCATGCAATGCTGAGCGCAGCTAGTCCTACACTGTACGTACAACCTAAGACAAATCGACACAACCTAGCGAGACCTCCTTCCGCGAGAAAAGCGTACCGATATTGTCATTGGTCGTTGTGTCGTGCTTTTTGGTACTTGAACGAATCAGCTGCTGTGTAAATTCCCGGTTTGTTTTCAGTGGAGCCGCCTTACATAGGCATAGCTAGCTCAGCTCAGAGCCTATTGTAATCTACATGTAATTCCTATGCCGAATTGGCCGAAATGGTGATGCAGAATTAAGGCTCTTTTCTTTTCATCGTAAATATGCAATAGGAAGAAAGCAGCAGCAGAAATCTAGACGTTTAGCAAACTCTTTGTTATCTTCATTGGAGCCGGGAGCCAGCGAGAGCACTCAAGACCGCAAGTGTAAATTTACCCTTTCGCAAGGTGCATGCAGTCTCACTCATCTTTCTTAGAATTTTAATAAAAAACATGAACAATGAATGGTTCTGTTGCATGTTGTAGAGTATTATTGTACTAACCACACTGTTAGAGTTTCTAGTATTTAAAGGTGTTACTGTAGAGATGTCACGATCACGTCTAACACCTTAATAGTAACACTAGGTTAACATGGTTAAGTGTTCTGTTGTTTGCCTATTTTGACCGAAATATCGGTCTGTAAGTGTAGTGTCTAGTGACTGTATCTGGTCGTCGGGATATAGACCTATGTTCCGCGGAGACTGCGTCTGGCTTCGTGGAGAGCGACAACGACAAAATAAATAACGTTAAATAAATAAATAAATGAATAGGCCTAAATAAGAAATAAAAGACTCCTTCGGACAGACAGATCTTCTTGTTTAAAAATTTACTGTAGGAACCCTAGCCCAACAGAGGATCTAGATCCTAGATTCCTAGTAATTACTTTTCTAGTAGGGTAACGTTAGAAGTCTAGTGTAGTAACGTTAAATTTATTTAGTAATAAAATAGTAAAATTTAAATATATAGTTATAGATCTAACGTTAGTTAGATCTATACCAGAGACTCCAACTCTTCCACTTTCGACAAGACTTGAGATCTCCCGCCGAAAGCCCATTTTTGCAAAATCTCCCATTCTCCTGCTTGAGATGCAATTTCTCCCACCCTGGCTCTGTGTTTCCCGCTTGAAATGATCTCTTTAGTCTTTAGTGTCATTGTATGTCGAAAAATAAGCGTGAGATAGCACAAGAGAGCATCTGGAACCCTAGAGCTGGACCCCGGTGGAAAGGAACTTTGCGCTCGTGATGTGCGTGCGCTTTGCGCACATAAAGTTGGAGTCTCCCATTTGCTAGGGGTTTCAGGTGGGAGAATCTCCAGATCAGAAGTAGACAGAAAGATCCGTCTGTCCGGAGGACTCTTTTTATATTTTGCCATTAACGCTGTCCTCCTGGAGGGGATCCGTGAAGCCAGATGCAGTCTCCGCGGAACATTCCCCGACGGACAGATACAGACTGATCTTTCGGTCAAGATCAGAAGGTGCTTGGGGTTGGAGTCTCTGCTATACTTGAGCGACTCGCACCTCATCATAGTTGAATTAATGTTTAAACTTTAAATTTTATGCATGTTTAGAATCACACTAAAGATCAGTGACGATTGTAACGTCATTACATCACTGAAGTTCTATGAAATCCCACTCACATAAAGGAAAAATGCTGAAGATTCCAATGGAACTAACAACATCGTTGCAAGTTCAATGATCGATCTGGAAATTTGCACCAATCATCTTCAAACGTGAATGATGCAGAATAGTTGTGCGCCAAGGAAGGGGCCTGCACCTCGCCACCCCGCGCTTTGAACATTAGACCGATGGTATCTGTCTCTTCACGGTGGGCTTCTTATCTGACCTTTGGACATGTATGGTCAGCCCTCCATGGGCTGACCCAACACCAGGGCACTCCTTGTACACAGTAAAACCCGAACGCTTGGGCTGACCTAACTCAGTAACTGCAACCAGCCCGAACGCGAAGCATTGCTCCCACAGTAAACTGTGTGAAGGAGCTCCCCGGGGTTAGGGCTGACCATACATGTCCCAATGTCAGATAAGAGGAAGCCCATCATGAAGAGACATGGTATACAAACCATCCTTCTACCTGTGCTCCAGTATTACATTGTAATTTGTATATAGAAACTAGCAGCACCCGTGGAAATCCACGAGTCTGAGGGCCTCATATTTTTTTAATCTATATTCATATTTCTTTCGCCCCTTTTTATTAGTTAAAAAGAAAGAACTTCCCGTTTTTTGCTTTTTTTTTTTTAAATACATGAGTCCTGAGCTCTCTGGCCCCCACAGACACACATTTTTCTCTTCATTCGAAAGCTTGAAAATAGCTTACCTTGTTTGTCATGATTCATACTTCTTTAACCACATTTTCATTAAAAAATTATTTTCCCACCCAACGCAATCCCATGATCTACATGTAGCATGTACATGTAAGTGAGTTGTCGTCCGTTCCTATTTAATGTTGATACACTTGTTTGATCATTACACACACATATAAACACACACACACACACACATACACCTTTTCGGTTCATTAAAAAGATTTAAATTGGTTATATCATCATTTATATTTCTTTTCCCACGTTTTTATTTGAAAAACCCGTCTGTGCCCCTTCCACCCGATGACAATCTCATCTTAGGGTTAAGACTTGTTCCTGAAATGCATTTGATGGATCATTCATCGTTTGTCCTCTCTCTCTCTCTCTCTTTCTTTCTGATGTTCTTTAATTCCCTCTCGAGAACATGTGTCTATATAGACAAAATCAGACTTTTCATTAAACCACCCGTTCATGTGACTCGGACTTTAATGTCATTTTTATGCCTCTGCCACGAAGTGGTGCCGGAGGCATTATGTTTTCGGGTTGTCCATCCGTCCGTGCGTAATGAATTTTGTGGACAGCGTTTACAAAACCTTTTGAGGTATACTGATGAAACTTGGCATGTATGTGTATTAGGGGGTGAAGTTGTGCCTATCAACTTTTGGGTGCACATGCTCAAGGTCAAAGGTCAAGGTCAAATACAGAAAAATTCACTATTTCCACCATATCTATGCAATGTCTGAGGATATTTTCTTGAAACTTAGTGTATACATGTATTACCCAATTAAGATTCTCTGGTGAAAGTTTGGGGTCATGAGGTCAAAGGTCAAAGGTCAAAAGGTCAAGTAAAACTTCACTTTTTTCTTTTGAGGTATACTAATGAAACTTGGCATGTATGTGTAATAGGGGGTGAAGTTGTGCCTATCAACTTTTGGGTGCACATGCTCAAGGTCAAAGGCCGAAAGGTCAAGGTCAAATCATACTATAATTTGAGCAACCTTTGTCTGTTTGTTCCTCTACTCCTCCCAGGTCCTTGGTCCGATCTCCATCAAACTTAGTGAGTGGATGCAGGTTGACCGCGAAATTGCCCTTGAGGGGTTCATTTTCGGAAAGGTCAAGGTCACTGGGGTCAAAGGTCAAAGAACTGTTTTTCGCTACTCCTTCAATGGGGATCTCCCAGGTGTAGGTCTACTAATATGGGGATCCCCCCAGAAATATCCTCAATGGGGATTTCCCAGGTGTAGGCCTACTTATGCTTCCAGCAAGTTTGGCCAAGATCGGACCAAGGAGTAGCGCAAAACAGTTATTTGACCCCCATTGACCCAGTGACCTTGACCATTTCCGGGGGAATCCCCATAGAGGATTTCTGGGCACTGGCTGAAGCCAAACAAGCATGATACATGTACATTTACTCTCTGATAGTAGACAATTTTGTATACAGAGAAGTTCTCAGTACATACCAAACTACTGCGATAACTTCATCATAGCCCCCCCCAACCATATGCCCCACTTCGGCTGATTCAGCACTCCACGGGTACATTGACTAGTGCATAAAATTTCACTATTTCCACCATATCTATGCAATGTCTGAAGATATTTTCTTGAAACTTAGTGTATACATGTATTACCAAATTAAGATTCTCTGGTGAAAGTTTGGGGTTATGAGGTCAAAGGTCAAAGGTCAAAAGGTCAAGTAAAAATATTAAAATTTCACTTTTTTCTCTGTACCTTGGAAATTGTTCAAGGTATCTTCATGGAACATACAGCTGTAGTATATATACATGTACTGACTGGCAGTGATTATCTAGAGAATTTAGGGTTCATGGGGTCAAAGGTCAAGGGCAACACTTCAAAATTTTACTATTTCCCTCGTATTTATGCAATGCCAGCAGGATTTTTTTTTTATTTTTGTTTTTACACTTGGTGTATGCATATGTATAACCTAACAGTGATTCTCTGGAAACTTTCGTCTTTTTCTTGCCTCAAAGGTCAAAAGGTCAAAGATAAAGGGAAAGTGCTGAAATATTTCCTCCATATCTCGGAAGTGGCTCAAGTTATCTTGAAACTTACTACATATTTATGCATGTTCTGCCTGACAGTGATTATCCTATGAATTTTAGGGTCAAAGGCCAGATGAAAATGGTAACAATGTACTTTTCAATACAGAAATTGCACTTTTTCTCCATACCTTGAAAATTACTCAATGCATAAACTTATGAATGGGTCAAAGTCAAGTTAAAGTCCTTAAATCCCCAAATACATGCTCTCCTATTCATCCAATTAAACCTAGGTCAAGGAAGGTGAACATTCAACACATTTGTGACAAACTTGTCATTTTAATATTTTGCCAATTTTGTGAAAATTTAATCACACATTGTCCACATGTACTATAGACCTATTAGGAGAATCATGCATTATGGCGGAGGCATACCAGTCGTCTTAGCGACATTTCTAGTTTTATATATTTCATATTTGTTTGTGTTCATCAAAAATTGTGGTGTTTGTGTGTGTGTTTATAGAATTGTCACTGGAAGTACGCTAACTATTCCACTGCTCAGTTGTACAGGATATAAATAGAGTGTGAGAGAGGGTGAGAGAGGGGGAGGAAGAGAGAGCTGGACAAATTTCCAGAGAATGTTTTCTGTCTTCTTTATCTGCCTTTTTTTCTGATAGCATTGTTTTTTTCCCGGCCCTTTCGAGAAAACGTGTCTGCATCAACGAAGAGAGGCCTTTCAGAAAATGACCTGACAATCTGATAGTGGCTGTTTTTTTTTTTTTTTTTGACTTCAAATAATTTTTATTTGTCTTTTTTTCTGTTTCCTTATTTTACTAATTTACGTGTTTTGTTTGGTATTGTCATTTTTTTCTGTTTTACCCCCCTTTATGTGGAGGAATAGGGCCGAGAGGCATTTGGATGTGCCTAAAAAAGAAAAAAAAAGAGAACAAAAGTATTTTAAAGGGAGGAATAATTATTTTAGGGAAGGGAAGAAAAAAAAGTTAATTCGTCCATGACACATGTCCGACGTGTGATACATGTACATGGAGTCGTCTCACACCTCCCGTGTGTACGTTCGTATTCATACAATGTTACTGTATACAAAATTCATCCGGAGCACGCAGGCGAATCACCAAGTAAAATCTTGCAAGTCTCGGATAATACGTACACAGACAGCTGTACTGACCAACACCACAATTCTAGTGCTCGTCACTACAACATCCGTTTATATTTAGTGAATAATTCTGTGATTTGTTTAAAATTTGATAAAATACAAACACTTAGATTCGCAGTTCATGTCCAGCAACTTTCTCACCGGCTGACTCAGACCAGTTGGGGGGCATTTCATGAAGGAACTTGTCGGATAAAATGTCCGACAAGTCAATTATATCCGACAAGTTCAGAGAAATCAGCCAATCAGACTAAAGAATTTCTCAAAACTTGTCGGATATAATTGACTTGTCAGATATTTTGTCCGACAAGTTCCTTCATGAAATGCCCCCCACTGCTCGTTCCACATACAGTACAAAGTATTGTGTACACTAATGGAATCTTCTGTTCAGAGTATGCAGCGTTGTGATCATTATTGCAATCCCTTTCATGACAGGCAAACACATTAAAGCCATACCAATGCATAACAATGACATCTGATGTGAGAGTAAACTCAATGACTCACCTGAGGTGCAGAGGATCAGTTGTACGAAATAAAATATGGCATTCATTGCTTCCTGTGTACCGAGAACGTATGATACGCAACGTAATTACAGGTCACTCTAAGCGATAATCTCTTTGCCCGTACCCGGTGTATCCATGCATAGTGCGTATATTATACAGATATTGACTTACCAGAGGTGGAATATAACATTTGAGATCCTCGCGAGAAGTTATATTTTTGTCGAGAATTATTATATTTTTCCGAAGCACATAGCGTTGTGGGAAAATATAGTATTCCGAGACAAAAATATAACTTCCCAAGGGAAATGAAATGTTATATTCCTACCGAAGGAAAAAGTCAATAGATCTGTTATATTACAATGTATATGACCTACAGTACAAGAAATAAACTGCTGTGGACGACTTCTCATGATGAACGCGCGTGACAACAGCGCGCTAACTAACAATTCAATCGAGTCATATGTAGATCTAACTACGATGGCTTTCGCGTACCGGTAATTTGTTCTTCCGTGGCCGGCCGTGCAGGAGCATGACAGCCGCAGTATCATCATTCCTAGAACAGTTGCTTTTCAATAGTACGTAGGGCCTAGTTTCGTAGCGGTACCGTAGAGCTAGATTTTGTAATGACAGTTGTAAAAATTGTAGAAGACCAACGTTAGGGGGGTCTACAACTGCTGCTTTTGGTCTAAAGTAAGCTTGTTGAGATAACATTTGTGGTGATGTATGAGAATGTGAACTTTCTGACAATGTAGGGCCTAATCTCATCTGTCTGCGGTCACTGGTACAAGAGCTGCAGTGTAGACTACGGACCTGGCCCTGGATAAGGCCTGGTCCAGGTCCTGCACTAGTAGCATAGAACTATCATCATTAGGCCTATCTAAGAAACTTACTCAGTTGAGGCGCTGGTACATTGTAATATACCGCTTGTTGTAAAAATGGGTCGCTGTTTGATCTGTGACGCCTTGCAGCAAAGACAAAGGTGCTGGAAAGGCTCATTCTTGAAGCTCTGTTCGCAGATGATTGTGCTCTGATGGCACATGGAGAGAGCCACCTACAGTTGATCGTCAACAAGTTCTCTGAAGCGTCGAAGATGTTTGGCCTTACAATCAGTCTCAGAAAGACAGAAGTCCTCCTCCAGCCAGCACCGAACAGTGCACCCTGCCAGCCAAGCATCACTGTTTATGGCACACAGCTTAAGAATGTCAAAAGCTTCAAATACCTGGGCAGTACGCTCTCCAATGACGGTACTCTTGACAATGAAATAGCAGCAAGAATACAGATGGCCAGCTTGGCACTTGGAAGACTACGCACGAAAGTCCTACAACACAAAAACGTTCGCCTTTCAACCAAACTCAAGGTGTACAAGGCAGTTGTCCTGTCGTGACTGATGGAAAGCTGAAAGGACTTCCGTTTGATTTTATTTGCAACTATCTTATCAAATGCAACTTTGCATTTGATTTTGATCAAATGCAAAGTTATGGGTGATACTGTGTTTGATGCAAAGTTGTATGTTATCACACTTAAAGTTTTCTAGCAATGGGCCCCACACCAGAAATGTAGATAACTGTTTAAGCTGTTATTTTTGCAAGGGTTTCGTTTTCGTGAATTTCGCGAATCACTGTTGAATCGCGAATTTGACAACATGCGAAAATGTCTCCCTGCGCTATGGTATTAGTGCATTTACATTAGCATCGCATGAATTTGCAAAAATAGCATCTCGCGAAAATGTCTATGACCTCATTCGTGAAAATGTCTGTACACGACAATTCACCGCATTTAATGGCTAATTTCAGCAGATTGTACTGAACAGCAGGCATTCGCATACATGTACATGCATACGATGAGTAGTGAGCGAATCTCAAACTAGTATTTATTTCTGTATGCACTCGGCAATGTTCATTGCAATAATTTAATATTCATTGCCACAGTTGCAATGTAATGACTTCATCATACGGTATATTAATAGAGAAGCTGAAACGTGAGTATAAACATGTAATTCTGTAACTCAAAATATCACTTAGAATCATTTTGAGGTCAAACCTGTGTATGGCCCCAAACCCATGGATTGCTGTAATGTGTAAAATACTGCTGTGATTTAAAGGGTGTGTACAGTTCTAGCCGAGGTGAGGATTTCGCTTTTGACGTTTTGCGAGATATTCAGAAACCATTCTATGAGATGTCAAAGAACATGCAATTCTAAGGGGTATCAAAAGTTTATTTGTGACCCGCTGCAACAAAATGATCCTAAAGTCGGGCGAGGTTATTTGAAAACTGCATGATATAATCCCCTAATCTTTCTGCTTTAAATTGATATATAACACATTTTATAAAGATAATCGGCTGCGGAGATATCGATGTTTAAAAGAGAGCATGTCGAGATGTCTGGAAAATCACTGTTTCGAGAAAAGCGCCCTAAAAGTCTTCCTTTCGAAGCAATTGTGATCAAGGGACTTGCAAGTCAGTTTTCACCTCTGGACAATAGAAGGCAAGCCCTAGCAACCCCCGAAGAGTTCATTCAAGCACATCAGCGTCGGCGGTCTCCTCACCAACCAATCAGTGACCAGGATGTGAGAAGCGGCTGAGCATAGCGCACCCTGCCCGCACGCACCAGTCGACTGGGCACTGTGTGAGCTTCGCTCTTCGGTTAGCAGCTAGCAGCAAACTGACCAATGAGATCACTGTGGTCGTTGTTATGGGCGGAACCTACATTTGTATCTGTGGCGCTCAATCCAAATTTTCGAACCAGTTTCTGCTTCGTTGAAATGCCAAAAAACATGGCTCAGAAAAACGCTATTTTTTGGTCTTTCCTTTGATCATTTTGCTTCAAAATTTCGACAGATGATAGAAGACATGTTAGACTCCAATTATAATAATATATCAAAGTCAGAAAATCATAAGTTTTGACCAATTTTAATGCTCTGACTTCAAACTCGATTTTCACGGCTTAGACCGTGCGCGACTTTAGGACCTTTTTGTTGTAGCGGGTCACATTTGATGAAAATTGGTTTTGAAATGGCTGAGATATCCAAAAACAAGGTGAGACAAAGAGATCCTAATAAAAGGCGTGGCTTGTCGCCTTTTATCATTATCACTTTTTTGGATATCTCAGCCATTTGAAAACCAATTTTCATCAAATAAACATTGAATCCTTCTTAAAATTACATGCTCTTTCATACATGTATTTCAAAAGAGGTTTCTCATTATCTCACTTGGGAATGTTCAAAACATGAATCCCCACCTCAACCAGTACTGTACAGTCCCTTTAAACTTGGAGTTCAGTTGGTAAAGATGAACATGAAAATATTGTTTGAATAAAAAGGTACATTGGAAGTAATTTGCAAATCTCAGAGCATACCCAATCATGGTTACTTCTTTATGAAAAGTACAGTCCACCTCCTGGTGTATGAATTCTGATTATCAGGCTCAGTGTTGTGTGTGCAGTGCGATACCGGTAAAGTAAATACGGGGGTGCAAATCTGGTGATAGTAAAAGGAAATAGCAGAACTGGATTTGCTGAACCCCTCGTTTGAACTGGTCAGCAGATGGGCAGTTAACCAGTTCTTTGGGTAGTGTGTTCCAGAAGCAGATAGAGTCTTGGAAAAAGGAACGCTGGTTGATAAAAGTCCTAGCATAAGGGACGACAAACTTCTGAGGATGACCTCTTTGTGAATTGTGGTAGGTGCTGTTTCAAAATAGATGCTAGGAATGTTGACAAGTTGATGAATAAGTTTATGCAGTATCTGTAACTGACCTGGCCATTTCTGTAAAGTACCGGTAGGCCACTGGAGTGGTTGGATCATGGAAGAGACACTGCTTGTTCATCTGAAGTCATTAAAAATAAGCAGAGCAAAGCGGGGCTGAGTCATCCCGAGCTTGTTGATGTTTTTCTGGGTTGCTGGATCCCAGACAATACAAGTGTACCCCAGGATAGGTCTGAGGAGTATCTTATAGCAAAGCACCCTGGTCTGGCGAGGACACGGCCCAATGTTACGTTTTTAGGAAGGCACTTGCTCCATTGGGTTTTGTTGTTTTTTTGTCACAATGTTGGTATGTTTGTTCCAATTCAAATCTTTTAAGAGGTGAACACCAAGATACTTAGCATGTTTTATATTTAATTAATTTCACATCAGTTACAATAGCAGACCATAGGCATAGCAGTATCCATCTTGTGAGAGTAAATTTCATGCGGTTCAATTGTTCTTAATGCTAGGGCACGACACTATCATGTATTATAAAATGGGTTCAAGAATGTAGCCAATTGGAAGCGCTGAAATGAGTGACGTGTGCGTGCATTAATTTCTTAGTAAATGCACGGCCTGACCAGGGAGGTGGAAGAGTCTCTCTTCCACCTCCCTGGCCTGACGTACGTCACAATGTTTACACTAGCAGTGCGCACTCAATCAGCTGTTACAAGTGCGTCACGCGCTACTATACGCGCTGTCAATCCTGTAAACAACTTCTAGTTCGGGCCGCGGGCTGCCACAACAGCCGGCGGCCTTTCTCGTGCATAACACGTGGCGTACGTATACTCTTATACGTACGTACAGTACTTATGTGCGGGATTTCCGAGTGCGACGTGCGTAAATGTTTGGGACGAACGTCTTCAGACATCTTGACTTTTGAGCGAGTGCTACATGTAGCTGACTGGTATTGACCCACAAAGGTACGTGAATAATGCTGTTAGTTTTCGACCCATTTTATAAAACAAATGATGCACAGGATTATTTTGTGGCGTTAGTGAAGGTGCGGCGCGCTCGAGAGTATTGACAATGGTGCGACATGCACGAGGCGCAATTCACTAACACACTCTATCCTGTGCATCATTTGTATACTCTCATCCTTCTACCTACTCACTAGTCTACTGAAAACGGAGGGGGCTTCAGGGTTTTTTGTGGCATGTGGTATGAAAATGATGATGGAGTAGGAAACTGTATGAGCGTCTAACTCACAAATGTATGCTCGACTCCTGCAATGTCCCTGACAAACATTGTCATGCATTGACATCGTCATCATCATGAGCTACTGTATTAAGATATAATGCGAAAATTTTATACGACAACAGACGTACACATATATGCATTAAATGTCATATCTTGAGTATTTTTTTTTAAAATCTGTGTTCCCAACGGTAAACAGGACCTTTTAAGGGTTTTCTAATTGTTTTACTGTTCATCCACGTACAGGGAGAAGTAGACCCTTTATCGTGCTGGCTACCTGTCTCATTGTGAACTAGACGTTTGCATCTTGTAAAGCTGTCATGAACACACTGCTTGTGTCAGCAGTGCCAGCATTCGAGTCTGGAAATGAGAAAGAAATATGTAGCAAGCTGCAGGAATTCACAAAAGAGGTAAGGGGTAAAGTCCTGAAAATGCCAGCTTTTTACAGAGTGGATGAGGGACATTTTTTTTTTCGCATAAAAAAGGTTAAAAATTGTTCTCTAGAAGGTGAAAGATCTTTTATAGGCCATTTCTTAAACATTTATTTTTTCTGCACTCCTTAGGTGTTATTGGATCAGAATTTTCCATATTTGTGTAAAATAGCAGAATTGAAAATCTCAGCTTCTGACTGTGTTATTGTCAGTGTATCATTTTACACGGTATTGTTGGTTGGTTGTTCATAATGACAGTCTTGAGTATAGATACTGAGACATCTCTTGCTTAAACTGTTTGAAAATGACCTGCACCCAAGCAAGATTTCTCTCAAATATCAACATCAAGATACAGTGCACTCCCGTCATAACAAACATGGTTACAACGAAATTCCGGTTACAGCGAAGTCAAATTCAGGCCACAACATTATCCGCTCTATGTCTTTCTATTGTTTATTTGTTTGGTTATAACAAAATTTCAATATAACAAAAGAAAACTGCCAATTCTGAGGACTTCGTTATAACGGGAGTCCACTGTACTTCATTGTAGTGTAGTATTCACCTGACAGAGAGGCTATTTCCTCATAAGGACAAGTTCGCTTAATACACATGTGGCTTGAGTGACTGCACATCAATGAAAGTTTGAGGGAAATCAGGCAATTTGTTCAAAAATTGTGAATTTATAAAGTTTGTCTGGATTATGTACTAAGGTATTAGATGCAGTAACATTTCTGTTTAGTTACACCTTCTGTGTGTATTTTCTTTTTATAGAATGCACATACTTTCTCCTTCACTGATGTCCGAGTAGAAACCAAGAAGGTAAGGTTAAACTACAGGTATCCTCAAGGTCTCATAGCAAAATTTCAATGAAGTACATTTATGTACGTAACATGTATTTCCTGCATTCAAATAGTGAATAACTGCAATGAGTTGATATCAGCCAGAAAAAAAAAAACTTTATACCATTATTGTAGACCCTTTGAATTATCACAAAATTAATATTTGAAGATTGCATATATGGTGCCGTAATGATTCTTGTCAAGCTATAGCTAAAATACCTCCTGCTTTTGGTTCGTAGCGTAAGTATTTGTTGAATTGCACATCATTTTCTCCGTACATGCGTACATGTAATACAAACCAAGTCACAAGGATAGAAAGCAGTCTAATTTGAGTGTTCCAAGGTTATAAAATTGATATCATGGTATGCATTGTATGTGTCTTTCATTTGAATTGAGAATTTTGATTCACAGTGAAAGTTTCCCTATCCCACCTCCAATGTCATTGCAAAAGAGAGTTGCTTTATCTGAAGGATATATTCACTAGAGATGTGCTATAAGAATAACTTACTAGTACACATACTACAATTCTACTCACCAAACAATAGCCATTTTACTCTTCAGTTTTAATCCATTGTATTTGTAGCTGTCATTAATTATTGATTTATTCCCTATAGGTAGAGATATGACTTCACATGTCATTGACTTTTAAAACAACTCTATCACTCATTCTGTTGCAATACCAAGTGGCTTGTTGAGACAAAAAGTCATGGATGTGTAGAAGGCTTGTAGAAGTGGCATTCCGTCTTGAAATATCAATACTCTTGGTTTGATTTGTGTGTTATTCATGAGACAGAAATTCATGGGAGATGTTGTGCAGACCCTGAGTAACACCAGCAGCCCAGAGTGTCGGCTGCTGTGCCTGGAGTCCCTCAAGATTTTCAGCAGAGATAAACGCAACATGTTACAGCTGGAGCAAAGAGAGTGTATCCATCTACTCCTTCAGGTTGCTGGCCTTAGTGAAGAGGCCTACCAGCTCAATGTCAAAGGTACACTGTAGCTCTTACCAAGATTCACACCATTCATCAAAGTTCTCACACCCCGTTTACAGTGCGAGGCTTGGCCGTGGCTCGGCCGTGGCTCGGCCCAGCCCCGCTTCAGTGTAAACGCGCAAAAGGCCAAATGCGGGGCCAAAATTGGCCTCGCATTTGGCCTCGCTCTGGAGGTAGTCTCGGCTGCGGCCGAGCCGTGGCCGAGCCCGGCCTTTTCTCGGTGTAAACGTAAACTGGGCCAAATGCGCGGCCAATTTTAGTCTGGCTTCCAGACCCTCTGCCCGTACTATTTCGCTATTCAGGATATTAACCCCCTCAACATCCAAAACTAGTATAGTTTAAGGTGGTTTTGTCCTGCAAAGGATTTTTCCTTCGGCAAAGGCCTTTGCCCGAACGGCGACTTCGTCACCACGGATTCCAGTTGGCAAAGGGTCTGAAAACCAGACTATACCAAATTGTGTTTGTTTACAAGCAGAGCGCCACTACGACAAAATATTAAAAGGTTTGAATTAAAAGCGTGGCCGAGCCCAGCATTGTATACAAACAAAATTGCGAGGCTCGGCCCCGCACTGTAAACGGGGTCCGAGTTCAAGGCCTCATTTTTCTTTTCATGTGATTTTAATTCAAGATGCATTTGACTTTCATTTGTTCTCAGCTGTGGCTATTTTCATGTACATCTTTGATATTGTCTAAACAATTCAGTAATATGGTAGAACTCTGATTATTTGACAAGTTTTGCAGATGTCTTGGAGGAATCTTGCAATATGGTGCAGGTATGAACCACATCTAAGGGCTTCATAGTATGTCATGTGGAAAGATCAAAATCAAAGGCATTATTTTGCTGTAACATTTCTTGATTTATGAATGTATGTATGTATTTATTTATTTATCTATTTATTTATTTTATTTTATTTTATTTATTTATTATTATTATTTTGTTTTTTTTGGGGTGAGATTTCTTAATCTGAACCAGGACTTTGTTATTAAGTGAATATGAACTGTGATAAGGTTTTGTGACAGTGTAATTCATTGACAGAATCTGTAGCATTATGTGACCAAAATGAAGCATTGGATGTCTGAACTGGAATTTGTGTTAATAAAGCAAGAATAGATTCACATAAATATAGATTTATCACACTTCGGCTGTGTTTATCTAACTTGAGAGAGAGAGACTCACGTTTCAAAACACGTTTGGAACGGTGTTTGCAAACGTGGTTTGAAACGCAATTCTCAGGGAGCCGCGCTTATCTAACTGTCATATAATCGCGATTCGAGTGGTGTCACTGCGCAGCTGCTTTGCACTGTTTGACCCGGGAAGTAAAGGTCAACTGCATACCACCAACCATGCCTCCTCAGTCACACACAAATAATGGGTAGAGAGCACAACCGGAAACAGCTGGGATTTGACCTTGAGATATAAATGCGTTTCAAAACGGCATTGCGTTTATCTACTCACAGAACGGCGATCGTGGTCTCAAACGTGCTTCAAAATGCCCTTTGAAAGGCGTTTCAAAACGGCGTTTCTAAACATGTTTGAAAACATGGTTGCATTTATCTAACCCCTGAAAATGCCTCAAATGCGTTTAGGATCGTGATTCTGCCTCAGAAAGTTTTTAGATAAATGCAGCCAAAATGCAAGGATAAAAAGTATGGAGTTACTTTGATTTCAGAAATAAAAGTTGTCTGCAAATAACAATAATTGTTTTCATGCACCCTCACTTCTTTTGTAAAATATACCCAGAGCCAATGAAAACAGTTTGGTATGTGGAGGCATGTTCAGTAGTCCGGATTGTGACGATGAATCTTATTGAACATTTCTGTCCTGGGAACATTTGCAATTGTCTATGATAAATCTTTCTGTGTGTTTTGCTTATTGTCTGTCTCTTTGTTGGATGCAGTCATTACAGAAGCTCAAAAGTGCCTATGTAATCTCATCTACAATAACTCCAAAGTACGTTCAGTATGCAGGTATGTGCATTGATTCTTTTTCATTTCTCAGTTTAGGCCAAAAAGTTGTCAAATCATTTGTGGTAGTCCCTACACATTGTATCAAGTAAAACCCTTAGCTCCCTTCCATTCCGTAATCATGCCCTGTAGGGAAGATGGTTGTGAAGTTTATACTTTATATACAATAAAACATACCTATGTATTGTAGCAGTATGCTATATTTGTTGTTTCAATCATTGTAAGTAATGTAATTATTATTATTGTTAATATTGTTATTATTGTGATGATGATGATTATTATTGGTATTATTATTGCCATAATTATCACCATCATCATCAGTATTTTTATAATTATTGATATGTATTTATTTTAGCAGTCACACATATCCATGAACAGACATTAGAAGGCAGTGGCAAATCCAGGGGGGAGTGCACCGGGCGCGCCCCCTTTATTTTTTTGTTGAAACAAGAGAAATAAAAAGAAAATGGGGGAGGGGTGCCTGCACCCCCTTTAATTTTGTAAAGGCGCCTGCTCTTTGCAGAATTTCTGGATCTGCCCATGGAAGGATTTATACAAAAATATAATATTACAGAAATTCTCAGCAACCCATCCCCTTCTTGGCAATGAAAAAGAATAAAAGCTGTGACTTTAGAGGTCTCCACCTTTGAGGGATTATTTCTGAAGGAGGGGAGATGGGGAGGGAGCATTAAACCTTGACTGAACCAACCTTGAGCACTGACCCCCCCCCCCCCCCCAAAAAAAAAGAAAAAAAGAAAAAAGAAAAAAAAATTGGCAGTCCCCAGCCTTGTCCTTTGACAGGTATGGCAGAACAGTTGTTTGCTGGATAATAGCTACCTGGGGTCTGACAGTTTGAATCTGCGTGATGTGTGATAATGAATTGTTCTTGGAGGAATCTTTATTTGTTTCAAATCTGGCTCTATCTTGCAGTGAGAGTGCATGTGTACAGCAGATCATAGCTAGGACAAAAAACCACGGGGACAAGTCAGTAACGTGGGACATGATGTTCTATGACATGCGACTCCTCTTTCTCCTGACAGCATTAATACCTGATCTCAGGTGAGTTCTCTCGCGTGGTGACTAACGGGATAAATACAAGAAACATTACAGTCAGTTGGTACTACATTTTCAGCCTCTAGCTACTTACTTATTGATATCAGTGCTTTTATATTTACAGTACCATGTATATGTACCAGCACGTATCCGGGCAATTACCCCCAGAGGGCAATTACCCCCCGGCTAAATGCTGGTTAGTGGTAAGGTTAGAGTGAAGATTAGGGTTAGGTTTAGGGTTAGGATTAGGTTTAGGATTAGGATTGGGATTAGGGCCAGGGGAAGGGTCCAGGGTAATTGCCCAGGGGGTCGCGCGATCGCCGCAAAATTTTGCCTAAACATAGAGCCGGATGTCAACTACAAGATTACATGGTCATACAAAAGAAATATTTTGATTTTCTATTTTTAGTAAATTAATTATGCAAATTTACGCATGAAATAATATTTTCACCTATAACTCCATTAAAACGACTGAATGATTGCTAAATATTTGTGTAAGAGTTCCTCAAGACACATTGAACAATTTTCTTGTAAAAAAATAGCACAATCAAGATCAGTTTCTTTTGTTTTTTATTGTTTTGTTAATTTCTTATGTATTTCATTGTTTTTTTACCTTTTGTTTTCTATTTTTTTTTTTTTTTGCCAAAATTTGTTGCAGGCACTTTTTCAAGCTTATCTACATTAAAATTGATTAATTTCAATGGTTAAAAGCTGAAATAATCTAATTTATATCAATTTAACCAAAAAACACAATTTGCATTGGATTTGCACACGATATCATGAATTTGAGCCATTTTCGGGTTGACATGCATACGCAAAACATTACGTAACTTCAGAACAGTGTACCCGGACATCACAAATTTGATCTCAAAATAATGCGGGAGACTTCAAAGAAAAAAGTCATTAAACGACGTGGCAAAATCTTTGCGGAATCGGGAATGTGGAGGGGGGGGGGGGTTCAAATTGACACCCCCCCCCCCCCCCCCCCCCAGTTAGAATAGGGTTAAAGGGTCAAAAGTCTTGGCCAAAGATCACTGAACTGTCACCAAAAAGACATTTTCCCACAATGACTTTACCTGGTGAAGTCCAATGGGAATGTAATTTGGTATGATGAATAGAAATGAAATGTAAGTATCTTTGTTGTCCAACGAGGATAAAACATCGGTCCTTCAGGTTAATGGTCATGATCAATGAACTTTTTGTAAATGAATTTGGCAGAATTGTGATTACATGAGTGAAAAGGTGGAATAATCCAAGCTGACATGTCTTCAAGCGCGCCGGAACACTTCTGGTTTTGGGGGGGGGGCAAAATCTCAACGGGGGCACATTGTGACGATGTGAGATCCTCGGCGCGTGAGCGAAGCGAGTGAGCGGGGGGGTGGAAAGGGGGATTACCTCCCCCCCCCCCCCCATTGTAGGGAGCTTTTGTAAAACAGGGTCGCGTTTATAGACCAAATTTCTAAGGAATTAGACATAGTGAAAATAATCAGTGCGACGGACTGTGATCATTACATACGGGAGTACATAATAATGTGATGGTGTGAGATCCTCGGCGAGGGCGCGAAGCGACCGAGCGGGGGGAGGGTGTGGGAGGGGGGATACCCCCTCCCACGGTGGGGACTTTTTGTAAAAACAGAGTATAAAAGTCGCGTTTATAGAGAATTTAAAGCAAATTTCTAGGGAATTAACATATTGAAAAAATCAGTTGGAAGGACTATGATCATAACATACGGGAGTATACATTAATAATGTGATGGTGCGAGATCCTCGGCGAGGGTGTGGGGTAGGGACTTTTTGTTAAAAACAGAGTATAAAAGTCGCCTTTATAGAACATTTAAAAGCAAATTTCTAGGGAATTAACATATTGAAAAAAATCAGTTGGAAGGACCATGATCTTAACATACTGGAGTATATTATGTGATGGTGTGAGATCCTCGTCTAGGGAGCGAAGCGACCGAGCGGGGGAGGGTGTGGGAGGGGGATACCCCCTCCCACGGTAGGGACTTTTTGTAAAATCAGAGAATAAAAGTCGCTTTTATAGAGCGAGCCACTTTCACTTTTCAATTTATCTGAAATGTACTCATTAAAAGCTTAAACGTGATCGCATCGTTCGAACAATAAAAAATATTCTTTTACTACTAGAAAGCAAAGAAGAAAATGAAAAATGTAAGGTTTACTAAAGGTATGTTTCAGCGGGCACACTCGAGGACATGAGGCTACCATCTATACACTAAATTTACTCATAAGTTACTATTAGTGTATAGATACAATAATGTACAATTGTATGTTGTTAGTGTATTATTTTCGCCCCGTTAGGGGCGAAAATTTTTGCATTTTCAGTTATGAAATTACAACATTTAGACAAGAAATATGCCTTTATTGTTCATTTTGGTCTTTAAATCAGTGATTAATTATTTGTTACAGGGGGCACTTTGGGGGGGGGGGGGGGGGGCAAAAACTCGTTTTGCCCCCCCAACATTTTGTTTGGGGGGGCAAGTGCCACCCCTGCCCCCCCCGCTTCCGGCGCCCTTGCATGTCTTACATTGTGCTCTTCAGAAATTGGGGATGGGAATGTTATGTTTTATTGACACATTTCTTAGAATTTCATCTCAATTTTCTTTTCCTTTTTTTAAGACAAGGTGGTTACATTTCTCAGTCTTCCACTCCCCCCTATCCTGCTTCCTTTATTCTTTCTTTACATTTAATCTGTCTTGTTTATCTTGACTTTCCATCTCTCATGACCATGACAAGTTGTCATATTTTGTCTTGTACCATTGCATGCTTTACTAGAGCACAGGTAAGGAAGGATCACTCTGGCGTGGCCATTTTGACAGGTCTCCTAGAGACTCAGGTTCTCTGCAACATCACTGATAAAGAGAGCATAGGGACACTGGGGGCAGCAGACAAGCGTGAAGTCATCACTGTTGACCAGGCAAACCTTGCTTGTGAGATGCTTAAGGCCTTCTTCAATGTCATTGTCCATGTCAGGCTGGAAGAACTTGAAAAGGTGGGTCTGTGGAGCATCTCTTTGTTGGCTGAATTAAAAAATGAGACAGAATAACATCTTGGGAAGCATATTTTAGAAGAGAGTGAATGCAAACAGATATTGATACTCTACAGTGCATGTATTCCTCTGTGTTGCAAGAGAATATCTTTGGTTTTAGTTAGAAGGCTGTCATGAATATGTGCAAAATTTCCTTTCAATGATTTACTTGATAACTTTATGCCATTTCAGAATAAGTTATGATTTGCTTCTGTAATTGTCGGGTGCCGTCAAACTTACCTATTTGTTTGATTTTTGGATGTATGTGTGATTTTTAAGTTTATGCAACCAAGCCAAGTTATTGTCAGCCCACCAAATGAATAATACATAGATCAGTATCATAGTATGCAGTGTATTTAGTCATGCTGAATGAGTGCAAACACCTCATTCTCTCCACAGGATGATGAAAAGGTGTGGAAGCGTTTAGGGATTGTCTTTCGCGCCCTCCTCCTCTCTGAGTCAGAGAATGCTGAGAAGACAGAAGAATACCATAGGTGAGAGTATGTGACTTACCAAGTAGACTTTGGAAGTGAATGGGACAATGACATCAAGGCTCATCACTTCTTACCATGTATTGCTAGTGGTAATGTACTCTTTCTGGAAGTAAAGCTGATATGCATATCCTGGCATATCCATTCAAGAGATTACTGATACACGTATGTATTTTCTCATTTACACAGTGATAAAGAGAAAAAAAAAAACAATTCAAGGAGTGTTTTCCTCTCAGTTTTCAGTCTAAGTATCTTCCATTCTTTCTGTATCACACAAATAATTTGCCTTGATTTGATTGCAGTTATTGATGTCAAAGGGGAGAGAATTCTCTTCCAACCTTCAACAGATACTATGCATAGGTCATGTACCCTCAGTTCGTGGAATTCGTGTTTAACAGGATTTTATAATTTTTTTTTTTGTTGGTAATCAGGAGGTGTGGAAACCAGGGAATCCTTTGCATTTCCAACAAGTCAACCAAGGTTAAAAAAAGAACTGTTTTGATCAAGCAGAACAGTTTCTGGTTTCTTGCTTCTAAGAGGGCAACAGTTTATAGTGGTGAACTGTTCTGCTGTGCATTTCTTGAGAAAAGTACTCTTATGCTGACTACTCAATATCTATAGTCACTTCATGCAAATGATTATGCTTAAGCTGTCCTACTCATTTTTCTCCTATCTTCACATGAAACCACCTGGTCATCACAGCCACACGATTAACATGCTGACTTGCACATTACCCAAGGCCTGTGTAACTCAGCTCATTCCAGAACCCACAGGGGCTAGTGGAGGGGCAGCGGTATATCAAGGGCATAGCATGGACTTTATCACTGCCATCCTCAAATTTCTGGAAAAGAGAATAGACAAGGTAGAGTGGAGTTGAGGGATGTTTGCTTGGGGCTTATACCACACTTCTTCCTCTCCTCACATTGGTTTTAGGAGAACAAACAATATTTATACACATGGAGACTAAATTGAAAAATAGTGAAATTATGAATTGATGTTTAAATTGTACTTGTTTACATTTATGAACTCAGTAATTTTGTGGTAGATCAGTTGCATTGGGTTGACCTGTTTTTGTTCATGAAATTGTTTCAAAAATCATTCAAAGTAAGGAGGAAAGGAATGTTGCAATGTAAAAGTGACTCTTTTCTTGCAAAATTAACCTATACTAGTAGTATACACGGCCAGCGCCATGTTTTTAAAAGTGGGGTGGGGTGGGGGTGTGGATGGGGCCCAATTTATATTTCTGGTGCCACTTCCGGATTTCATCAGCTAACAAGCAAAACAAAAACAAAAACCAAAACAAAAAAGCCCTCTGGTACAACACAAAAGCTTAACCACCTTTTTTTTTTTTTTTTTTTTTTTTTTTTGTGCCATTTCCGGGGTATAAAAAAAAAGGTTTGACCCCAAATGGTTAGAGCCTATGTATTCCTATATATTATGTTATTTAAAAAAAAAGGGGGGGGGGGAGGGCAAGTTGCCCCGACCCTGGTATATAATGTAAGGAAATTTAATTTCTTATGCTTATAATCATTATTTGTTGCTGTTTTTTTTCAATGTTATTACATTTTTCACTGAGAGTGACCTAATGCAATACTGGTGTTATGTGTCTATAATGTTTCATTGCAGATTAAACAAAATACAACAAAAGTACCACCCCCCCCAAAAAAAAAACCAAAAACAACAACAACAACAAACAAACAAACAAACAAACTATTTCGTCTGCATCTGTGCACAGAGAACCATGCATTGCACATAGTTAACCAGCGGAGGCTTTCTTTGTGTCCACTCTTTACTGCTGTTATCAATCTGTAGTTTGCCTTAGATAAAAGATAATATAAGTTGCAATCCAACCTCAATTATCTGGCCATGTCAAAACTCAACGGACGTCTGGAAAAGTGATGTTTATTTTTCTTGTACAGTATGAAATTTAGATTATGTTGGCTATTTGGCCTGTCAATCAATCTCAATTTGATATTTACAATTAATAGTAAAACTCTGAAAGTGATTGCACAATACTTTGTAGAAAGTTTTCATTGTGATGAATACTCCATGAAAGTTTGTTCTAGAAGTCTTAGAGGGTTCTCTCTTGTCTATCTTCCATCCCACAGTGTACATCCAAACATGCCAAGGACCAGTCACTGGTGGAGCAGCTGAATCCTAGCATCAGTGCTCTGTGTGTGTTGGCCAGGAGTAATCGCTTCATCAGGAAGCATCTCAAAGAAGTGGTCAGTAACTGAAGGAAGCCTTTGTGCTAGTGCAATCAGAGCTTTGCTTTCCATCCACCCTCTAATGGTTTAAAGCACTCTATTCAACATATAGATGATATGGACAGAATTTACTTCATTTAGTCCAGACTAAAGATGAATTGTGGAGGGGCTTCTATAGAGTAAACTTCTCTAGTACATCTCTTGTTACTCAATTGGTGTGTCATTGCATCACTGCATTTTCTGTAATATATCCTGTTCTGCATTGTAGATATTCAGAAAAAATTTACACATTTTCCAGTGAATGGCTGTAATTATCCCTGAAGGAGCCTTTTACCTCCTGATGAGATTAGAATCAAGGCTGTCAGCCTGTTAGGGCTTGTGCCAGATGGTACATTTCACTTGTTCAAGTCAAATTGTTTTCCAGTAGTATTCTCCCAAATTGCTATGTTATGATGTGACAATTACAACTCTGCTTGACAGAGAAATAGCTTGAACTGCAAACACCATGCCTTAACAGACTCCATGAATTTGTATTGTCCCATGAAAATGCAAAAGTTACTGTTACTGTATGAGTCTGTGTCTATCGTGTCTAGTGCGTCTGTCGTAAGTGCACTATTGGCGTAGTGTATGGCAACGTTTTCTCATGTTGGTAAATTCAAGATACAACAGTGATTCGCAAAATTCATGAAAATTAAACCTTCGCGAAAATAAGAGCTTATACAGTATTCTTTTCCCAATGAACTAATATTCATCATTGTGTGATCATATATATCCTCCAAAATCCAGTTGGAAAGTCTTTTCTGTAAGTACCCACTTACTGTGCCGTTTGAATGAAGATCTTTAGATTGTCTTTAACTAGATGTGAGAAGTATCATAAAAGTTATGCAAGATTGCTGTGAATGATATGATGATATGTCAATATAATGGAAGATACTATATCAAATTGTATGTTTGATGACGTTCAATCAAGAACATGCACATGTACAATAGGAAAATAATTTAAAGAAATGACATGTATGCAAGATGTGATTATAATTTGTGACTATCTAGTGATGTGGATTTTTCTTCATTTAGTGATTTATAGTGTGTCCTCATTTATTTTCATGGATATGTACTACATTCATAGGTTTTACCACCTTTGCGAGATGCCACAAAGCTGCCAGAGGAAGGTGAATCACTCAGAAACAAGTACGTGTTTTCTCTCTCTCTCTTTGCTACATATTGATCGCAAGTCCTTTGTAAAGTTGGACAAGTCTCACCATTTAAATACTGATTTTTTTGTCGTTGTCTAGTTTCCTAATTTGATACCGTCATTCATTATTCTGAATTCAGTTGAATGATGATAGTAATGATGATGATGATGATGTGGCCTTATCTACCAAGTGTAGCCTCTCCAGTATTAGCACTGTTCACTTCCTAAAGTCTCTTCTACTCCTGTCACTGCCCCAACATTCTCAGCAACAAATTTAGTCACCTGCCTTAACCTGTTCCATACTGAATTCTGAAATCCCCATAGACTTGATATGCAGGCCACCAGGTTCCCGTATGGAATGGGTTAAGATGAACATTATAAGTAAACACATCTTGCCTAAGGAGGAGAACACTGTACATGAGTCAGTGTCTAGAGCCTCGTCCAGCAAAACATACCACAGTCCCCCACTGTAGGATGAAGCCATAAAGGAAGATTGTCAATGAAATCTAGTAAATGGTAGGGAGACATGTCAAGGTAAGCAACTTTTAATGCATACTTGCTTTTACAGGTTGGTCCGTCTGATGACAAATCCCTCTACTGATATCAAGGAGACTGTAGCAGACTTCATATTCATTCTGTGCAAAGAATCAGGTTTGTAACTGGCAGCTAATGTATGTGGAGTAGTTGTTTTGATTGTTTGTTTGCTTGTTAGCCGGTTTCCATGTTGTTCAGTTTGTCTTCCATGTGAGTTGTGCACTGAGGCTAGATCCATGGAATTCTCAGCAAGTCAGCTCACAATGAAGCATGATAAGTCTGTGGCCAATAAGGCCAAAAAAAAAAAATTGTTGCATTGGCGTAACATGAGATTTTCAAATAGGGTCGGTCGGGCGGATTTTTTTTTTTTTTTATGCCTCCGCAACGAAGTGGCCGGAGGCATTATGTTTTCGGGTCGTCCGTCCGTCCGTCCGTCCGTCCGTACGTCCGTCCGTCCGTCCGTCCGTCCGTACGTACGTCCGTCCGTCCCGTTTTGTTTTTGTCGATATCTCAAGAACCGTGTGGTGGTTTTACATCAAACTTGGTATGAGGGTATATCCTTGGGGGATAATACTTTGTGTGGATTTTAGGGTCACAGGGTCAAAGGTCAAAGGTCACAGGTTATTTTGTGAAAAAAAATTTGAAATTTCATGTTTTTCTCCATATCGCGCAAATGGTTCTAGGTATCTTCATGGAACTTAGTATATATGCTTGTACCGATGGGCAGTAATTATCTAGAGAAGTTGGGGGTCATGGGTCAAAGGTCAAGGTCAACTCTTCAAAATATCACTACTTTCCTTATATTTATGCAACGAATGAAGTTTTTTTTTTTTTAACTTGATGTAGACATGTATTACCCAATATATATTCTGTGGGAAGTTTCTTGCCAAAAGGTCAAAGGTCAAAAGGTCAAAGGTCAAGTGAAAGTGCTGAATTGCACCTTTTCCTCCATATCTCAAAAGTAACTCAAGGTATCATCAGGAAACTTACATATTTATGCATGTTCAACCTAACAGTGATTCTCTTTGGAACTGTGAGGTCAAAGGTCAAAGGCCAGGTTTAGATAATGCTATTTTCCCATTTGATACTGAAATTATACTCTTTCTCAATACCTTGAAAAATTATGCATTATGGCGGAGGCATATCAGTCGCCGTAGCGATATATCTAGTTTTTTTTTTTTTTTTTGCTACCTGCATTTTACGTGTAAAACTCGTGCTCAGCTCAGTAAACAGTTACAACTGCTGCACCGAATGTGCTGTGTTCATCTATTCTACAAATCATTTATGAGGCCGATATTACTGGAATTATACCCCTTCACAGAATTTAAAGATGTTGAAATCCCTATCCTGAATGTTTTCACTTCATATTTTACTATTTTGACTTAGATAAGATAGATGCAAATTGACCCATATGTACGATCTTTTCATCGCCCACGGCGATCTCTATTACAGTCCCACATATACAGATTCGTGTAAGTTCTCCACACAAGAAACCTATGGCAAAACTGTGCACAATACATCGCAGTCTGAATGCTACGTATACACTTAATAAATCTTGTTAGAGTACGTGTCCGTGTTGGAAACAGATGACGTACTGATCAAGGAAGGCTTATG
Source organism: Diadema setosum (assembly GCA_033980235.1). Lineage (NCBI taxonomy): Eukaryota > Metazoa > Echinodermata > Echinoidea > Diadematoida > Diadematidae > Diadema > Diadema setosum. The sequence goes on along the minus strand of CM067071.1, from coordinate 23,059,172 downwards.
CGAGGCGCTAGATCTCTCCCTCGTACATCCGATATCCCCAGAGCCGTTTCCACTTCCGGGTTTGTGCGATCGCGATCGCAATCAACAAGATATTTGATATCGATAGCAAAAAAAATAATAAAAAAACATGGGGTCGGCGGAATTTTTAGGGTCGGGCGGGTTACGCCAATGCAACAATTTTTTTTGGGGGGCCCAAGATGTGGACAACATGTCATTCAAGTTTCAGAGTTTTTTTTTTTCTTTAATAATTGCAGGGTTTTTAAATCTGTTATAGCCAAGATGATAAAACAAATGAATTGTGGTTGTATATGTAACATATCAGTATGGTAGATTCACTGGTGAGGCATGGCAGCACATAGAAAAAAAAAATCATTTTCTGTTTACCCTGATGGCCCTGTAAGATGAACTGGAGTGCAGACTGTAGTTAGGTAACACACTGGTAATCTTCAGTATGTCACCAATGATTGGACCGAGATATATAGCTTGCCTTAATAAATAATGGCAAGCACAGGAGTCAACTTGGTATCTGCCCATGACTTATTAGGGAGAGCTCCCACTTTTATTAGTGACATTGATTTTGTTAAAGGCATGTTTATGTTTTATAGCAGGGAATGTCAGGAACCATTGTGCGTATCACATAAATGTTGTGCCTGTTATTGTATGGGGAAAGCCCTTGTGAGAACTTATGTGAGAGGCAAACATAGTCATGATTCCTGCTAAACTACTCTCAATATGCTGTCAAACGTTTGTATGTAATACACTACATCAACATCCTATTGTCTTGATCAGAATACATGAACCAAGGTCAACTGTCAACTCTCAGTGGATAATCATTTGATGAGAATAGCATCATGACATTTGCCAGTATTCAGAAACACAAAGAAAAGCCAGGCATACTCTACTGGACTTGGCTCATACTGGCTTTTGTGACCAAATCACCACACAACTTCCAGCTATGTTACAAGTGCACAAAAAGGCAGTGATTGAACCTGCTCCCAAGACCCAGTTGGCTCACAGTGTACCACTTGCCATCAAAACATGTGTATGTTATGGTTATGTGGTTGAACTCTGAAGTCATGAGGAATCAGAAAAGATGATGTTTTTGTATTTCTTGACAATGCCAAATTCAATCCTTAGTTTAAGCACCCCCACTCAAGTATACTCTGTCAAGATTAAACAGGAGTCTGAATGTTACTGCACATACACTGTCTGTGAATCCAATTGCCTACCTGTCCTGTCCATGACCTTTATATTCATGTATGTGTATCTACTGTGTAGTTGATCGGCTAGTCAAGTACACTGGGTATGGCAATGCAGCTGGGATGTTGGCTAGGAGAGGCTTGCTGGCCGGTGGGCGGGGTAACACTGATTACAGTGATGATGACGATGACAGTGACACTGAGGAGTACCGTGAAGTTCGAGATAGGTAAGTAACTCATTTCACTCTTCCAATAACTGCTATGAGAGGTGACAAAATCTTGTCTCACTTTCCCTTTCTTCAATTAATCAAGCAAAGGGGACGTCCTTGTACAAGATACAAAAAGTATTGGTAGTAGGCCATGTTGCTAAAGATAGAAGTCTTAGAACAGATGCTGATGGCTGATGGCTTTTCAGGCAAACATCTGTAGCACAGTGAACTGTGTTTGATGAAGTGATTAATTGATAATGAAGTCATTCGTTTCTGTGTTAGAAGAAATGAGAATATGCGTAACTCACTTCAAGTAAGCTGAAGGCCATACTATTTGTGGCTTTGTATGTTGAAAAGAAGAGATCTGTGATAATGCCAATTCTCACATTACTTAATGAATTGGAAATTAGAAAGCAATGACACAAAGACCTTTGTACACTGGATGCCAGACTGCTTCTTCACACTGCACCATGTGTGGTAATCCTTGGAAAAAAATTGAAAGGATCAGTTTGTATTATGATTATTATATTGAAAAAAAAATGAGATCCAAATTGTACCCCTTTCATCTTTTCCTCTCCCAGGATTAACCCAATCACAGGCCGAGTAGAGGAATTCAAACCAGACCCCATGGAGGGAATGTCTGAGGAACAAAAAGAATTTCATGCCCAGGAACTTGCAGCCATGATCACAAAGATGTCAAAGTGAGTCTTGTGGAATTGCTTGTGTCTAGTAGAAGTGTGTATGTGGCAGATGATTGTCCTTTCTCTCTGCGAGAGTAGCTATGTTCAATGTGTATGATACCTAGAACAGATATCCTCTTGCTGTCATTGTTGCAAAGATGCTCAGTAGAAAAAGAATATAAAACAAAGTGTGTAGTCCTTACTTTTTTATGCCTCCGCCACGAAGTGGTGCTGGAGGCATTATGTTTTCAGGTTGTCCATCCGTCCGTACGTACGTCCGTCTGCTTTTCGTTTACGCGATAACTTGAGTAATATTTACTGGAATTTTACCAAACTTGGTCCAAGTATGAAGTATGATGGGGCAATTAGTTGATTAGATTTTTGGTGAAATCGGCTAAAGGTCAAAGGTCAAGGTCAAATCATGAAATTTTATCCGTTTACGTGATAACTTAAGACTGGATGGAGCAAATTTCACCAAACTTTGTTGGAGGATGATGTATGATGGGACAATTACTTGATTAGTTTTTCAGTGAAATCGGACAGAGGTCAAAGGTCAAAGATCAAGGTCAAATCCTCAAATTTATCTGTTTACGTGATAACCCAAAACTGGATGAAGCAGCTTTCACCAAACTTGGTCCAAGGATGATGTATGATGGGACAATTAATTGAGTAGATTTAAGTGACATTGGCAAGAGGTCAAAGGTCAAAAGGTCAAGGTCAAATTCTACAAATGTTGCAATTTCCCCCATATCTATGCAATGCCCAAAGGTATTTTCTTGAAACTTGGTGTGGACATGTACTACTGCATAAAGATTCTCCAATGAGAGTTTCATGTCATAAGGTCAAAGGTCAAAAGGTCAAAGGTTAGGTGAAAGGTTGCAATATCACTTTTCTCGCAAATGGTTCAATGTATTTTCATGGAACTTGGTACATACGCATGTACTGTCTGGCAGGGATTCTCTAGGGAATTTAGGGGTCATGGGTCAATAGTCAGGGGTCAAGGTCAAGGTCAACTCCTCAAAATTTTACTATTTCCCTCATATACTAGTATATGCAATGCTTGCGTTATTAGTTTCAAAACTTAGTACATGCATTACCTAATGGAGATTCTCCAGGAAATTTCCAGCCTGAAGGTCAAAGTTCAAAGGTTAAGGGTCAAAGGCCAGGTTTCAATGCCCCCCCCCCCAAAAAAAAAAAAAAATATATATATATTTTGTACCGTTATCACACTCTTTCTTCATACCTTGGAAATTACTCAATGCATAAACTTCCCCAAAATTCCCCAAATATGTATACCTGCACTCTTAGAAAATTATGGCAAACCCAGTTCAAGACATTTCTGACAAACCTGTCATTTCAATATTTTGCCAGTTATGTGAAAGTGTCATGGATCACACATTGTGAAGACATTGTACTATACGCCTATTGGGAGAATCATGCATTATGGCGGAGGCATCAGTCGCCTTAGCGACATTTCTAGTTTTTTTTTTTTTTTTTTTGGGGGGGGGGGGGGAGGTGGTGACAGAGTACATGTTACTTTTTCAATTAGGTTACGCATTGTAATGCGTGTGTGTGTTCATTTGTTTTCGAATCAGAGTATACCATATATGATGTCAGTTTTGAAGCTACTAGGTGTTACAAAAAACATTTCCCACTTTTGATCGTTAATAGTTCAAAAACTACGTATCAGATAACACTGACATTGGTATGAACAATAGCTGAATAGTGTACAATTTTGTTGGCAGTAATTTAAGAATAAGAGCATAAATCAGTTTCGTTAAATTCAAGATTTATTTGCAAGTTAGGTTTCAGATTTTGCCCTATTTTCGACCCTCTGTACAAAATTTTCATTTTGCACAGGTGTCAATTGGTGCGTATGAGAGTGTGTGTTTAACACCCAGACAATGGTCCTGAACAATGGCCAGGATTGGAATGCTCTATTACATATTCATGAGAAATTCCACTATACAGTTAGTCTTTATTCATCCTGAAATGTAGTGTATGCAAGCACATGAAAACACCTGCTTACTTTTTCATGTGCATGCATTTTACCCTTTGCCATGAATTCAGACTAGTAGTGCCCAGGGCAATCCATCATGAATTATTAACAAAGCATTCATGTGCCTTGGAGCTAGAGACCAGAAGCCCAGTCAGCAGAGCTCTGAAAAGGTGGTATTCGTAGTATTCATGTCTATTGTTCAGGGTCATTGTAAGCACACACTCACACATACACATCATTGGTTCCTGTGTAAAGTTCAGTTTTGTACAAAGGGTTGAAATTTGACCAAAATCTGGAATTTAACTTTAAAATTAATCATGGATTTAATGAAACTGATTCATGCTCTCATATTCAAATCACCTCCAAATAAATTGTACACTATTCAGCTATTGCTCATATCAATGACAGCGCTATCTGATGTATAGTTTTCGAATTATTAAGGATCAAAAGTGGGAAATGATTTTTGTAACACCTAGTATAAACTGATTTTTGTGCAGTGTTGAGTTGTCACTTTAAGTTACTTTTGAAGAGAACCAGTTTGTTTGGGCTTTTGTAAAATTCAGCAAAGGGATGTCCAGTATGTCTGGATGTCAGGATGTCTGTCAGGTGTTGTTTTCTCTGACCTTTCCCCTTTCTGCCTTTTTCTGTGTGCCTGTGAACAGTGAGGGGGTGATTACACCAATGGCTGTTGGACAAGATGGTCGCCTTGTCTCAATGGAGGAGATGCTACACCGGGCACAGATCAGTGACCACAGAGATACAGCAGCAGACAATACTGACTAGGCCAGACTTCTTGGGTCAGCATCAATAACATCCCACCCCAAGGAGGCAATGAAGCAGTACTCCCTATTCCATGTCTCCAAATACTGTATACGCCATATATTTGGCAGGGTTTTTATTTTTGTGAATTATGGGAATAGGGTGTTATTCACGAATTAGATAATATGCAAAAATATTACCTCTGATCCCATCATGATGCGACCTACACATGTACATTTCTTCAGCCATTGCTGTACTCCATGATCTCAAATTCAACCATTCGCTAGAATGTTGGAAAGTCCTGATTAGGAACAATTAGACTTCCTAAGTATATGGCGTATACAGTACTCCAAAGCTACATATTTTAATGTGACAGGAACTTGTAGGACTAGTCCGCGTACATTTTTTTTCCCAGATGAGGAATCACTCCTTGCAAAGTATTACAGGCAGTTGAGTCAGGTACAAACAGTTAGTTGTTCTGTTCTGTCACATTGACTAGAATACAAGCCCCAAGTCTAGATTATGTGAGTGAGACAGTTAAATAGAAAATGAAATGTTGCTTTAATTTTTATTAGAAAATGTAAGCACTTTAAGCTGTCTGAAAGTCAAATCTGCTCAATAGCAAAATGCTGTGTTATTGTAGCACTAGGAAGGATTTATACATATTAGATGATCACCAGGAAAAAATAAAAATAAAACAGTAGATTGAATGGTTAAGGTTGATGTTCCACAAATGCTGTAAAATGCACTGATGGATTCAATGTATTATGTCATTAGCATTTAAGCTTGACAATGTAAGTTTTTTACAGACAGCCAAATTTGTCAAGGGCTCTGGGTGAAAAGCTCCTACTTCACTCTGACTGCACCAATCGAGGTTTGTTTTAATGTAAATATTTATATAATGATATGTATAATTGTTGAGGGTGATAAGGTTTAATATCACATCCTGTTAATCACTGCTGATGCAGCAATGTTGTATCAAACATGACATAACAGGGCATGTGTACATGTCTGCTAGTAGGTAGGACAAAATTTTATGGCAATCTGGTGATTAGCATTTAGGGATAAATTCTGAATATCACAATTAGTCCTATAAACTGACAAATTACACTCTGGTATATTTGACATCTTCTTTAAAGTTTGTAGACTATTGTTACATTACAGAATTTTTGCAAAATGTAATTTGATCAGTATTAGGCCAAAATATACTTGTGGTAAACATGGCATATTGATTACCCATTTGTTAGCCATCCGTCAAGATTATTAAATGTCAGATATTTCAACACATCTTGTAAGATAAAAAGTTTATCATCTGAAATATTGTCTTCTACACAAGCTCATTTTTATTTGATTTATCCATTTATTATCATTAATATTTATTTATTTATTTATTTTTTACACAGGGTAATACTACAGAGATTGGATATTAAAGGAGAGTTTATATATCCTTTGTTAAGCATAAGACTGCAAGTAAATTTTATTGTGATCTCTTGGTTGATACTCTCACAGAAATCAGAGTTTTATAATTAAAAGATTTGTCTTGAAGTGGTTTAAGAAAACATTTACATAATTTTCTCCATTTTCATCAATGTCAGGATGTCATCCAAATAACTTGCTACTAACTTCCCATGAACAGTTTTTACATTTTTTCAAGGCAGTATAACAATAAACAATACCAGATATCCATAGTCATCTTCGTCGAAAGGGAATCAAGGTGTGTGCCTGTAGATCAACTTATGTTTCACAACTTGCAATTTGATTCTCAGCAGGTTTTTTTTTTTTCTCTCTCTAGATTATAGTTATGGTGCCTCCATGAATTTCTACCAGAGACATATCTTTCAGATGTGTGATGATTGGTATCTGTTTGAGCATGACTACTTCTTGCTTTCACAATAATTGGAACTAAACTTGATACAATTCAGAAGCATGGGATGGTATTCAGTATTATCTAGTGCAGCTTGAAGCTGTGGTGACACAATGCCCTTGCAAGATTTTGTGGAGATCTATTGAAGGTACATGTATGAGGAGAAAATGGAAGAGAAACTGATTGGATAGGTCAAAATGAGTTAATTAAAATACTATGGGGCATATACACTTATGTCAGCACCATGAAGTTAAATTTCATAGTATCTGAACAATCAATGAGAATTGACACTGCCTTGATCAATGGCAATAAGCAAACATTTTTTGTATTGATATACAACTGATATATTAAGGAAAAGTCCTCAATGACATGCTGCAGGAAAAAGAAGCAGTTTCTTACAATACCATAGTTTACATGTATTCATACAAAGTTAAAAATCTAATGTTCTCCATAATACACTTATCTATGATCTCTCTTACTACAAAGTGCATATACATAACGTGACGTCACTTTCTTTTCTTTTTCAGTGGTTTGAAATGATCCACGAAACATTGTCTGAAAATTTCATGCCGCATGTTAGTTGCTCAACAGTTATTAGTTATAGGGGGCAGTGTGACAGGAAGTGAATTTCATGATCCATTCCCTGCCATGACATAGTGTGTATAGTGAATTTCTGGATTCATTCCTTGCCATAATATTCTGTGTATCCAGGTGTCATTTGTTCTTGTAGAGGAGGCTTTGTCTTTGTCAGTTTGAAGAAGAAGTTTCTTGTGCTCCTATCCAGTGCAGCATCCCATGTGTATCATAAGATTGTAATGGCTGTACACAAACCCATAGAGAATTGTTCATGTTGTACGGCATCATGTCAAACTGTGTACATTGTAATTCAATGTAGATTAATGCATCAGTTTCTAGAAGGGAAAGAATAATCATATGTCATGTGAGATTACTTGAAATGCTTTGCAATAGATTGTAATTGTGGCCTTTTATTGTTGCGTGAACAATTGCTGTCTGTGAAACAGAGTAGTGTTAGTGATATATAGTGTGCTGCATGGCAATACATTGCTAAGCACCACTTCTTCTTCCAGGTCAAATATGTATTGGATCAACACTTTCCATGCATAAACAATACACTAATTAACAGTTCTTGATAGGACGGTGATAGTAGTCCCAATTGCATGGAGACTACAGGGTAGATTAAAAGATACCATTATCACCCAGGGCTCAAAGCTCTCATGGAGTTCTGAGAAACCACAAGAAGAGATGTTGCAAAGTTGCTTTGGTTTCATGCGTACAGAAAGGAGTCCACACTAGGTTCCGACCTGAAAATTGCTGAAAGGCTGAAGTATGTTTTATCTTACTACCAAAAAAAAAGAAAAAAAAAGAAGTGAAACAAACTTTTAGCTCACCAAAAGGCAGGACAAAAAGGCCTGTACGTGTGTCAATTGCAAAGATCTTCTCCAGATCCAGAAATAGTCCTACTAAGTTTAAGTATCATGTATTATGGTACAGATTGTAAATCGTTTGTGACAATAGCAGTGGTGGTCAAATTTATCCCCTAGGGAGGCAAGGCCCCCATGCCATACAACGGAGAGCCTTGAGAGCCCACTGAGAGACCCAAAATTGGCAAGATTTTTCACAGAGATCTCTGTTGGACAGTGAAGATTGCTGAACGTTCATGGAGAGTACCAGTAAGACTACTGAGAGACCAATCAAGATCTCAGATAGACTAGTCTTTCAATGGTCCCTCAATGATCTCTCAATTATCTTTCAGTAATCTTCTTCAAAAAATGTGGCAGTTCTTGAGAGATTGCTGAAAGATAATTGAATGACTAGTAGACCCTTGAGCGCTCATTGAGAGATTGCTGAAAGATAATTGAATGACTAGTAGACCTTGAGCGCTCATTGAGAGATAGCTGAAAGATTGCTGAAAGACCACTGAAGGACCATCTTCATGAAAGACTGCCACATACTATTTCAACAAAAATTGGAGACCATAGATTTACTGAAAGATCACTTGGGAATCAGGAAAGACCATGGAGATAATTGAAAGTCAGCTGAAAGATCATTCAGAGGTATGTCAATTTTTATGGTCTTTCAGAGGTCTTGCCCCTATGTGGAAAAGGGGTGTAACATTGGTAGGGCTGGATGATAAATCCCTGTTTCATCTTTATAAAAAACATCCATATTCAGTCTTGATAAAAAATGGTGGCATGGTCATAGTTGATCAGTGCTTGGAGGAGTCAAATTTTGTTTGAGCATTGGGGTGTACAAACTTGTTCAAATCTTGGAAATAGCACAGGAAAAGGGCCACAAAGTAATGTTTCAAAGACCTAAAGCGCTTGTGATAGCAAGCACCTTCTCTAGATCAAGTAGTACCTTGCAGTAGTATTGTTTGTAGATACAAACCATACCTATTAAGGAGAAATGATAATTTCCGGCACTTCGTTATGGGACTCCTGAGGAAATATGAACCCTTTCATCATTTCTTTTTTCTTTTTTTTTTCCAAAATGAATTCTGATCAGATTTGACAAGAAGCTTCCCTCTGGATAAGGAATGCAGATTCACTGTATTCAACAGGTTCATGTTGATCCCTATTGAGATTAGGGTTAATTTGCTGTGTGCCAAAACACTCAATATTTCAGAAAGGTGTCCAGTAGAACAGGAAAGGTGGTCTGGGTGTAGCTTTGATTCTCCAGTTAAAGAATAACACATTGTTATTGTAGGGCTCATGAAGAGGTTGTAAACAATGTAGTCATTGATACACTCTCAGGGGCAACCACAAGGGGCTGCAGCAGGAAAGAGGTATGTTCACTATGGGCAGAACTAGTAAACACCTGTTAATGACTTGTGGAACTTTCCAAGCTGTATCCCAGACTTAAGTAACCATTTACTATCATGGCTATAATTGAAGGTGCTAATTCTGGTTAGATTGGGGAGATATAGAGAGATGGAGAGAGCGAGAGAGAGAGAGAGTGAGAGAGAGAGAGAGAGAGAGAGAGAGAGAGAGAGAGTGAGAGAGGAAGAGGAATAGGAATGAAAGGAAACATTTGTACAATTTGAGCAGATATATTGTAAATAAGTGATGATCAAGCTATCGCCTGGAAGAACTGAATGACATCATGGGGACGTACAACAGAGTAATTGTTTTTTGAAGTTGTAATGATTAACTTTTGATTGTGACAATTTTCATTAAGAAAGAAGTTCATGTATCAGAGATATCTAATGCATGTCAACTTGGTCACCTGCCTTGGTTTGCTGAAATCATTTTCCCCAGCAATTTCCCCCCCCCCCAAAAAAAAATATAAAAAAATAAAAATAAAATAAAATGAATGAATAAAGGGAGATGGCTCAATGTAGATATGATATAGGAGAACACACTTCTTTTGTCTGGGATAGTGTGTCTTAGCATATTTGGACCATTTTGATATTTTTCATGCTGAATCTTAAAAAAAAAAGAAGAAAATTTGAAAGGAGTGACCATGCACATAATGAGGAATACATGTGCAACTCATTTGTCACATTGCCAGAATAAGGCAGTAATGTTTTTACAGTGGTCTAAGACCTGTGTTATAAATGTTTCTTCAAGTGTTCCAGTATGATTTCACACAAGATGTATTTTTTCTTGAACATTAAAGGTTATAATATCAATAAAGGCTAACATAAATTTCTTTCAAATGTAGTCTCACCAATGTCATATGCACTTATTCTTAAACCATGCAGTCCTGTGGAATTTTGTTGCATATCCTATATAGAAGGATTAGCTAGAACTCATTATATTTGCACAAAATCAGAAAAGAAGTATCGTTAAATAATTAAGAAATAACTTTAGTAAGTTCATTGATTGGTTCCAAAGTAAGCAGTTAATCTTTTAAAATGTGACAAAAACAAATAACTTAGCAACAAAGGGCACAATGATGATGTTTCTTTACTCTTCTTAATTAAACACTTAAACAATGAATAGTAAATAGTATAAAAAGATACACAAGCAAAAAACAGAAATGAGGTTTTAGGCCATGATGGGAGACGAAAGAATAATGCCATATACCCTGAAGTGAAGTGATAAGGCAGATATATAGTGTAAATTATCTTATTAACAACCATGTATCTGTTACCAAAATTTGAACTAAGCATTATTCCCATATAGTTTTGGTCAAATTTTTGATTGTCTGTAGTGACAAAGCACAATGTATAATTTGGCCCTTTCAAGGCTTGCAGCTGATAATGGGCTAGTGTTTAATTTCTTCTGAGCTGTCATGCATCTCCCCAATTAAAAAGAAATACACTGTAGTAGCAAAGGATTCTTGAATATTTCTCTCCCCTTTTTCACAAGTAAGATACCATTGCCCTTTGCCATGATGGGGTGTCAATGGGAAATCTAAATACTAATTAGTGAATATGCTGAATATGTAATTGTAGGAGTGGTATTAAAAGCTAATTCCCACTAGGAATCTTGAGAGTCGCATAAAGAAAGGCAGCAAATAAATTGTGATGTCTTACATGATATTGACCAATCTGTAGGCCCTACATTAAACATGTCTTTACATGTAAATTGATTTCTTTGACATCTCACAACGTGCAAACACTGGTGAAATAGAAATTACTTGAATGATAGTAAAGTATGATGAGTTCATATTTTGAATAGGCACGGTTTCCAATACAGTCTATCAAAAACACAAACAATCTGGATCTTCAATTAATATATTAAGTTATATGATATGTCTTTGATTATTTTCATGCTCAAAATGTCAGACTTTTTTTGGGAATAGTTATTAAGTAAATATGGTAATTCAGATTGATTTATATTTTGTTCTGAATATCATCTAGACTGACTCTTGATTTGTGCACTGGATATCCTGATTAGTGTCAGCCATCAGGAGGACTCTCATTCCATTATATTTATGCTGAGTTCAAATTCTGCTGGTTTCATCTGCCATTCTCTTGCAGCATGTAAAAAATAAGATGGAAAGTTATTTTTGCTAAATAAATGCATTGTTTTATTAGAAATCATAACTTGTATCAATTAAAGACCATATGACTAGTTTTACTATGTATTTTTGATATGCAAGGCAAGGCTTAATTTGAGCTCTTATGTTTGTATATGAAAAAAGCCTTTAGGCTTAACTCAATCAACATGCAAATTAACAGTGGTTATCTTTTGTTTACATTGTTCTCACCATGTGTACTGAATTTAGTGCAATATATTTGTGAATGGAATATATATTTTAACTTGTTTACTATTTGTTGCTCTTTATTGCAGCTGTAGGAATGTTGTGTACCTCATTCACTATCAGTTTCTTCCGTTCTACTCTTTTTCAGTCTATGCCAGAATATGCCAAAATATGTGTGCACTAGTGAATGTTATTTTTCATGTGTATTTTTGTGATTGAGGGGAAACTTATAGTAATACACTTGGTAATTTGTGAGGCTTTGCTATTAAAGAGTGCATATAAGTAGCTGTGGATGAGAGTAAATAACAGATCATCTTATTTCAAATGTCTTATAGAATAGTTACATGCTTATATTGCTGGTCATTTCATTTTTTCCCTGTAAAATGAACTACAATATATTATGAAAGTGGATATTTCTGCACAAGTATTTTTTTTTGCACTCAGTCAGGAAACATGAATTTTGTGTTTTTAATTCAATGGTAACAAAGCATTAAAAATTGGAACATATTGCAAGCAAAACTATTTGCATGCTTTTATTTTCATGCTAGCTTCTGGTTTTGTGAAATGCGCAAAAATTTCCACACTGCGAAAATTTCCACTTTTACAGTAAATGTCAAGTAGTAGATAGTGAAACAGTACACAGAAGGAAATGTTTTAGTGTAGATCCTGACAGATGAAGTAACCTGTAATACAACTTGTCCATTTATTCTTTCATTCTCATGCTGCTGTAGATTACAAATAAAGAAGATAGAGTTAGAAGAGTTAGACTTGGTCCCATGCATTCACAGAGCTGGTACATATATTAAAAAATGTTCATAGTGTGGCTGTGCATCTTCAGTGTAGGCTGTAAGTTTGAAATCCACATGATAAGGAATTTGTATCACTGATATGCTAGTCAAATATCCAGACTCTTATACAGCTATACTTAATTTTTCACACAAATTCATAGAAAATATATGAGATTCCTCATTAGAAGTTCACATTATGTGTGATTGAAGTGATCTGAGATATTCAAACTGCTCTAGGCTCGTGTTTAAATAGATCAGCATGGTAGGCACGGAACATGCACTGAAATCTCTGCCTTGCAAAGCTGCACTGTTAATGTATGGTGTTTTACCAGGCACAAGCTATTTTGGTGATCTATGACTTGGCCTATTACTTCTTTGTGTATTAATTGCCATTTAGTCTCAACCCATGTCTAATCCCATTTTGTCTACAACCAGTTTGGCTAATGACCATCTAGTCCAGTTGCCACTTAGGGGGTGTTGCAAGAAAGTCGAGTTGCAATTAATTGCAAATATCTATTGCAACTTTGCAATAGATAGATCTATTGCAACTTGCAATTAATTGCAAATTTGCAATGGATTTCAGGATTTGCAATAGATTTTGGGGAGTTGCAATTAATTGCAACTTTCTTGCAACACCCCCTTAGTCTCCTTACCAGTTGGTCTACTGATGGGCCATGCCCATTTTGTCTAATACTCAGTTTATTTGACAAAATGGGAAAAAATCTATGAGACAAAAAATGCAGTTAGACCATCTGGTCATTAGATGAAATGATAATTAGCCAGACTGGACATTAAACCAAGTGAGGATTAGACAAAAGGGACATTAGACAAAATTCATATATAGTAGACCAAATAAGTTTAGCCGCCGTGGTGTTAGACGAACTGGGAAGTAGACCATCTGACATTTGACCAAGTGGCAATAAACCACTGTTTTGACTTTCTATCTCTATGGCAGCAGTCACTGGTATACAAATAGTGAATAGTCATGAGTGCGATGGTACAAGATTTCGCACAACATGAAAGATAGAAGCACTCTATTTAGTGAGGTGAAGCCGAGTTGAATAGTGCACCTCATCTTTCACCGAGTGTGTAATCTTGTTCCATTGCATGAGTAAAGAGCACACACTATTTGTTTGATACAACACCTCGGACGTCAACAGATGTGGTCCTCACACATTTTTTGATTTAGTACAGAAATGGCAACCATTTTTTTTTTTTTGTGAAAGGGAAATGAGAAGCACAGTCACATTACATGAGAAGCCGCTTGGTTTAAGTTGTTTACAGTAAAATGAGTGGCAGGATGCATGCTTGTAAATGTTGAATGTGCATGGCAAACGTTTGTTTATTGTGACATCAGAGCCGTGCAATGGAACAAAAACTCTCAGTCGATCGTGAGTTTAACACAGGAGTCAAAGGAAATTGGCGCCGTCAGCCATGTGATATCGATTACACACAACTTGTATTGCTCACACAAAATTGCATGGCTGCTGGCAACAGCATACAGTGGTATATGTACTTTTAACTGTATGTCATGTCAAAATTGGATAGCTATGATCTTTTTACATGCAGGTGTTGTATAATGCCTGATAGCATTAACAGATATCCTATGGAGATCGAGATTTATGTTCATTCCTGCCATCTGAATTTTACCAGCAAATGTCATCCTTGACAGGAGAGGGCGAGGTTCATGCCTGCACAAATCTTGTAACATGGTAAGAGGTGATGTGGATACATTGGGCCATTTCTAGCCTTGGTATACACATGTCTGGTATTTAAGGCACTGGCCTATTTATTCTCACTTCATCTATCACATAACCTGTGTAGATACATATTAATGACATTTCATCAGTTTCTTGTTTATTCCCTTTCCACTCGAGTTGTTTTTTATGTCAACCATTTGTGGCTGTTACATTTGCCAAATACTGAGTGCTACTTACGTGGAATTACCATGCAGCCACTGGGCATTTCATATCTCTGCAACTCTGTTCATGAGAGCTTTGAACAGTGACAAAGATGACAGTCACTGTAAGATAATGAGTTTTTTACCCTTCCCTTTTGTGTGTACATAGTTTCCATCAGTTGAATATCAGTTTACTTTCCAGCAAGTAGGAACTACTCCATATTATGAAAAAAGGTGATACTAAACTTGTGTTGATGCAAGTTTAGGTATGTGAATGTAGCAACCACTCATTGATTTTTGCGACCCTCTTCCTTTTCATGTTTAAATCACACACATCACTGTATTAGAAGTGGAGACTGTTTTCTCTGTATTTTTTCACATGAGGATTAAGTTACATTGGTTAGTCTCTTCTCTGTTGCTTTTAATCATAGATCCAGTTAATGAATGTTTGAACTCTTTATGTGCCACGTTCGCATGTCTGACTCAGTCGACGGCGTGCCAACTTAGCATATTCTGCTCAAACGCAAATGCCAAATGCCGCTGTACAATGAAAACGTTTCTCGCGCTTTCGTTCCTCTCACATATAGCTTGCATTTCATGTAGTGATTGACTATCAAGAGGTGTTCTCTACTGGATTTGAGAGTAATTTCTATGTTTCTGTCACTGTTTTGTGTGCAAAAGTCATGCCTTTGCAGTAATGTAGCTACTGGTCATGTGAAAGGAAAACAATCAGATTTGTCTTACAATAATACATCAAAGCAAAGCTTGGCATTTTCTCTACAACTTTACTCACAGTTTGCCCCAGCTCAATAGAAATCTAAAGAAGTTACATAGACTTGAAAAACAGAATGTTTTCTCAAAGCATGAAATCGTTAGTGTCTAAAAATAATGTGGCACAAAGGGGGTTTCCACCATGGCACATGAAGAGTTAATTATGACAATTATATGAAGTTTCTTCTTGTATAAGAAATTATTTTTTTCTTTTCGTTAGAGAAAGTTCTTTGATGACACAAAAATGTGCTGCCCATTTTTTTTTTTTTTTTTTTTTTTTAATCTGGCTAATTTCTCTCCTCAACATCTGTTGTTTTGCTGCCCCTCCTTGGTATATAACTAGTTTAAAGTCATGTTCTGTGAAACCAAACTTGTTATGCCACTTATGGAGTAGTCATGCTTGTGGCTGAAGAATGACAATAAGATGACATTTACAAAAGTGTTAGCTTTCGTGAGAATAATAAGATTTAAAAAAAAAATTCTAATGAACAATGATTTGCTCATGTCTAAATGGTGATCTTCCTGACCATTGTAAAGAATGCCTCTTCAAAAAGAAAAAGAAAAGGAAACTGACCACTTTGAACATTCCACATTGTCATGTAAAAATATGCAGATGTGAATACAGAAATGAAGTGTATACAGAAATGTTTTTTTTTTTCTGACATTCTAGTTCACTTTAGATTTTTTAAATGGTCATCTATCTTGTATTTCCTCCTTATTTCCATGTCTCTTTCAGTTGGGATGAGTAAAATTACCCCAATGTTGAAAGAGCTATCTTTTTTTCCCAAGAAGTTTAGAAAATTTGTTCACTTACATACCTAGTTGTCACTACATTTCTTGTGTAACATGATCCCATACAAGTAGAGTCAACCTTGCTATTAAAGTCAAAAGCATGTGGACTGAAGAAATAGCTTCCACTTTTGAGAGAAAATTCAACTCTAATGAGGAATTAAAATCAACAGAATATAAAGAGAAGCGGACTAGTAAAGACCTTTGACTTGGGTGATTATTTGACTTATCGGCCGTAATCTGGCAGAACTCCCTAAGTTGATTTTGGTCGATTTTCAGGTTTTGAGTGTTTTGTTTTTCCTCATGCTCTTTCAAGTGGGCCAAAAAATAAGTTGTGATTCGGTACAGAAAGTATTTTTAGAAAGTACTTTTGGCAAAATTCCTAAGGAGAGAGGGCAGTTAATCTGGCAGAACTGCGTAAGGCGAGATACGAAATGAATTTTCCGATGTTAATCAGGCAGAACTGCGCAAGTCGACTTACGACAACGCTTGGACCATGCAAGATGTTTCTGCATTCTGCATGGACATGGCATATCCTGACATGCGCGTGCGCGGCCTTGGTAGCGACGAACACGCTGCGCGTTGTTTTGAAGTTAACCATGCAGCAGTACAGTACAGTACAGACGTGATGACAGTCACGCTAAAGCAATGGATCTAAAAGCAATGACCCTCAACTCTTGGGGGATATTGCCACTTTCTTTCCCTTCGTAGACTGGCAGGCTTCAAAACAGGTCAATATGCGGTATGCCTTACTGTTAAGTTTTGTTACAAGCTAGGGTTTTTTAAGCCTAGAGCATTTCTAGATCTAACAAATGTTATAGTTTTCATCTTGTCTGACATCATGCTCCAGTCAACTTTAGGCCTAGATCTAGGGTCTACTTAGCACTGCAGCACTTGTCCATTGTTAGTGTACGTGAAATCAATCAATGTACTGTGCGGTAGGTCAGGCAAACAACAATATCTGTAATCCATAGCTTCTCATTGTGTTTTTCATTGTAATAAGCGGTTAGTTGTCTTGGGTCTATGAGATTGATCTCGAGAAGTTTAATGGATATCTAGGATACCGTCCATAACAATGGCATTTTCGATCCAATCCTAAAGATGTCAGAAATTGGCCAACACCAACGCTTTTACAAGTTCACTTTCTGTACCGGTACCGGTAGACTGGAGTTCACTAGGATTTAGGAAGATCTCATCATGCCGTTAGGCTGAATCGCCGGTTCTTCTGTTATACTTAGTTTTCTATTTAAGCCTGTAATATAAAGAATCTAGAATCTACAGGATAAAAGCTAAATTATAACCATAGATCTAAAAGACCTAGATCTGTGATCCATATGGCAGGTAGGTTAGGCAGGTTAGGCCTTACATTGTTGTTAGATCTACTTTCATTAGTACTAGATCCCCAATAGACAGGCTAGCTCTAGATTTAGACCCTACCTAGTCTAGATGTAGATCTAGAGTCAAGACTAGATACTAATTTTCATTGATTTTAGTCTGTTAATGGTGCCCAAATATAGACATCTGGGTGTAACACTAATTAGACCTAGTGTAGACGATCTAGTAGAAAGAGTTCTAGAGTTCTAGTATGCTGTAGGCCTGCGTAGAGAGTAGAACACAACAACTAGGGCCTACCCTAAGTAGTACTGTAGTAGGATTGGCTAGTACAGTAGAAACTCTACTGCACAAACGAGACCTCGGGTCTATTTTCTATTTCTAATAGAGCTGTAAATAAACCTTGATATGTTAGTCAGGCCTAGTATTCTTCAGTTTAAATAGAGTTTAGGCCTACACATAGGGTCTAGGCCTACTCTTATGTTTGGGCATAGAGTAGGAACGATGAGATCTGTATCGTATGCATATCCCTCTACCGCTCTACTAGTCTCTAGATAGTCTAGTGTAACGTTAGGCCTGAATAGACTACATATTTATGGTGTAGATGGTCTATAACGTAGTACTTGTAGTCTTGATGAACATATACCGTCACATCTAGTCTAATATCATTCTTAATCCAAACGTAATGCTTCATGAGATCGACAGTAACCCAAGTTCCTGTAGCAGCCAGGCTTTTGATGTAGCGGTACTTCTCGTGCCACTAAATAAGACTGAAACAGAATACATAAGGACAATATTTGGGGAAAACATAAGGACAATATTTGGGGAAAACAAGTTATTTTCCACATACGATTGAATGGATAAAATGAAATTAAATGTGAATCAGTAATGATGACTTTATATAAGTTCTGCCAGATTATGATCGCAAAAATTTGGCGGAGATTAATCTGGCAGAACTGTGTAAGTTTTTAAAATTGTTTATTTTTAGTACTAAAAAAGGTCAAATTGTCATTTTTTTTTTTTGCTGGAAATCAATTCTTTAGACCAATTATGACCAAGAAAAGAAGAAAAATGCAACTCATCGCATTCCAGTTTAGAAAGGTGTAACATTGAATCTTTAAAGCCAATTTTTGGTGTAATGGGTTAAAGGAGATACGCAGTTCTGCCAGATTATGGCCGTTATGCGAAGTTGACTTGAGCAAGGTCGACTGTATGAAGGTATAGCTTCACACACAGTATTGCTGATGTAATTCAATGGACACTGGACAGCCAGTAGTCAAAGGTTTATTGGCTGCAAGCCTTTTGGTGCCACTTGGTTTCACATTATTGAGACTACCATGAGGAGATCAGGCATGATTTGTGCACAAGTACATGTAGGATCAAAAGTGTACCGTATTCTTACGCATGGGAAAAACCATGTCTGTTATAAGTGCAGGGCTGCCAACTCTCACGCATTAAGCGTTAAGCATTGAGCGTGAGACTCACACAATTCAACCAATTTTTACTGTCTCACTCTGATAAATGAAATTTCACGCTAAACCCCCCAAATGGAATGTACATGACTACAAAAATAAATATATCTCTAAATTCTCTGATATTCCGAATATCGATATGCCCAAGCCCAAAATTTCGAGATTTTCCCACGCGGGTGTAAAGCTTAACCAATAATAATCGTTTTCGGTTCGTGCGCAAAGACGAGCTATTGGATTACGATTGGTTTCTATCACGTGAGCGTAGCTTGTACTTTTGGCAAATTACAGTACATGTATGGCTATGACGTGCTTTACATCGCTTTACATACACTGACTGTGTACATAGTACATACGTACATGTACGTACGGTCGCACAGCAGGCCGCCAGGAGGTCGCTCCACTCCCTCGCAGTGTCTCACGCCAAACTCTCACTCAAGGTTGGCAGCCCTGTAAGTGCACTGCAGAGCATATTGTACAGCTTAAAGGTGAATGCCCAGCCTGTGTAAAGTTGCAGCGCGGCCTTTTCAGTCGCTAGTGCATAAGAATCCAAATGGATAAATATAGGCCATGTGTATGGATACAAAGTGTGAAAATGCAGGAGAGCAACACAAAGCAGTAAAGCCTCTAGAGGATGATATGTGTATACTAAATGTGAGCTCAATGTGTACCGTGATGCCTATCACCAATAGATAGTAATGAATGTCCAGTTTGTACATTATGAATGTGAGCTCAATGTGTACCGTAATGCCTATCACCAATAGATAGTAATGAATGTCCAGTTTGTACATTACATTGTGTAGACATGCAACTTACTTAGGCCTGTTGAATAAAAAACACTTTCACAATTCTGCACATCTGTAAGCTGTCCCTCTGCAAGTGCTTATGTGGTCTGAAGTCCTTGTCTTGTAAGGCACCCAGTATTTTAGGTCATAGATATCAATCAGTTGACAGATGATACAGTTCAACTACCGCATCTAACACATTGACCGTTTAAGATTGTAGTATGCGATAAATGAAAGTCTGCTGCATTCTTGGAGAGAACAGTTCAAGCCTTTTCCTTGCCAAAGTGGATTGATAGGCAGATCTCAAATTTTCCCTGGTCATGCCAATGTCAAATACCTCGTAGCTGGTCATGCAGAATAGTATTACTTTTTATGGAAAAGAGATGATACACATGGACCTCTGAAAGGTACACAGTAAAACATCTCTACACTTTGCAGTCATCTCACAAAATACAGAGGACAGAAGAACTGCTCACAAAATCAAATGAATTCAAATCTTTTATTCCTCATTTTTTTCCTAGAGCACATTCAGAAATAGAGGGATAACATTTTATCATGTTACGAGAAATAAAAAAACATACTCTAATGTAACTCATAATGTGAAAATTCAATTGACATTTAAAGTCATAATGTATTCAGCTTAAGGCCGAGTGACCGAGAGGCATGGAAATTTATGGCAGTAACCTCCATACCTGAAGAAACAGTGTGTATTGGACAGAAGAAAGCTCACAGTATTAACTTCATTGAGCAAGCGATTCCAACTATTGTCACACTGTAATCTATGGGCAAATGTGTGCAGCTAAAATTTCGCTCAAAGGCACTTCAATAACTCAAGATACATGACAGTCTACACCACTGCCGCATTGTCAAACTTAACTCTGCAATTTGACAATAGAGTGGTACAACTACAGCCGTACTACTAAGAGAAACTGCAATTCTTTTTTATTATTAAAAAAAAAAAATAATTAGAAATTGTCTATTCAAAACTTGGCACTAAGCCAGCAGGAGGAATCACAGGGATACACAATGCATTGTGGGATAAGTATTATAAGCTCACCTAGGAGTCAAAGACTCGAGTGAGCTACAACCTGTATTGTCATCACTCATCATCCGCAGTGCATAAAGTTTTTACATTTTCATATTTTTCATGAAAACTCCACGACGGATTTCCACCAAACTTGGCAGGAAGCACCCGTAGGGGAATGGGATCTCATTTTATTTGAATGGGCATCATGCTCCCCTGGGGGCTCTTAGGCGAGGTGCAAACCCCCAAATTAAGGAATCTTTAAAGATCTTCTCTAGAGTCAAAAGTGATAGAGCCAATTTAACAGTGTAAGTGAGTACATTGGTGACTAGTTTCAAGGTTGTTCTGGGGGTGCCCCCCGGGGTCCAAATTCTACATTTTTATCTTCTTCTTGAAGATGATTGGTCAAATTTCCACCAAACTTGGCAGGTATCGTCACTAGAGTGATAGATTATATTTGTACAAATGGGCACTGCTTCCCATTTGGGGATCCCAGGGGCAAAATGCCCCATGTGTGTGTGTGTGTGTGTGTGTGTTGGGGGGGGGGGGGGGGGGGACAAAACCTCCAAATGAAGAAATCTTACAAATCTCTCAAACCTTAAGTGATAAGCTACATGTAAGTGCTATAAGTGAGTAGATTGGCAATTGCAGTTTCAAGTTTGTTCACACAGATCAGGGGATGTGTCGGGTTGGGGAGGGGCACCAAATTTGGGCCCAATTTTCACATTTCTTCTTGAATATGGATAGTTAGATTTTCACCAAACTTGGTAGGTATTATTGCTAAGGTGAAAGAATACATATCTGTACAAATGGGTACCATGGGGCCCCCCAGGGGCACAATGCGGGGGGGGGGGGGGGGGGGGGGTTAAGTCCCCAAATTAAGGAACCATTACAAATTTTTTTCTCTAGAACCATAAGTAATGAGCTAAAAGTTAGTGTTATAAGTTGATTAGTCTATAGTTTCAAGTTTGTTCTTAGCAGAATGTGGGTGGGGAGAGGACCACACTGGGGCCTAATTTTCACATTTTCATCTTCTTTAAATACCGGTACATGTTTAAATTTGTCACAAAACTTGGCAGGCAGTATTGTAGCACTAGGGTGATTGTTCTTGCATGAATGGATACCCCCCCACACACACCAGGGGACCCCAGAACCCCCAATTTATGGCACAGTTTACATCCAGGGGTTGCCTTATAAGGACCAGGACCGGATGAGAAGACAGTTCTTATACTTTGATCTTCTTTTTGAAAATGCATGATCAGACTTTCTACATACTTGGCAGATATTTTTGCCAATGTAGTAGAATATATACAAATGGACTCTATGCCCCTGGAGGCCCTCCTCACAGCTGCCCTCCCTCCCATGTTTGATATGTTCTTAGGTAATAGTCTGCAAAAATACATGGAAGGCAAACTTGCGATACTCAGATGAATGCAAGACTCCTAGCTCTCTTGTTACAATTCCACATCTGTATGAGATTTCAGTCACAACTAATGATCACAGAATTTATACATCAATACACAAAGCCAATGCAAAGCAATATTACAAATGTATACTGCTTCCAGGTTGAGGTGTGTGCATGCACTGAGTTTTTAGTTCCCTGAATTGGGGAGCTAGATAAAATTAAAGCTACTACTATTACATGTAGTCGTGTATTTTTATTTAGCATTACTACCGGTATGATGTCTGGAGCAACCATCTGGCCTCAAAATGATCAAATCTTGTGGATGCACTCATATTGTGGGATTTTATACAGAGTATGCCACACTGATAGGAGTTTCATCCCCCCTCCACTGGTTGAAGCCCTCTAATCCTCCAAATATCTAACCCTGTCTATTGTAAGCAACAAGAAATCATGGTGTCTGTCCAACAATATTGATTTCATGTGTGATAATTTCGAACACTTGCAATCTCCATGTACATATTCACATCATCACAACGACAAGTCATGACATGTTCAGAAATCACTTCTTTCACCTGAAGAGGTCAGAAGTCTGAGGTCATCATTTCATTCCAAACTGCTACAATACATGTATTTCAAAAATGAAGGCGATGGCATCAAGAATAACATTCTTCCTACAGCCATAGGTATCAGACGGCTTTGCTGATAACACTATCACATAGAATAAGATTAAATGTTTTCCAACCTTCTTTTTGCACCAATGTACACTTACAATGGTCTATACATTGTCAGTTTAGTAGAGTGTGGCAGTTGGCGATATGACTCAATTTCTAAACAAACTCAACCCAACGCAAATACATATATATGAGCAAAACATGCACACAATAGAATATACAGTCCATTCAAACCTGTTATTTTGTTCAGAGCTCCATGATTCTGATGCAGATTCAGAGTGAAAGTTGCACCTAGCATGTATCAGAATGAATAATTATTAATAGTCTGTAATGTGACTAACAAAGTTAATTGAATATCATATACAAAGACAGTCATGTCAACATGATGGTACACAACTACAGTATTTCTTGAGATAGCCAGAACATGGCAATGTATACCTACTGTCAAACAATGCCTTGAATACAACTTTCACCAAGTAGACTACTGTCAGTGCACTGAATCAAACTGCCAACATGAAGTTTGCCTCTTGCTGCTTTTGAGAGCAGATCTAATTCAGATTTATGATGGTACTCCATTAATACCTCCTTGAAGAGTTTCTTCTCCATATTGTGAAACAAATTATATTTCTGCAATTTTGTATACCCAAAGCTGCAACAGACTTTGTGATCACTTTCATGTGCATACCAAAGGTGTTATGAATGTCAAATGCCTTCAGCCAGTAAAGATGCATTCTGTAAAGATTATCATGGCCACAAAATTAGCATAAAATAGGGGGACTCTTATGTACATGAATATTAAGGCCGCACAAGATCTTTGCCATGATTTTATAGAATCATACGTGTATTAGCACCCATTTTCTTCTCAAACAACAAAAGCGTAGTATTATATCTTTCCACAAGAGAAAACTGTGCATCTATACCACTTGCAAACAAATGTACATGCTACTAAGACTCTGAGTCTTGATCAACATTTTCAAATAGAAAAAGAAAAGAGGAATAAACTGTACCATTCAATGTTTGTGTAGACACAGGAGTACACGCTATTGATCCATTAATCCTATTCTTGTCCTGACTCTAACCTACAGTACCCACACTCATCCTTGTACTGACCTGATTCTCACTACTCACACTGAAGATGTTCTCGATGTTCCATTTCTTTACATTGAACACCCCACTGCCTATTGTCAGATACTCATGAAACATTGAAACATTACTCTTGCAACAAATTTTTGGTTTGGGTACTCAACAAAGTTGCATCATGAAAGAAATGTGTCTCCCACATGTAAAAAATCCCACTGCAGTACAGTTTAGGACAGACACATATAAAAAGCAAACAAAAAGAAAGCAGGAAGCACTCCTCAACCTTGCATGTAGCTGCTTGAATAAACTTCATATGGATAAAAACACACACTTGACTGCTAATAACCCTCACATTCTTGTAACAGCACAACACAATAGAATGTCAAAATGACCATGGAATTGATATGCAGGCCACCAGGTTCCCCTATGGAACAGGTTAATGAAAATAAGGTTTATTAATTGAGAATTAAGGGTTTCTGGGACGAACACTACAAGGGCATTTGCAAATGCGTTTTGATAGTGGGTATTGAAAAGCATTTAAAACACGGGAAAGTCAATATAGACCTTTTATCGTTTACTTTAACTCTTAACGTGCCATGGTCGCCGAACGGTGACCTTAGTCCTGACACGCCATGGTCGTCGATCGGCGACTAAGAAGAGCGCAAAAAACATTGTTCATTTAAGTTCTTGTGGTACCATATAATGCGTTACACCAGGAAACTGCCACTGATATGTACTGGTAGCTGATTAGCACAGCCATCGTTTCCACTAAAAATATGAGTATACTTATATAGGAAAATTTTGAGTAAATACATGATTTTTCAGCTAGATGTATTTTTTTTTCTCGTCGGGAAAATCTGCAGAGAGCGCCCTGTGAGCTGTGTATAGATCAAAATTCTCATTGATAAACCACGCATGTGTATATGCTATTGAATCTGCGTGTGTTGTCTATGCATATCCACTCGCATTGTTCTGGTTGGGTGCTCTCCCGAGGGAGCGGCTTTTATTTTGTCACTCAAAGAGGGTCAAGCTTTCGTTCGTCGGTCAAGTCTTTCGTCCTTTTGTCTTGGTGAACTTCACTAATCGTCCCCATGCTAGCATATACAAAAGAAGTACACGCTTTTGTTCTTGTCTATGCACATGTACAGTAGACGGAAAATAGACCTGTAAACCAAGGAATTGTGTGAGCACAAACCCCTCATGGACAGAGGCCTGCTAATTTCAATAGAGTATGCCCGACCTCAGTATAATTATAGAGACAAAAGAAGGATTAGTAGGTGCAGTACCGTGCTTGCTTCTCAAGTGGACAAAAGACACTCTTCCAGGACCCGGGATTTACTTTAGTTTCAAATACAGGATCTGGGACTAAAGGACTCAGATTTGGGAATGAATTACCGAGGCAGAAAAAGAAATTGAAAAGACAAAATGAATTGCCAATATCTTTGGAATTATACAACTCTAGAAGACAAATTTGTTATCATTTGAAAGAGGAAATGTAGCTCTAAAACTTTCTCATAGAGTCAAGAGAGTGTTCTATTGAAGAAAAATCACAACTGACTCTTTCTTTCCATACTACACTAAAAATTTATATATTTTTTTTAATGATATCGACTATTTCTGCAATATTTCAGGTTCAGATAGATATTACAGCAAACTGACTACATGACACGAAAAAACAATCATTTCTTGATATTTGTTGTGTAGAACCCAATTCAAAACAGTCAATAGTTTCAAAGATGTGGCAGTTTTAAATTACATTGTCAATCCAGTTCGCAAACTTTCTGGCGTTGGGTAAAAACGTCTGGCATGTTTGGGGTTTTGGGTCTGGCACATTAAGAGTTAATAATTGTTTTTTATTACAACGAAACTTCAAGTTGGAGGCAAATTTCGCCATTATAGCTCAGTCCGTAGAGCGCCGGGCTAGCAATCCGGAGGTTTAGGGTTCTAATCCCAATGGAATCACATTTTCTTTGCTCATTTTTTCCACTAAAATAAGGTTTATCTATTTACACAGCAATACAAAGGAGTTCTTTACAGCCAAAAACAGCAAACTGACAGAGACATTATTGTAAGACTTCCAATTTTTTTTTCAAGATTTCTCTTCACAGTAAGTTTAGACAAGATGATCTATTCAGTTTCTTGTCTATTCATATTGAAATTCCTGACATTTCTTTTTTATTAGGCTATGTTTCTTAAAACAAAACAAGACATTTGATTTGTCCAACATGAAAATATTTGCATAATTTATGTGTTACTTACATGGTATAAGCAACATTCTGTTTCATGTCCTAGATTAGACATCAACCTTGTGTTAAATGTATACAATCAACAACAAGAAATTGGATCAGTTTTGTCTCAGATATGGTTTTATGAGAAAGAAAAAAAAAAACTGGCAAGGATCTCTTGCTCTATCCAACATTTTCAACAAAATGTTGAGTCTTATTCAACAAACAACAATAATAACAACAACAAGAAAGTAGATAATTCCACGCAGAAGTGAGAGGTGAGCAACATATTACCTGAACACAGAGTATTGTCTGTGTTTAGCAACATATAAGTATTGACAAGTACTCAAGATTCTGGGAAATTCAGAGAGAATAGTATATTTCACAATCCTCTCTGAATATGGAAGTAACCCTATTTGAATCAATGCTTGAAATACCGGTACCAAATATTGCCAAGGCCAAGAAGTAGGGTATTAACTTTCTTTCATTTTAATATGGAGAATTTCAGGAATATGGTATATTTGCTTCATATCACATGAAGAGACACCAAATCACACTATCAACATCATCAAGCATTTTATCAGTTCAATGTACACCATGTTTTAGGGTAAGTGCAAAACCAGGATGATGCACAGTTGTGTATGTGCATGTAAAACTTGCCAGTACAATTGGCAATTCAGATGGTGGCTGAATAGGCAGAATTTAAGTGCGTGTGTGAGGATACTGCTAAGTAATATTGAATTACTTCATCATGAAACATACCCCACATATGAAAAATGAGGGACAAAAACAGAAGTGCGATTACATTGTAGGTCGCTAATCTCATCAAATTTCAAACCACAGTACTATAAGAAAGTACTTTCATATCATGTGCCAACAACAACACAGTTGTTAGATTCGTGAAATAGCTTTCATAGTAGATTTGATTCTCTACACAATTCTATCATAGCTTCAATCAATTATTACATAAGACATCAGTTGTGGTGTGCTATCACACCACCAAAGTTTACACTCCTGGAAAAACAGCACAAATTGCACATTTCCTAACCATGCTCTGTTGGATATCACTCCACACCTTCACTGGCAGAATATAAGGCATAGTTCAGATGACATCTTTACATATAATAACAAGAGAAAGCACAATTACAGGCATACACACTGTTAAATATTCTATCCTCTTTTCACACTGAAAAATAATTCTACATCTTCCTATGCTCCACAGAAATATTCAAAATACAGAACTCTTCCCATCCAGCAAGCCTGTTTTGGTGTACTAGTATGCCTTGCTAAGAATACATTGTAAAACACTCAGAATTACTTGAAAGTCATGTGATTTCAGCTGCATACGTGTTGATGCATTCAGGTGAGCATTGCCAATGCCTCAGCATCAACTGTCTGATGAGTCATCCTCTGAGCTTTCACTATATGACGTCTCACTACTATCTGATGACACAACTGTCTTTGTGCGATACACATTGCTTGTTTTCCTGTTTCTACTGCTGATTGTTGGTAGCGTAACTGAGGACCGCTGACTTACTGAAGATTTTGATCTCTGATGCAAGGTTGGTTCCTTGATGGCATTGCTAGTAGATGCAGATCGCACCATTGAGTTTGCACGGTTGAGGCCATCTGGAGCAGTGTGGAGTCTGCGTGTGTTGCTGCCGTCTTGGTCACGCTGTAGATTTGTGAGTCGCTGCGGGCCTGAGTTCAGACTACCACCACTGATCCCATTTCCACTCAGGCTGTTGGTTTCGGGTGGTAATGACTCCTTTCTCTCCTGTTCTCGCTTTTCCTTCCTAGCCTCAGCTGCAGCTATCATTTCATCCTGGGAGTTGTCCAGAATTCAAACAGACAGCAAATAGCATACTAAATCATCATAATCATCATTGCTTAAGGTGACTTGGTTGAAGCCTTGATAAGACAGCAATCAATGCATTCTACTTTGCTTCATATGCACTACCCACTAGTATTTCTATGCTTTCCACTCTACATATGGTACTTGTACTGAAACAGGCTCCTCCAATGATCAACATTTAATGATTGTATCCTTTTCTAGCTATTCACTAAATGAAGCTCTTGCTTTGATTTTCCAAGTACAGTACCAGCATTCAAACCATAGGAGTTTAAAAAAACTCATTTAATGTTTAAGATTTCATGAGTTTTAACAAACTCAATGATATTTAAGATTCCATGCAAGTTACCTGATCAGAGCATTGAACTATGCCACTAATATCTCCTTTAACGAGTCCTGAGTATACTCGGGCAAGTGTCTATGGGAAATATGTGTTGTAGAAAAATCAGCCCGTCCTCAATGGGTTAAAAATTAGATTTTTATCAATTGTCATCAGGGATCTCGCCAGCGTATATCACCCTTGTCGGCGCCGACAAGCGTGCGCTTCGAAGAAACAATTGCCGACAAGGGTGATACCACGTGTGAACTTGCTCGGACGAGCTAAGTTCTCGCCTTTTTTTCTCTTGACTATCTGGCTAGAAAAAAAGCTAGATGTTGAAAGGAGCAGCAGTTTACAAGCGCAAAAAGTTATCCACACAGTCACAGATCAAAACAACGCGACTCTACATAGCACACCATACACTCGCTCACTGACATGATCTGATTCGGGATACACACACACACAGCATGCAATTTGTGTGAAGTTGCACCTAGCCACATACAGCTGCCTGCATGCCTTGGCCCGCCACCCACCCCAGTACTCGCGTCTTGTGTGTACATGTGTATGCATGTGAGAGGGAGAGAGAGGACAAAAAGTGAGGGTCGGAGGCCGAGGGAGGCCGACACGTGCTCGCTTGTTGTCGGGTTACGCAAAAACAAACGATATGAAATGCATGCCCACCTCCGCCAAAGAAGGTTGTATTTTTTGCTGCTTTGGTTTGTTTGTTCGTTTGTCTGCCTGTCTATCTCTCTATTCGCAAAATAAGTCAAAATTTGGGAACAGATTAGGATGAAACAGTTGGTTGGTATAATGGCGCAAGGAACAAATGATTAATTTAGGTAGTGATCAGGATTACCGCCGGTATTCACCGCCAGGATCCAGGATTTAAAAAAAAAAATGTATTACTTTGTTTCGTATTTTTGAAAGGGTTTGTATCAATTCTTTTACGTTTAGGAAGCTGGCCATTGGCAATGACACGAAATTAGATGCGTTCAAAGCACTGCCGCAGAAAAAAAAAATACTTCCATCTTTTGTAAAAAAGAAGAAAAAAAAGTGCTCTGGAGTAAGCAAATGCATTTTTTTTTTTTTTTTGAGGGGGGGGGGGGTAGTTTCAGCGGGTTATTTTTTATTTAAAAAGCCATGCGTTCCATTGAGCCTTTTCACTTTCTAAGGATTCGTAAACGTCATTCGTGAATATTCCATTTTCCTTCTCCTGGCCGAAATTAGTAATTCTGTCATGATGGTCTTTCAAGTTCAACATACGTAATGCTCTACATGCTTCTGGCTTTGTTTATTATTATTAACAGAGTTAGGGGCCTGCATGGGCAGAAAATAAATGACTAATCATTCATGTTCGTCGCTGTTCCCAGCTGGTTTCCATGCTATTTACACGCTGTTTACGACCACTGAAGTAATGTGGGAGTACGCGCGGCATTCCTCTGTCTGACACCTGGCTTTCATGGAAACTTCCACAAGCCATGATATCAAGTTTCCCACTGCCTCTGGTCGTGTTTTTTGTTATTCTTCATTACGAACATTGACTTGCTTCAACTTGAAAAGAGTAGATAATTTGCTGCGAGCATGTGTTTCTTTTTTTTTTCTCACAGCGTCAGGAACCTTTCGTTTTGTTCATCGTCCGTGGCAGGGGTTCATGGGAGGAGAAAGATACGAATGACAGGGGAGAAAATAAACTGAAAGAAGGAATCATCTGTTAGAAAGCTGTCTTTGTCTTTTTTCTCTACACCAGCATCAGTTAACCCGTTGAGGACGGTTTGATTTTGCTACAACACGCATTTCCTATAGACACCTGCCCGAGTATACTCGGGACTCGTCCTCAAGGGGTTAATATCACCACCAAGGGGTTAATGTTTTGTTTTTGTTTTTTTCGGTGAGATAACTCAAAAAAGTTATGTGCGGACTTGAATTCAATTTTCTAGGAAATGGTGATAATGCAAGGAATAGTTTAATTTAGGTATAATGATCTGTAGATGGGCGGAGTTCTGATCCCTCTCTCTCCCCTCCCTCTCTTTTCTAGTTCATTACTGAAATATTTGTCCTCCATCACCGATATGACGTTTGCTCTCCTTTCCACTTCGTACTTCCATCCCTTCTCTGTCCCAATCACTGCAAATGTGTGAAAAATGAATGTGTGTGTGTGTGTGTGTGTGTGTTTATTCATTTTCTTTATCACGCTCTTGCTTCAAGGAGCTACGCTTTTCCCAAATAAAATTAATCATGGATACTGCACGCAGAGGCCCACTTTTTGACATGAACAACCAAACATTCTTTGCTTATTCATAATAGGTTTTTATGCAAAGTAATAGAGAATGTTTGGTTGTTCATGTAATGTCAAAAATATTATTTTGACATTTCATGCGCTTAACTGTCGAACATTTTCTTCTTTTTTCATTTACGGGAGAGAGCGAAATGTTATTCTCTTTAGCAATGTCAGCCTAGGCATACATATCATATTTGTGACTCAGTTTTGATTTTCGGTAACATATGAATTGTTCTCCTTCCAGATCAGTTCTTGATTTAGTGAAAGTTAACAATGTTTTTCACATTCACAAAAGACAGTTTGGTTAGCCAGTGTTCAGTTCACTGCCAGTGAAATTTCGGAATAAAGCGATGGCCCCAAAACGGTGTTACTCTGACGGTTCGTTCCTCCGAAAGAAATAATCATGATAGAACATTTTAAAAACTACATTCCTTATTCCGAAAGTTTGTTAATCGGAAAATAATAAAGAAACAATGTCCGTTAATTTCCAAACGAAATCAGTTTTGTCATTTCATACGTTCTGCCAGTGAAATTTCGGAATAAAACAGTTACAGTTTTCTTACCCTGTCTGAGGGTTCTTTACCCCGACAGAAAAAAAAAATAATGAAATAGTACTAGATTCTAAATTCTGAAGGTTAGTTAACCGAAAAATAATGAAGAAAAAATGTCCGTAAATTTCAAAACGAAATCAGTCTGTCATTTCGAACGTTCTGCCAGTGAAATTTCGTAATAAAACGACGGCACAAAACAGTTACAGTTTTCATACTCTGAGGGTTTGTTACTCCGACAGAAATAATGATAAAATAATACTAGATTCTTTATTCTGAAGGTTCATTAACAAAAAAAAATAAATAAAGAAAAAATGTCCGTAAATTTCAAAACGAATTCAATCAGTTTGTCATTCGAATGTTGTGACAGTGAAATTTCGGAATAAAAC
Source organism: Diadema setosum (assembly GCA_033980235.1). NCBI lineage: Eukaryota > Metazoa > Echinodermata > Echinoidea > Diadematoida > Diadematidae > Diadema > Diadema setosum. The sequence goes on along the minus strand of CM067071.1, from coordinate 23,027,665 downwards.
GACTGCCCCAAAACAGTTACAGTTTTTTTACTCTGAGCTTTCGTTACTCCGACAGAAATATAATGATAAAATAATGCTAGATTCTTTATTCTGAAGGTTCGTCAATCAAAAAATAATACAGAAAACAAAAAATGTCCGTTAATTTCACAACAAAATCAGTTTTGTTATTTCGAACGTTCTGCCAGTGAAATTTCGGAATAAAACGATGGCCCCAAAACAGTTACAGTTTTCTTTTACTCTGAAGGTTTGTTACTCTGAAAGAATAATGATGATAAAACACTTGGATTCGTAATTCTGAACGATCATTAATCGGAAAACGCTAAAGAAAAAAATGTTCGTTAATTTCAAAATGAAATCAGTTTTGTTATTTTGAACGTTCTGCCAGTGAAATGTCGGAATAAAACGACGGCTCCAAAACAGTTACCGTTTTCTTACTCTGAAGGTTCGTTACTCCGAAAAAATAATGATGATAAATAATACTATAGATTCTTAATCAGAAAATGATAAAGAAGAAATGTTTGTTTATTTCCAAATGAAATCAGTTTTGTTATTTCGAACGTTCTGCCAGCATAATTTCAGAATATAACGACAGCCCCAAAACGGTTACAGTTTTCTTACTCTGAGGGTTCGTTACTCTCAAAGAATAATGATAAACTAATACTCTAGATTCTTCATTCTGAATGATCGTTAATCGGAAAATGATAAAGAAGAAATGTTCATTTATTTCCAAACGAAATCAGCTTTGTTATTTCGAACGTTCTGCCAGTATAATTTCGGAATAAAACGACGGCCCCAAAACGGTTACAGTTTTCTTACTCTGAGGGTTCGTTACTCCGAAACAATAACGATGATACTAGATTCTTTTCTGAAGGTTCGTTGATCGGAAAATAATAAAGAAAAAATGTTTGTTAATCTCCAAACGAAATCAGTTTAGTTTATTTTGAACATTCATTTACAGTACAGACCTTTGCTATTGTTGTTTTCGATTAATGAACCTTCGAAGTACTCAGTAATGAATCGTTTCACTTTATGATTAAACAAACCTTCGAAATAACGACCATCACTCGTGTAATCAGGGAGGTACATTTTTGTATGATATCTCTTTGATGTCATGGCCAAACTACCGTAGTATACCCAGAAAGGAAAGTGCAACGATGTCCCGAAAGTTCTCGCTTCTCGCGCATCTGCATGCAGTAGGCCTACCACGTGGTCGAGCAAAAACACTAGACGGCGCGCATTGTTGCGATGCAGAGACGGCTAATATTGTCATACAGTGAAACAGGAAAGGCCTAAAAGAAAACGGAACCTTCACCATCGGCACCTACCTCTCTTTCATTTATTACTTACGAACTGCTGCCAACAAAAGGTATGGAGTTTCTGCATTGTTTCTGTGAGAATATGCCCCCACAATGCTCATTACATCTCTGTGAAAATGTCGCATTTAGTGGCATTTTAGCGGCGATTTATCTGTGTTGTATTGAAGGCTTCGCGTACCCGTACCCACCCCCAGAAAAGCGCTTATAAGTGCCGATATAAATATTAATCCCCGACAAGCGTGGAGAAATTCCTGGCGAGAACCCTGTGTCATCACCGTTGTCATCATCACATATTACATCATAATCCTCATCATCAGTAAGAACCTCACTTGTTTTCATCACCTTCATAATCTCTAGTCAAAATAAGTAAATCACCCTCACAGTCTCTACAATCATTCCTCACAACATAGTTTCAGTATCATCACAACTTCTCTGAATCCCAACCATACAAATCACCATCTTCAATACCATGACATTTATGATAATGATATGAAACATTTATATGGCGCTTACCACCAAAACGTTTCTAAGCCCTTTACAATTAACAAGAGAAACAAAGATGTTTCATCGACTCGTACAAATAATCAATAAATAACAAAATACATATATTGCTGATCAAATAAGTTATTAAAGTCATCCTTTCTTAGTGACTAATTCTCTCTACTAGAGAAGAGAAAACTATGTTGCCATACAAGTAGCTGACTCAAGTGGTCTCATTATCAACAAGCCTGATGCAAAAGAAAGAGATGCTATTCACCAATAAGCCATATATTGGCTCACTCTAATGCACCATAGTTTCTGCTTCTTGCCATGGTGGCAACTTATCTCACCACATCTATCTCAGACATTGAGGACATTTTGTTGGAGACATACCAGTGCGGCTTCATTCTCTCTTATGAGGTCCTCCATTGCCTTTTTCCAGCCAAGGATGCGAGCAAACTTCTGCACACACTCAACGAGGTCACCTGTGACAGCCAGGTCATTGGTGAATCGGCCATTCATGGCAGATGAGGAAGAGGAAGGGCGTACAAATGACCCTACAGCCTCCCTGTTGATCAGCACACGGGGGATAAATGGCCTTACTGAGTCCATGATTCCTGCAAATGGATATACCTGGCAAGGAAGAGAATAGATATTGGGTAGTGGAAAAGTTCCTTGTAATATACATACAGCATCCGTTTATTCTTTACATGGGTTCCGTCTTGTCTGCAGATTCTCCTTTGGACAGGCCATACCCTCATCTTTACTTCTTCCCACATCTTGCCTCATTTACCCTCACTTCACCATTTCTTACATATGAACTTTAATTTCATAACTTTTACTGTCATCCCCATCATTTACTTTTATTTCTCTTCTTTATACATCATTCTTTTACTTTCATTTTCTTTTATTTCCATTTATATTTTAGGAGGATTATTACAGTGATCAGAAATAGAAAAAAAAATATATGTGGGCAATTCCACGGTAACTAGGACACAGGTGCCAAAAATTCAAAATGATATTTGTTTCAAACACCATACATTTTCAGACAGTACTTGAGTTGAAGTTTTTAGAATCATTATGTTTTTCAATAAAAGCGGCCATTTTGATTTTCGAAATGGCTGCCAAAAGATGCCTATATCTCAATTGTGAAAAGAGTGTATTGTCGCATAACTTACTCTCTGTATATCCACTTTATTAGTACTCTAAACAACAATCTTTCATATGTATGCAGTTACCAGAGAAGTCTTTTACCACACGATAGAAAAAAAAGCTGGTAGCTTTAAAGAATTTGATAAAAACTGTTAATTACTCTGATAATGATGGATGTAACGTCAGTTACCAAAAACAAGGAATTTTTAAGTTTATTCATCAAAGGAAGGGAGCTGTATGATGTAACTTGGGATTTCTAATGTATGCCCATATGCCTTTATTTTAATACCAGAAATAAGGATACATGGCATACTGGAGAGTCAAAATGAACACTACAAAATGTGTAACGTCAGTTACCGAAACATCATACACGAGTATGTAACGTCAGTTACCATGACAGTAATTATAACTGAGGCAATTTTTTTGACTTTTGGCCATTTCAATACATCTGGGAAGTCAACTTACAACAAAGAGCAGCAATCCCTTTCATAGGAAATGATGTCATTACCATGGTTTGTCCATGGATATTTTTTTTTTATTTTATTTCTAAATTAATTTATTCGTTCATTTACCATGATTATCTTTTTTTTTGGGGGGGGGGGGGCTTGAGCTTTCGATTTTTGATTCAGCACAAGTTTAAGGTTAAATCATCTGGAAGTTTAGTTTGCCACATGCAGTATATGCACTCAAATTAGTACATTCCCAGACCTACGGGATGATAAAGCTACCAAAGTTTGTAGGCCTAATCAGGACATGATTGCATGTTAACCACATTTTCTATAAAAAAAAAAAAAAACCAAACAAACTTCTGCACAGCTGTATACCAACAGTTTAACAATCTTTAACAATGTTTGCTTTTGCTGGCATTTTTCTTTTTTTTTCAGGAAGCTTAGTCAAGTTTCTACTTCAGGGCAAATGCAAAAACAGATATTTCTTCTCTTGCACTTAAATGTGTGGTGTACTGTAGTTAACATGGCTCATCTTGTATTATGGTAGGTAAGGCATGTACTCATCATTGCTTGAAACTTAACACTGATGTTGCTCAAAGTGAGAGAGGATTTTATAGAGTTAAAAAAAAATGTTCATACAGTGTGTATTTGTTGATTACTTTATTCTATTCATGCAGGGACATTTTGTAATACAACACATGATAATTTTAAACAGGAAGAGCTTTTTATATTGATTTTAGTATTCTTTCGTTGCAAAGTCCGATTTCTTGGTATCTCGAATGTATTTGCAAGCCATGATATATCAGTGAAAAGTAAAAGAAACAAATTACTTCAAGCTAGGAATAAAACAATAATGCTCTTTTGACCAAAAAAGCATTTATTTTTCTTCTTCACAGAGAAATATTAAAAGTGCGACACTTTTCATTTAAATCAATTGATGATGAAGATCATCAGGAGTAAAATAAAGAAAAGAAGGAGAAATATATCACAATAGATTTCATACATATATATGCATATTTATGAGTTGATACATGTTTTTTTCCCCATGACCTGGAAGATATTTTGATATTTTTTTCAGGCACAAAAATATCCATGTTTTGTGTAGTACTACAAGGTATTATGGGTGGAGCACTCTATGTAGATAAAAACTTTCCTGTTCATTAAAAAACAAACAAACGAACAAAAAAGCCCTTAGTCATCACCATGTCAATATACAGCTGTATTTATACTTGGAACTGCTTAATCTATTTTTGGCTCTGTGTAATCATAAATGTTGACTAAAATTAAATCTTCAGACAAATGTCAAGAAATATCCTCTTGTGCATTTACAATGTACATTATTTTTGCCCAACTGTGCTATGGCATGGGGGGGGGGGGGTGCCCCCTAAGGGCCCACCCAATATTATTTGTGCTTTAGATTTTGTTTTAATTCGTTGTTGTAGTTGCCTGGGATTGTCAATGGTACATTGCAGCAGTATAATAACCTGTTAAATAAATTAGTTCTCTGTAAACCCCACGGCAAAGTATGTGTAACGTCAGTTACGTAACGTCAGTTACTGACATGTTTACCTTTAAGTTTTCATAGAACACAAAGAAAATGGACTACTGTTTCATTTCATTGTGTATTTATAACTGATGAACCAAGGTATGACTCCATATCAACCAAATCATTCTGAAAGGTCAGAATTATGAAATATCACATAGCTATTATCAATCATGATTTTGCATGTGTAAACCCTATGGAAAATGTAAGCGTAACGTCAGTAACCGTCATGCCTTCACTAAAATTGGCATGGTGGTAAAAGGAGACAACTAAAGTGCACATTATTTTGCACACCTGTTCCTAAGAACCTAGGTGTATTGCCATATTAAACACATAAAGGCTAAAAGTCAGGGACATGAGATATTTCCATTTACATCTACACCATAATTTCCCATGTCCTTTTTCCGTAACGTCAGTTACCGACACATTTTCACTTGCTATGTGATAAGAAATGCAGTTTGAGAGAAAAACTTTCCACCTATTTCTTCACTCTCATGAACTTATTCATCAATGCTAATTGCAAGCCCAAGGTGCTTTCATTCACAAAACTACAAGGTAAACAATTTAATGAAAATCCTTACGTGTAACGTCAGTTACCGTGGAATTGCCCATGTGGCAAATCTTTATCACATATTGTCATCGCATCATCATGCCATATTTTTACTGCAGCAATGCTTTGTTCCTCATTAGGATCAGATAAATGATACAGTGGTCACTGCTATATCAGGAGGGGCTGGTGGACAGGTTTTCTCCTGTTTAAGCAGGAGCCCCACATAAGCGGTGGTTGGTATTGGCCAGTGCAAACCATCCAACATGAAACCTAGTATGCGGGCATCACACTAAACCATATGCAGTTATGAAACTCATTCATATTCACGACATGTTTGTTAATTTACAGATCAGCAATTGCGATCTTAACAAATTTGATTTGTAGAGGGAGACAAAGTGAAGAAACTCGCACCTGAACCTTCACCCCTCTGAATAATATCTTTCTTTCTTTCAAGTACACACATGCTACGACATGCATAAGATAAAAAGGACAAAGCAGTCTCATAGTATGGGCAACTGCATCACTAGAACAAACCTTTCTTCATTTGATCCAAAAAAATAACCTTTTCAGAGTTCACAGTACAAATCAAGTAAAGATGCCTATGACCCTGCCAATGTAGAGAATCCAGCAGCACTGCTTACTTGAATGTGTTTCCATTGAACAACATGCACATTATGTCACTTTAATAGCGCCGAACATATTTTCCTCATATCATAAGCATCCTTCCTTCTTTCTCTGTCTGTTTGTGGACGTGTGTGTGTACACATGTCCACAAACACACACACACACTACATGTACAGACGCACAAAAGGGACAGTATAGGTCATACTTGGGGGAAGGTGACTCTCCATACTCAATGAAGGGGTGGTACATGAGTGCATGTAAGTGCATGAGTTGAAGCTGATGCTGCTCGTTATGACGGCCACAATTATGTCCTACTGCGCAACAGCAAATGTTTATACATGTACTGTGCAGTTGGCAGAATTTATCTGGGATTGATTAGAAAATATCAGTTCTAGAGAGGAAATGATATCACTGTGACTTTTTCTAAGGATTTAAATATCATTTTTAGACATTAATGGATGGAGAACGGAAGTGTTTCAACCAAAATATGTCGTGATTTTATACATTGTAGTTCTGATTAAGTGGTCAAAATAACACGTAAAAAAGTTTGTTACATTGAATTTTGTTGCACGTAAGCAAGGTTCCCACTAAAGTAATTCTGATTATTGGATGAGCCCTGTATTATTTAATAATACAGACAAATTATAGCAATGAGATCTTATTTCCTGAAAATAATGGCTTTTTTCAAACACATCTCAGATAGCTTGAAAGATTGCCAATTGCAGTCTTAACATTTGCTGTTCAGTTGCCATGTTGTCTCTGTGTGTTGCAGCAGGTGTTTACCTGTTGCTATGGACACTGAATATCACAATAATTGTGCATAATATGAGGAAATCTTGTTATCAACAAGGTCGTTTACAACCATGAGGTACTGCTTTTAACAAGGTAAATTTGGCAGTCATGATTTTACATTTCTGTATTTGGGTGGTCTCTTTTTAGTATGTTTATGAGATAATGAGGTAATGAGTTTTCTAGCTAACATCTCACCTCCAGTGATGTGCCCATGATGATGAGAAGATCACACTGGGGCATGTCTTTCATGTAGTAGAAGAAACGCTTGGGGAGATCCTCACCAAAGAAGACAATGTTTGGTTTGACCACACCCTGCAGAATAGAGAAAAAGATGAACAATGGCAAATAATCATTGCAACAGGTGGAAGCAGAAAAAAAAAAGATGGAAGCAAAAAATTCATAAACCTCAGAGTGCATTTCTCTGACTACTTTTAATGTGTCACTGGCAGCTGGTCATAGAGAAACAAATTCAATTTAAAAGTTACACCTGTTTCACTTCATCTAATGATCAAGAACTCAGTTCTATGATAGATCTTTTAAACCTTGAAATTGTCATCATGACCTCTGTAAACAGCCCTCTCATTTACAAGACTCCCCTAAAATGGTCGGGGGGGGGGGGGGGGTTGAATCAACCCCTCCTTGACATTTTCCATGACTATTCTGCCAGGCGAAATTTTTTAGACCGCGCCACTCACTGACCTTTTACTTTCAAGTCTTGCACATCTTTTGACACCATTTTTGCAAAAATCAGGCATATTGATACCACATTGCACAACCTTTTATACATGCTTCTCAGACCGAAAATGGCTCAAAAATGTGATTTTGTGTACAAAGTCTATGCAATGGAGTTTTCTCACCTTATTCAAAAAGATATGATTATTTTAACGTTCACTGGCTGAAATCAATTAATTTCAGTATAATTACTTACTAATGCTTGAAATAGGTTCTGTCATAAATTTTGCAAAAAAAAAAATGAAATAAAGAAATACATAAGAAATTCATAAAACAATACAATACATAAGATATTAACTTTGATACCAGATTTCTTTTTCAAGTATATTGTCAGGAATGCTACAAAGAATGTTATCACCAAAAATCAGGATTCTATGAGCTTTATTTTCTGATTTAGAGCAAAATGTAAGATTCTATGCATATATCAGAATGATTAATTAATATAATGAAAATTTCCATTTCTTTTTTTATAGTTGGGTAGATTATGCCCCAGGTAACATAAGTGCCAATTTTCATGGCAACTGCACAATCGGCGGTCAAGATCTCGGGGGGTTGATTCAACCCTCCCCCGCCACAGAACAGCCAAAAAAGCCCGGCCTGGTTAGGGTTAAGATTTGAAATAGAACCCTACCACATTCAGAAGCCCCCAAATAATGTAGGCAATCCTGTTGCGTAAATAATACATCTTTATTTCAATTACATTTATGACTCCAATTACATTCATTCCTGCAGCATCTGCTGACACCTTCAAGTTCTCTTTGTACCCAAGAGTGATAAGGGTCTGGATCAACCTGCCCAGCTCAGCTGTCAATTCTAAAGTAACATGTAGTTGCAAGTAGGTTTCAAGGGGGCTGCCATCCCCTCAATCAAGAATGATGCAGCCACCAACAAGCAGGTTCCCATATGATTTGAATACATTGGATTGGTTTTTATTTGCACTTGACCTAGCATTTTTTACTATGAATAACATTAACTGCTATGTCTATCCACCATTTCTGCACACTATGACACTCCTTCCTACAGCTCAGTTCACCCATCATCCCAGTATTGCCTTCTATGTGAGCCTCCAAAGGGACTACATCATCAAGAATCAAGTATTCAAAGAGTCAAGACGAAATATGTCAAACCAACTACTGATGACCCTGTACCAAACAATTCCACTCATCTAACATACCTAAATCAACAAGGACAGCGTATGACATAATTTTCAGCAGATTATGACCCCCCCCCCCCCCGACTACACAGTCCTGAAATATCAGCAATTTCTCTGAGTTTTTTTTTTCTTGTTCTAAATCACAGTCAAACTATCTGCTGATTCACACAAGTCAATTAATAATGTTTTCCTCAATTGGGACTTTTAAATCATGTTGACATAGCACTTTGTTCTCCTATGGATGTTGCATGACACATAACAGTTTCATAAGAATTTTTAAAGGACTTTTTCATTGTATCAATTTATGGTATAAGCGTAATCAGCTTTGTTGTCTTCAGCAAGGTTTATGGCATAATAATCAGTACTTGCAAACTACAAGTCTTGTTATTTGCTATAATTACAAAATAGCCATGTCAGAGTAGGACTCTTAACATTGTGGTCTTTATGACTTTCCTGTCTTAATCTTGAACACAAAATTCTGGACTGGGTGTGTCCTTTCATTCACTGTAATAGCGAGACAATAGTGAAAATTGCATTATCATTGTTATTTTTTTGTTTGTTTTTCTAGTAGTCTCCAAGAACCTGTTCTAAACTTATCATATTAGCATCATCAACTTACCTCTAAATAAAGCACCTTATCATCATGGAATAGCTAAAAAATTTACCATACACAGGATTTGTTGAAATTTATTTACCAAATGGAGTGCGCATTGAAACCTTTGTCTACATTTTGAAAATGATGGATACTGTGCTGTCCTTGATTCAGCCATCTGATAAGCAGCTTTTTTTTTTTTTCTTCTAACATGTGGGTAGGGTGAATGGGTTGGGGCACAATTGTGAACATCAAAATGACTACGCTCAATGACAAATGTGGGGGGGGGGCATTGAAACCTTTGTCTACATTTTGAAAATGATGGATACTGTGCTGTCCTTGATTCAGCCATCTGATAAGCAGCTTTTTTTTTTTTTCTTCTAACATGTGGGTAGGGTGAATGGGTTGGGGCACAATTGTGAACATCAAAATGACTACGCTCAATGACAAATGTGGGGGGGAATTTGGCATTTCATATCACAAATTAAAGGAGAATAATGTATTCACGATTTTTCATAATTTGACAAATGTGTGATGTTCATAAATTTCAATTACCTTACCACTTTTTTCTCCTTCTTTCATTTCCCTCTGTTCTAAGCAGTAGGTTGAGTGTTAATAAAAAAAAAGAAAAAAAGTTAGTGTTGTATTAGTGTTTTTTATGCTTTCACCGACGTTTACTCACCATACAGGTTTGCCTTTTGCACTTTGGTACTTTGTCGGCAAAAATCAAGTCCTGCAAAAAACAGGGATATTACATGTATCCACAGTAAAGAAGCTAAAATCATCATTAATGCACTAAATGTTCTTAGAAAGTGTTACATCCTCAATTTACACAGTATTTTTACATTTATGACTGATCTACTTCACTGTTTTTCAGTTCAAGTCTGTTTTTATGCTAAGTTACAGATGATGGTGTTACATCACAAACAGATTTTCTCCATACAAAAATAATTGATGTGATAATGATGCATTTCTTTACAATCAAAAATGTAGATCTTTTTTTTTTCTCTCAACTTGTTGCAATACACTTCATTACACAGCTAAAGAAGAGTATATTATATTGCCACAATAATGATGATGACAAAAAGTGATACTGATACTTACAAGCGAACAACAACAATAACAATGCTAATAAAGTTTTGCAAACACTAATATCATAATTACCATCTTCCTCACTGTCTTCATCATTTTTGGACAAATAACATACTGTACGTGTATATCAATCATAGCAGACCGGCTGTATCAATGTAGCAAAATGAATGAGAGCACAAAAGAACACATGTAGCAAAACATCATACTACCGATAAATGAGGTTACCTTCACTTCTTCCCCATCATGTTCAAAGCCGCACTTGGTGCAAGTACAGGTGGTGAAAGTCCCATGGGCTTCAACCAGTTTTTCTCCTGGAATGCCTGCCACTAAAAACAACCCACATACACACAATTGAAAATGCAACACATTTGAAGCTGACCCTGCATATATACATAAAAGATTTTATCATATTCATCAATGTTACCAAAACAGAACTGAAAAGAGCACATCCTCTGCCCTCTAGCCTGCTTGAACAACATTGTTCCCATTTGCAAATCATCAAAGAGTCTTCAAACGAATAAAGAATGAATAAGTTAACTGTTGCTAATAATGCAATCTCAAGGGATGAATGTATTGCTGCATGCAGTTAAGAGCCAAGAGTGCTCCATTCAACACCCAAAAACAGCTTCACATTAAAACAAAAATCTTGGACATTACTTGGAGCATCATGGCAGAAGAAGCAGGTTACTGCTAATGAAACAGAATATTAGCTTGAGCTTCATAATTCACACTTTATTTTCAATACAATGTGATGTTTGTAAAACAAATTGTCTTAAGGACCATACTACTGTATTTTTCATGAAGAGAATCACTGACCATCATGTACCAAAAAATTGTGAGACGTTAACAACACATATTTGCATTTCAATTTGGTATGACAAATAAAATTTGATTGTAACCTACACACATGACTAACATTTGTGCTGCTTGTCTATCTGATTGAATGCCCTATTTGTATCACAGGAAAAAAAAATCAAGATTATAAATTGATCAACCTAGTTGTAGAGTCCATGATAGATGCCCATATTTTGATTACATGCAAAAATGACAAAAGATCTGCAGCCAGTTTGAACAGAAACAAAAATATCACAGAGAGCACTGCTGCTTTTCTTGAAAGTAGGATGCATGAAACAGTAATGCATTTTTACTACAAAACTCTGGGAATACAGTCAGACAAAATATAATGTGGTTCACATTTTGAAGGACTCACGTCTCTCTAGTCCGTCAATATTCTGTGTGTACATGCGTAGCAGGATGCCTCGGTCATGCAGCATACGCACAAAGTAGTGGACGTAGTTCGGACGGTACTTGCCAGATGGGTAGAGCTCCTTCGCTAGTGTAAAGAATGGCTTTGGGTTCTTACGGAAGAAGCCTATGTCAAAAATAGCCTCTGGATATGGGATGTGGTATTGCTGCAGGTTGTCATAGAGTCCTGAACCAGGTGATCTGGTGAACACGCATACATAGAAAATCATATTGACAATGAGAACACAGATGCTGGATATTCTATGAACCTGCAGACACTTATTGGGCATTATAGAGTACACATGTACACTATGTATACTGCTATTGGTCTCCTAGTCAGTCCCTCCATAATAATTATTTACCGATAGTCCCTTAATACAGTGCTTCTCAACCAGACGGCTGCTAAGTTCTTGTAGGTGGGCCCTGATGTCTTCCTGAGATAAAATTAAAAAAGATTTGTATTTAATTTACATGTTATGTAACTGGGCCTCAACAAATTTACAGTAGCCAAAAGTGGGCATCACAAAGGTTGAGGAGCACAACTTCATACATTCCTTCGTTTGATTGTACACTCAGGCACTGCTTCATTCAATGACATACTGGACATACTTAATTCTGAATGCCACTTTAATATGAGCTTCTTGCAGATTCATTTCCTCAAATATGCAAATCAAAATCTTTCATTTATATAAAATCCATCCATATGTTCAGCTTTACATCCATTCAAGATGTAAAAACTTGTTTTATAGAACGGGTCAAGAAAAGCCTGCAATCTCATTTGCGTGTTGATTTTTACTGGCCGTGGCCGAACCTTGCCTCAATAACGATAATCACTCATTTGTATACTGTCATGCATGTCTTTGTTGACTCAATAGCTACTTGTAGCCCACTCATTCAAAAACTTGCATTTACTACTTGGTAGCAACTAGAGTCTGCATGTCAACCCCCCACCACACACACACACACACACACACCCTTTCTCCCCTATACCTGAAGTCAGGAATGCCACTTGGAGTGCTGATGCCAGCTCCGGCCATCACTACTACATTCCTACTCTTCTTAAGGAGGATCCGTCTTGCCACATCCTCCAGGCTCTTACAGGCACCTCTACTCCCTGCAGATGTTGACTGACTTCTCTTGCCTGGTGTGCTAAGTATGACAACAAAAATTGGGAGTTCTGGCAGATGACACCACAAAGTATATTGATACAAAGCAGCATACATGTTACATTCCAGTTGATTATTTCTCCACTTTGTACATAGAGGTGTTGTCATATTTTGCCTAAATTATACAGTAACTTGCACTGTAATAAACCACCCACATCTTGAATTTTTGAAAATTTTGTCAAACACATATTATACTGTATGTGCACAATTTATCTCGCACACTTCTAGGAAGACAACTTGATACATGGTGAGCCTTGTTCCAGTTTATTCACTAGTGACCCATTAAGAGAAATACAATAATTTCATTGCCAATGCCATGTGTGAAAGGAAGTATGATATAAAGCCCATCTTACCTCTTTGCATTTTTCTTGTCATCAATAGAAAGTTTCTGAAATGCCTTGTTTATACCTCTTGCAGATGAAGCATTTCCTACTGTGCGGAGAATGTTACGATTCACATTGACACTGCTCGCACTACTCGATGAAGTTGACTTCCGTGCTGCACGAGAAGTCTGATTGGGTAGGCCAGGAGGAGGTAGCGTTGAGTGAACACGGACTCTAATCCTTCCTCCTGTCGAGTTTGGAGCTGATGATATGCCAGCTGTTTGAAAGTGGGTGAAAGAAGTGGGGCAATGGGGGGCAGAAAGCAAAACAGTATAGACAGATTTTGTGTCAGTGGTTTATTTCATTAGTTTGATAGAATGATAGTCTTAGAAATAAGGCCAAGCACAAAAAAGAAAGCAGTTTCTTTCCCTCCTGTGCATCTGATTTTGGACGCCGCATCATTTTTACTTTTTACTATTTTTCATGAAAATATGATAAATGACAAATTTGTGTTTCTCAACTCCGCTCACATCATTTTGTTTTGATGCATTTTTACAAAAATTTTGTTCTTGTAAATCCTTAGATATCACTCTCTTATGGGATCCATGTTCTTAACTTTTATGTTAACATGCTCCTTGAATGTTCAGATGTTCTTTCACTCCAACATAAAGATATGTTCAGATGCTGTCCATGACATTGCTCATTACAACTCTAAGATGTTTTATTTCATCATTTTTCTCAAACAACCTTTATCTGCTCATGTGCATAATGTAACTCCGAACTGTCTTACTCTGCCATTTACATTATTTTTCAAGGTGGTTAGATGCACCTTTTGCACTGCTTTCATGAAATGCCCTTTCAAACTATCACTGATTGCCTCAGCCATGGAGTTTTGGTGGTTTTTATCTAAAAACAAACAAGAAACTAACACATGCACACCATCCCTTATCCCCCCCCCCCCCAAAAAAAAAAGAGAGAAAAAAAAAAAAGGTGAAAACTGATGCCAGGAGTGCAAGTACTAGAAGAACAAGTTCATTTTAGACATATAACTTGATCCTAATCAGCATGGAAATTAAACATGAAATCAATGTCTTGAAATTACTGTAAATCTATAGAAACCCCAAAGTTCCACCTCATACTCTTCGACTATTATTAAGTTGGACCGAATAAAAACATGCAGAAATTTTTGAAACCAATGTTCATACACTATCTAAAATAAAGGCTGATGAAATTTTCCATGCAGAAGTTGGCAGTAATGTACTTTTGTATCCATGTAGACTGTTCTAGATATCTTCAAGTTCCAATGAACCAAATTGGACCAAACTCATAAGATATACTTACTAGCTTACTTCCAATTACGTGAATTTGAACCAAATAAGTTGTTGGAAAGCGTCAATATTGATGTTAACTTTCACGTCATCACTTCAAACAAACTCGCTCTTTGTGAGTGATTGCAGCGGAAATGGAGCTGCTTGAACAATCTGGAAGTCTGAACTGAAGTTAGCCTCTAGTCTAAACATTATGCAAACAGGGATTCAACGGAGGAGCTTAAACCAAAAATTAATGCAATTTTCCTCTATGCCTTGATTGCAGTAGAGGAGGAAAAGGACCTGGGAGTACGGTACTCATAGATGCCAACTTAAAATTCCACCAACGTGTAGCCTATGCAGTAAACAAGGCAAACAAAGTCCTCATAAGTATTAGGCGTATGTATCAATGTTACGACATGTCCATCATTCCCAGATTGTACAAAGGATTTAGTACGACCCCTCCTTGAGTACAGAAATGCAGTCTGGTCTCCCCGTTACACTTCAGACATCAAGGCAGTGGAGAGAGTACAGAAGAGAGCAACCAGGATGATCCCCTCTCTGAGACACCTGCCTTTACACAGAAAGGCTTTAACTCCTCAACCTACCATACCATCCCTTGTGTACCGGAGGCGAAGAGGAGATATGATACAGGTGTCCAACTTAAGATACATGAGTATGACAGAATAAACCCTGATGACTTCTTTGTGCTGGCAGACACAACTCATACTTGCCAACAATTTTCATTTGAGAAAGCGGTAGAATCCAGGATGCCTATGCGAGCAGCGCTAGCTTGAATGCTAATTGAACTGGACAAGTAGCCACCCATCAGTAAGTAGGCTGATGATAGAGATTAGTTAGAGAAGAGGATAGACCTGGAAGCCCGACTGCTGCTACACAGCAATCTTCCAGTATCTTCGGTAAATGTAAAAGTAAAGTCGTATTAAAAGTAAATAATTGTAGCAAGTTCAAATAAGTTCAGTCAGTCAAGTTATTGAGATGCATGCATGTGTGTATCTGTCTTCTTCTTCTTCTTCTTCCAATAAGTACATTGTACATCACTCTCAAAGAGTATTGTCGTACTGTCTGTCTGTGACTGTGTGGTCTTGTGCGATCTAAGGCCATAACGTTAAAGAGTAATAATTAAGGTTAGGAACTGCATTTCTCATCCGACTTCATAGTTTACAACTTGCCATAAATTTTTAATCACTATTTTTGTACATTGTGATTCCAAATTTGCTCCCAGTTTACAAGACTTGTTGCAAAAAAAAAAAAAAAATTAACGTTAAGACAACTAACGTCAGTTTCAGATTGTACCAGCGGTGTATAGTAAGGGTACTACATTGTAGGTCTCGCGCAGGGACTTAATGTTCGCGCATAACGTAACTGCGTATAGCAAGCAATATTACGCGTAGGACTAAGCGCAAAATTTGCCGATACGCCCATGGAATAAACATACCTGACAACCGCTAAACATGAGAAGGATGCAGGTAAGAAATGTTGATTTCGAACAAATTTTTCACTAAATTTCCAATTTTTTCGAACAAATTTTCCACTAAATTTCCAATTTTTTACCTTGTAATTTACCTATCTTAGCTTAAAATCTTTTTTAAGGATGTTGTAACCTAGACGTGTCGTCTCGCTTGTCTCGTTCGTATGATCGTAGTCGATAGAATTCGTAATTTGTTGGATCGATCGTTTATAATATTCTACGAAAGCCGAAGCACGTTACAGCCACAGAGAGGGGCAGACACTTTCACGCATGAAACTACATAGGGCAGCTGCGCGACCTTTTTTACATACCCCGAGAAATTGAACGCATAAAATTAAGTCCGACATACAAATGGCGACAGCGCACTACTCCGTCATCGTATCATCAGGAGATTCTGGGAGGTGATTTTTCTGCATTTTTGTGATATTCAGTGAGAAATTCAGGTACAATTGTGGAATAATTTCTATTATAAGAGCATCACAAATTTTCGTGCGCGATATCTAGACCCCTCAACCATACCGCGTGCGTACCAGCAACGACGTATGCTGCGATCACTCGGCGCAACGCGCAAAGAGGCCTAGAGGAGCGAGTTGTTTTGTACAGGTCCATGTTTTGAGTGATGTCATGAAAGTTTCCAATGACTGATTCAAGTGAGTAATTGAAAAGAAAGGAAAGTTGTCGATTATTAATTTAGATTCTACACTAACGACTACGTTAGGGGCCTAGAAATCTACACAGTCTAAAACTAGCCATGTCCTGCATATAGTTCTAGTACACTTCACTAGTCTATAATCAAGTGATAATGATATCCTATGATTTTAATAATAACAATAATAATAATAGTGGCTACTCGTATAGCGCACAGGTCCACTTTTCAGTGCTCATCATCATGGCGCTTCAAAAATGAAAAAATATATATTTACATGCATATACATATTCAAACATTTCAACAAAAAAGAAAATGGTAAACAAAAGTAAATATATACCAAATAAAGAATACAACATGTATCAATTAAAAATACAATATTGATCCAATATTAATGACATAAATTACAGCAATTACAGTCCTCAGTATTAAAGGAACAGATAAGTTTTAAGTTTGGATTTGAATGACTCTGCAAATTTTGGTGCAATTTGGGTTTCTATAATTCGACATATTGCCCAACATGGATACTGAAAGCATATTAGCCCCAAGAAGTTTACCTCGTAATGCTGCCGCTTCATTTTGAAGTTTAGACCTTGTTTCTCTGGCCATGCTCCGCGGCAAGTTTCGGCTTCGCGTTGCCATCATCAACCACACTGTCCACAGCTGCATACTTGCCCCAAGAAAGCCGCACGGAGCGTTGTCCCTACGCGAATACTAGGCATTCTACAGAGTCCAAGCTTTTCACAGCTGTAGTCCTTGCTCTTCTAGTAAAAGTAAGGAAAACCGGCAAACCTACGGTAGGAAGGGAATGGCATGATTCCCAAATTCCCGATGCAGAGATCTCAACGATAATCAACAAGAGGAGAAAACAAAATAAAACAAACTTACTTCGTCAACCGACTCGCTTACTATACTATACTCATGCTAGCGCTAGCTACCATAAAATAATGAGCGAGAGGACTCAGATCAGATTCATCATATCTCAGACGTTGAGGGCAGCATCTTTGAAGCGTATCCACGTACTCTCCAAAGAGATTTTTTTTTTTCTCCTCCTCGCAAGCTCTGATGATTCCTCATCACACATTGCATTCACCCATGTGCAATAAAACCATTTTGTGTATAACTGTGAATGCACATCTTTTTGGCAAGAGAAAGGAAATAAGAAATGTCATTTAAAACAAATGCCAAACAAAACAAAAAAAAAAAAAAACACGGAACAGCGCTGTGATCATGCTGATCTTACGAAGATTGTTCAATTTATTTCCTATCTATACGCGTTCGGGTCGATACGGGGTGACTACAGTATATCTTAGATGATGCTGGCACCGTTTCATGAAAGTTGTCAGCCCTGACAAGCTGTCAGTTTCTGACAATCATCATGGTAACAGTCAGACGCCAGAGCTTCTCAGCCAATCAAAACCAAGGATATTACTGAAGTTGCCAGAGACTGACAACTTTCATGAAACGGTGCCCAGAGGACTATACTCTGTCAATGAAATCGCAAATCACGGTTTTATTTCAAAATATATTTTTATACTTTTGTGATGATTTAAGGAAATGATAGAGAATAAGACAATTTCCAAGACATGGTATGAAATAAAACATTGATCATAAGACAAGACATTTTCTGTCAAATGTAGGCGTATTTTATACTTCATCAATCGGGGCCTACAAACCATGCATAACTAATGAAGACGTCGGGGATGGCGTAGTTTTGGTAGAATGGCCGGATTCAAGTTTTTGCGAGATTATAAACCGTTTGTATGAAATATTAAAGAGCATACAACTCCAAGAGGAATTAAAAATCTATGTGATGGAAATTCGTTTTGAAATGGATGAGACATAAAAAAACAACAACAAACAAACAGAACAAAATATAGTGGTCCTATTTATATAAGAAAAGACGGGTCCCACCGTTCATTAGGACCACTTTAATTGTTTTGGGATAGCTGGGTCATTTAAGAATTATTTTTTTTTTTTTACTCCAGTAAACGTTTTAGTCCTCTTAGAATTGTGGCCCTATGCTCTTTAATATGTCTTATAGGCCTAAGTGGTTTCTAATCATCATGCCATGAATTAAATCCTGAATCCCCATCTCAACCAAAATTACACTCCGGATATTTTATCTAAATTCTGAAAGACGTATAGGGATACAATATTGATCAAATATTTGGGAACATCCCACGAGACCAACACCCACGAGTCATACGGCCCACGAGACCAACACCCACGAGTCATACGGCCCACGAGACCGACACTGAAAATATGTCCATGAGTCATACAGCCCGCGAGTCATACAGCCCATGAGTTCGACACTAGGCAAATAAAGTCCGTGAGTTCGACACTACCCCCCAAAAAAGGCTCATAATTAAGATCAACACTAGGCAAAGAAGACTCATGAGACTGATACATCGCAAACAAAGCCCACGAGACCGACACTACTAGTACTTTGATGCAAAAGAGGCTCACGCGACTGACACTAGGTAAAGAAGGCCCACGAGACCGACAGGATGAACAGCGCCATCTTGATATGTCAACGATATACAACTTAGTGTATTAAAGGACAAGTCCACCTTCATATACATAAGGATTGAGAGAAAGCAGCAATATTAGTAGAACACATCAGTGAAAGTTTGAGGAATATTGGACAATCCGTTCAAAAGTTACGAATATTTTAAGTATCTGCGTAGTCACTTCTGGAAGAGAAGACTACTACAGTGTATGATGTTACATGCGTACAACTATATAAAGAATATAAAAAGAGAATTTCACAAAACTTTACTTTTTAAATAAAGTCACATTTCTTCGACTTGCTACTGACGTATGTTAAGGATACTCTCCCTGCCTTCTGAAAGAGAGAAGTCGAGTGTTCTTTTGTTATGCGAGAAAAATGGAAATATGTTGAATTTCTTTATTCTTTCTTTGTATCGTTGTACTCATGTGACATCACAAGTTATAGTAATCTTTTCATCCAGCCGTGACTGAGCAGAAACTTCAAAAATTCATAACTTTTTAACGGATTGTCCGATTTTGCTCAAACTCTCACTGAAGTGTTCTACTAATATTGCTGCATTCACTCAACCCACATGTCTATGAAGGTGAACTTGTCCTTTAATGTCAGAAGAGGGGAAAGGGAGAAATACTATAAGGCTTCAAGTTCAGGTCTTTCATAATGACATCGTGCTAATTTTAATAGGCTTTCCCCAATTCTAACTAGAAGATACATGGGCATGGAGTGTAAGATTTCCCCCTTTTCTTCATCGCTCCTGTCCTCCTACCCGACTGACGAAAACTTTTTATATCACAGCAATGCATCCTCGATTAACATGTGGCTTGTGTTTGTAAAGGAATAAATCGCTGTTTTCATAGATGCATCTCCTTTTTCTGAATCATAATACGGTGCGTACAAAAAAAAAGGTAATTCAACTTTGGAGGGCTAACATTTCTTAATATGTCGGCTATGGAGAACACAATGTTAGTTGTGAGGAAAGAGGAACTCTTCCTCCTTATATGTTGACAAAACTCACGCAAGACTGAGCACATGAACCTTAAAGACAACAATGACAAATTGCACTTTTTCCAAGTTTTGAGTGTCACATGAAGGAACAACGAATGTCTCACTGAATGGATGAGATCTGTCAATGGAAGTGGCCAAATAAACAGGCCAGCCTGCACGAATGTACGTTTGTGTTTAGGTTTTTGTTCAGGGTTTCTTCTGACATTTTATGGTCCATAACCTGCAAAATGGCCATCAGTCAATAACTTGGTCACTCCCACAAGGCCAACCCCCAGAGTTCATTTTTTCTCTGTTCATATTCAACACATACCTCGTAATAGCGACAAACCATGTCTTGAATATGAAGGGACAAACTCGATAACGGGTTAACCTTTGTGGGAGTGACCAAGTTATCGGCAACGTGGCCGTGTTGAAGGTTATGGACCATAAAATGTTAGAAGAAACCCTAAACACAAACCTGCAGTCACGCAGGCTGGCCTTTTCATTTTGCCACTTTCAGTGACAGATCTCATCCATCCAGTGAGAAGTTCATTGTTCCTTCGACATGAATTGTGACACTCAAACTTGGAAAAAGGGCAATTTGTCATTGTTGTCTTAAAAGCTCATGTGCTCAGTCATGCATGACATTTGTTAACATAATTAGGTATCACTGGAAAGAGGAAGAGTTCCTCTTTCCTCACAACTACTATTGAGCTCTAATTATGAAATACAATCATGTAGTAGCCCTCCAAAGTTGGATTACTTTTTTTTTTATACGCACTGTAAATGCCTTGATAGACGATTACTTTTTTCCTGTGAATTCACACTAAACCCACACCTTCGCTGATGACTATACGTCCCCTCCATGCAGATCATTTAAAGCAGGTGTGCGCTGCGACATTGACCATTTTGTGATATATTTCCTTGTAAACTTCATTTCACAACTGGATGTTTTCCTAGTACAGCCGATCTGAATATGCATATATTTCACATCTTTTTGTTTTTGTATTTTTGAGTGAATGTATGTTCTGCAGGAAGGGACAGAACGGCTTCGGGGGATAAATTCCTCTATCTTCTTTTAAAAAAAAAGGAATAAAAATCGACGACGAAGGTTTTAATCATAATTATAACATAGTTTTGTTTTCTTTCATAAAGAACTGAAACCAGCACACCCAAAATTATTGCATCGAGGCAATATTAAAGAATTTTGATATTTATAGCAGTCATATTCTCTTCGAAGATCTCACTAGACTGTAGGGCCTAATAACCATGGCCATACACAGACATTTTTTAAGGGGGGGGGGGGGGAGCAAGAATACCTAAAAAGGTCCTGGAGTTAATACAGAAAGAAAACACACGGTGCTTTTGCATTTGGGGGATTGAAGTGGAAAGATCTGGTGCACACATTCTCTGAATTTCATTAATTTTTGCACAAATACTCACACACGCACACACAAATAGGCCTAGAGGTCTTGAAATTTTCAGGCGGTGAAGGAAACTGACGCGGTAACACCCTGGCAACTCCCCTTTCCCATCGCTCATTTCTTCCTTATGCCACTGTCGGGACACCCTTACAGTGCTATACAATCACGCACTCTTCATTGGTTTACAGATGGCGTTGTTTATATACTGTAGGTCCAAGACATAGTGTATTATGGGCCTTCATTGCGTAGTGTCGGTCTCGTGTGCCCCCCCTTTTTTTTGCCAAGTGTCGAACTCATGGGCTGTATAACTCGTGGACCTACTTTACTTGATGTCGAACTCGTGGGCTTTGTTCACCTAGTGTCGAATTCGTGAGCTT
The DNA here is from genome assembly GCA_033980235.1 of Diadema setosum. Taxonomy (NCBI): domain Eukaryota; kingdom Metazoa; phylum Echinodermata; class Echinoidea; order Diadematoida; family Diadematidae; genus Diadema; species Diadema setosum. The sequence goes on along the minus strand of CM067071.1, from coordinate 23,005,714 downwards.
TTTCACCTATTATAGTGTCGAACTCGTGGGCTATAACCAGTGGGCTGTATGACCAGGGGGCTGTATATGGATGTCGGTCTCGTAACGTGCACCCAATCTGTCAAGGGAGGATCTCCAATAATCAGTCTTAATATGTATGCAGTGTCCATTGGATGCTTGTTTTTTAATCTACAGTCAAAGTGGCCACACAGCGGCCACCCAAGGAAGACGAAAAAAGTTGTCGTTATAGACAGGTGGCCGCTATAGACAGGTTATCCAACTTTGTGTGCATTGCTTACATATTATACATGCATCATCGTTGTGTCTTAACATTTATATAAGTACTTACATGTACATGTATATGTTTTACTTATGCACACGTGTGTTTCAGGCATTGAACAATGCCGGTGTTCATGAAATTGTTGCACAGTATAGCCTGTGTACAGTCGTGAAGAAACACTAATAATAGTGCATTATTATGACTAAAGCCCCTGTTCCACTATGCCGTTCTCGCTACGATTTGACAATTTTCTCAGATCGGGAAGAATCGGGAAAAACCTGAGCCGATCTGGACACAGTGTGTACGATGTTAGAACGCTCTAAGTACGCTGCAGTTACGACTACCACGTGCTTGCTACGCTCTTACTACGATGATCGGGAATGAGGCATTACGATCTCTGCCGCTGCAGCTACGCTTGAGAACGATGTAGCTACGCTGTCAGTGCGATGTTGCCGATCTTATCCGATCGATGCACGCTGTATCTACGCTCTGAACGATCTATACGATCTCATCTCGCTGTCACCCCGTTCAGAGAGCTGAAAAGTGCCCGATGTGCCCCGATGTACCCCGATTCGACTGTCGATCTGCAGTCAGTCAACTTATTAGCATGCAGAACCGACGAAGAAATATACTGTGGACCTCGAAGAGGCTCCTCAACTCACGGTTCTTTTGCAGCAATGCATTGTTATAAACAAAAACGTGCTGATTTTTTCAAGGCTTTTTTTTTGATGTCCTTGCTTTTATAGTCCGTCTTAATTCCTCCAGTTGTTGATGATTTCATATTCTTCAAAATTCTGCTATGTCCTCTTCCTCCTCTTTAAGCATCACGTGCAGTCTCTCTTTCTTCGCTTTTTGGGTAGCTGCTTTGCTGCTTTCTTCTCTTCTTTTTCTTCATCTCTTCTCCTTCTTCGAAAATTTGAGCTCCTTCTTCTTCATGTTCTGCCCTGACAGGTGTAGCGACAATGCCCTCCTCCTCCTCAACAGTTCTGCCTCTCGATCTCCTTGATCTTCTTCTGGCAGACGTTTTTGTGTAAGTTTTCTTCCCGTTCTTGTGCCGATGTTACTATGCTCAGAAAGACCTTGTTACGCTCATCCCGGCGCGTTAACGCTGTCACTACGCTCTCCCCGCTTGCCGTACGATTAAAAATAGATCAAATTTGATCGGGGAGATCGGGAAGAAATTTTGAACAGGTTCAAAATTTCTTCCCGATCTGAAAAAATGTTTGCTCCAACCCCGACCTCCACACGCTGCTGCCACGATGCTTCCGATCCCCGTACGCTTTTGCCGCTCTCTCCCGATCTGCTAGATCGGGACAGATCGGGGTCCAGATCGTGAAAGTGGAACGGGGGCATAAATAAGTGATGAACATTGCCCATGAATGACTGGCACGGCTACAAAGCAGAAAAACACGCTAACTTATCGACTCGGCTACGGCTCCATGGGGTCTGTGGTCGCTATATATGACAGGATACCGCGGGAAACAAAATTTGTGGCTGCTGGCCGCGTTAGACAGGGGGCCGCTATACACAGGGTCTTTAACAGGGCTTTTCTCTCGAGGGTAATTTTCAGTGGCCGCTATAGACAGGTGCCCGCTAAGGCAGGTTTGACTGTATATTTAAAGGAATGGCACAGTTTCGGTTGAGACGGGGCTTCAGGTTTCCAACGTTTTTAAATTTTGATGATGATTTTTTGAGAAAATGGAAACCTCTCATGAAACATGAAAGAGCATATATAATTCTAAGAGGAATTCAAAACAAAGCAATCCTAGTAAAAAAAACTGGGACCCACCTTTTATTGGGATCGCTTTGCTTTACATCTATTATACTTTCTTTTTGGATATCTTGGCCAATTCAAACCGATTTTCATCAAATAGACTTTGAATTCCCCTACGAATCTATGCTCTTTAACATTTCATAAAGTGGTTTCTAAGTATCTCGCAAAAACTATATAGAAGCTGACTTTTACTTGCGATTCAAACTGAATTCAGAAACTGAATAGCATTTAAAATTACTAAGAATGTCAAGCTGTCAAGATTCTGATATCACGATATCAAAGTGATACAATTTACTTGAATACGTTTCAGACAGCTAGTGTAATTTATGTAGGTGTATACAAAATTATCACATGCATTTGCCCATCATTTCTTCACATAACAGTGCAGTTTCACACCTTCAAGTAAAGTTCAGTTCGATTGGACTTTCAATAATCGAGTCAATTCAAACAGAATGGCAGAAGTTTCATCGAACGCTGAAGAAAAAAACTTTTTAGATTCACATGCTTTAACAGAACAGTAGTTTCAGTCGCAACCATTGTTTGCAAATTAGACGAGGTGATGTCATTGCCTTAATACATGTACTTACAAATCTCAGTTTCTATATATAACATGAAATAATATTCATATAATAGGGGAGTTGGAAGGTGATGACATCAAATCTGATCAAATCTGCATATAGTTGTGTTTATATCACTCTTCTACGTTGTTACGTATATAGTACATGAACAACATATTATATTGACTTTTCTTCTCTTTGAAGACTCGGATGATGGTGAAATAGCCTCACACGGTTTTCCATGCACCAACCTGATCTTCAAAAATATAGAATAGTTGCCGTTACATCTGAGATCAATTAAACATTTTCATAGGACTATCCTCTAGTGATCATAATGCATGGCCTATAATGTATATAAACTAATTCAGAATGTTGGCCTGTTTGACACCGCATGATACGTACTATTAAAAAAAAAATGACATAACTTTTTTGATATGACAACATTCCCCAGGATATTTTCCAAGAAGTGTATGTAGTATCCTGTATTTGTGAAATTATGTCACAAAGCAATTGTGACATCGTGCATTACTTCGTATACGATAACAATATTGTGCGACGATTATGTTTATATGCTCTGAATCTTTAACAAAAAAAAACAAAAAAAAAACCCAAAGACGTCCTGCTTCGTACGGTCACTGTAAAATCTATTTACAACATCACATCCAACACACGACTTCTATATCATAGCCTCATTTTCCCTATAGGCCCCTATTCTTTTGTCTAAAGTTTTGATCCAAAATATAAAACAAATACACTCTGCCTAATTTCGTTTCAGTAGCTAAAACTATGATATGGGCTTCGGTGCCTCCAAGCGAGTACTATCCCATTCGGGGCTGCGGCTCATAGAGCCTATAGTATAAGGTCCTATACTATTTTGGAGTCATCTCTATAAATTATGTGGTATTTAGGTCCTACCTCATTTGAAAACTCCTCGCGGATTCTGATTGGCTGAAATCGCGGGCATAAACCCGTGCCGCAGCTTTATATTAGGCCTATACATCTATTCAAACTGTCCCTATTATGTGCTAAGCGGCCCTCATTAGTACCCTAACTACCCTCTTCCCCCCCCCCCCTTTATATTTTTTGTGAGTACGTGCAAGGTTGAACGCGGACGTGTGTAACTATAGTGCATGGCCGGCGGAACCGTGGGGGCCGTGGGGACTCGGGCCCCCACACTCTTTTTGCACCATACAAAGGAATACATAAGGTGTCATCACTTTGGGCCCCCACAATTTTTTTTAACCCGGAAGTACATAAGTGGCACTAAATAGAAATGCCAGTAGAGTAAGGTTATGATTGTCAACTGAAGAAACCCGGGAATAGAAGGGGAGAGATGAGGTGAGAACCCCCCCCCCCTTTTTTTTCTTGTTAGCTCATGAAACCCGGAAGTGGCCCCCACACTTTTGAAAACGCTCCGCCGGTCCTGTAGCATTCTGCAAACGCCTGGCTTTCAAAGCGCGAGAGGTGATCCTTGGGCTTTGTGCTACGCGATCGCGTAGTCGTGCCTGACTTTCACAGCGCTAGATGATAGGCCGTTGTATTGTCCAATGCGATCGCTATGCAAACGTTTTGGAACAAGCCATCAGACCAGTTTAATGCTGGAGGTCAGTGGAGCCATAGCGCCTGCGTGAACTGGGTGTGCCTATTATAGCGCGATCGCGAGCCAAGAGAGCCCAAGATGAATTAGGCCTCAATAATATTATTTAATTTAAAGAGAAAATCCACCTCAAAGGTATATAGATAATTGAATAATCCAAAAGAAAGAGAAAAATCTCCACAGAACGTTTAAAAAAATGACAAAAATCGGATAAGAAAGAAGGAAGATATGACATTTCGAAATTTCACCGTTTTTTTTTTTCGGAAAACATTTTCTTGAACAGTCCTTATGAATATTCAAATGAGCAAGTTGATGATGTCATGCCCTCACAATTTTTCATGGTTGTCATATATGAAATTCTGAAAAATTGCTATTTTCAGCTATTAGTGTATAGGCCTACATGTAATTATATTCCCATACCAAAATAATCTTATATCATCACCAGAATAACATTTCTTCTTTTTGATTTCGGGTGCATAGTTAAAGGGAAGTTTTATATTTATAAGCCTATACAACTGAAATATGAGATTTTTGTCATGTATCTAATGAATAAGATTAATGAGAGCATGACATCATCAACCTGCTGATTTGAATATTCACAACGACGCGTCAAGAAGTGATTTTCGAAAAAGTTTGAAATTTCAGTTCCATTCAATTCAATTCAAATGAGATTTTGGAATGTCAGAATTTAAGAATATCAAAACTTTTTTATTTTTCATAATTCTTTCCGATTTTGATCATTTTTACGCTGTCATGTCTGCATGGATTTTTATCTTGCTTATGAAATTGATATAATTATGGAGTTGAATTTCTTCTTCAAAGGGGAATGAAACCCACCGGTGCTGATTGAGTGAATGCAGCAATATCAGTTGAACACATCAGCGAAGTTTGAGGAAACTTGGACAATCCGCATGTTGAAAAGTTATGAACTTTGAAATTGTTGGTGCAGCTATTGTCTCTTACATAAAGTGTTTGATGACAGGCAATAAACCGCTTTTGTCTGCGATTTAGGAGAATGAAAAGGGATAAAATATAATGACAGTCTAAACAAACAAATGAAACTCAGTACAGTGCCATTAGAAATTGCAATGGTTAGTCTTTCCTAAGCGCATATTGGGGTATAATACATCGCCATGTTGTTATGCGCTACTGAGTATAAGCGTTGTTAACTATGTATTCTTCTTCTTCCTTTTGTTGTTATTATTATTATTATTATTACTTTCATAATAATTTTTATTATTGATATTACTATTTTGACATAACCATCACCCTTGGAAGAAAAGGGAAGATGATTAGGCCTAGCTTACTTTTACTAAGAGGCAAGATTATCACATAGAAATATGACCCGAACAACAATTTATATGACTTTGTATTCAATCAAGGGATGTCTCGTGTGTGTGACCATGTTACGGCACATTTTGGTAAATTACCAAAATGTGCAGTTACCAAAATGTGCCGTAACTATGTTACGACACATTTTGGTAATTCATGTTACGACACATTTTAGTAACTGTACATTTTGGTAAATTTACCAAAATGTGCAGGACAATTGACGGCACATTTTGGTTTAACTTTCTGCTCATCCACAATCATCACAAAAACAAAGTTGGTTTTGGTCCCCACCGAATGAGTTCGGCAGCCTAAAGGACGTGTCACACCTTTCCGGGCAAGCTACGCGGGCTTGTTGCGAGTAAGGTTTTCCCTGCACGCAGGAAAATTATCTCGCCCTTACTTGCCCGGAGTTGCGCACGCAAGTCCGATTTACCCGCAGCCAAATTTTGAGCAGCACCTTGCAGGCAACTCCCACTCAGGTACTTCGGCAGTCCCCGTATGCCGTCAGCGCGGCCAAGATAATGACATTCTGTCATATCTGTTGGACTTCTACCACTCCATCAGATGAATTTCTGAGTTGTCAGCCCCCACGTGCCTGGCACGCAGGTCACACAGAATACCCGCAAGAAGAACATAAGTAGCACGCATCCAGCAAATAAGACACACATGCACAACTCGCGCAAATCCTTGTCCGCCCTCAGAAATTGTCCGGTATGCTGGAAAACCCTCACACGCAACAAGCCCGCATAGCTTGCCCGGAAAGGTGTGACAAGGCCTAAAGGCGGTGTCACACCTGTCCGGGCAAGCTACGCGGGCTTGTGGCGAGGAGGTAGTTTAAAGCACGTAGAAGATTTTCCGCGGTCGGACAAGAATGTTTGCAATTTTTGCACTTGTTTCTTACTTACTAGACGCGTGCTACTTAGCTTCTACTTGCGTGCGTTCCGTGTGACTCGCGTGAGAGCTTTGAAACCGATCCATTTTCTGTTACGAGCGACTTACGGGGATTGCGAAGTACCTGCTTTGGAGTTGCCTGTGAGGTGCTACCGGTAAGGGTTTCCTACTTGTGTTCTGCGCGTACCTCTACGGGCAACTCCCGTGACTCTTCCGGAACAAGTTTTGAGCATGCTCAAGGCCTTGTCATACCGTATCTGGGGAAGTTTTGCGGCTTGACTTGCGGGGAAACAAATTTGCTACCCGGAGCTCTCCGCAGTTGGCCCGAACTTGACAGTACCTAGCACTTATCTCGTCGTTAGTTGCCCGAAGGTGCGCACGCTAATCCAATTTTCCCGCAGCAAAGTTTTGAGCATGACCAAAACTATTTCCGGATGAGTCGCGAGGATTGCCCGAAGAGTTCCACGTAGACCACCCGTAGGAGGGCCGTAGCCGCCGCAATTCACAGGCATTTGACCCACTTGAAATAGGTAAGTTGCCCGCTGATCTATGCCTATGTGAAGGGAGTGCGTGCCATTGTGGGCTCATTCTCTTCTTTGTCCTCTGTCCTCTGTGGCGTCGAGGACTACCATGGTCCCTTTCGGACAGGACTTCATCCGCCGAATGGACTTCAGCAGCAATTTGATGCATTTGCTTGTGAATCTTCCGGGCTTTGTGGCTGTCCATCCACTGGACGTTCTCTGCTTTTGTGCACTTTCCGTCTACGGGGCATCTTCACTTCTTGAAAGCTAGTTGACAAATGATTGTTTGCCCATCCACTCTAACCAGCCTATTGTTCAGGCTAGCACTCACCTCGCAGGCGACTAGTACGCAGATAACACGCAGTTGTGGCGCAGGTACTTCGCAGAGCCCGTATGTCGCCCGTAACTGACATAAAAGAAGCTATCACGAAGCTATCACGTGACACCCACGCGCCTAACATGCAGTTCAACGGAATACACGCAAGAAGGACTTAGGTATCACGCGTTTATCATGTAATACCCACGCCAAACTCGCCCTAAACCTTGTCCGGCCGCAGAAATTATTCTGCGTGCTGAAAAATTCCCATACGCAATAAGCCCGCTTAGCTGGTGTGACAGGGCCTTTTTTGGCAGCGGGTAAATAGAGCCAGCGTGCGCACCTCCGAGTAACTACTTTTGAGATACATGCTAGGTAGGGCCTACTGTCATGTGCGGGTCATCTGCGGGGACCTCCGGAGAGCAAAAATGTTCTTCGGAAGTCGCACGCAAGGCTGGTGTGACACGGCCTTTAACATGGTTACGGGTAAAAAGGATTTGCGTGCGCACCTCCGGGCGACTACGGGTGAGATACGTGCTAGGTACTGTTACGTGCAGGTCATCTGCGGAGACCTTTGTGTAGTAAAAATTGTTCTTCGCAAGTCGCACGCATGGCTTGCCCGGAAAGATGTGACACCTTTCCGGGCAAGCTACGAGGGCTTGTCACCGAGTAGGGATTTTTTTTTTTTTTTTTTTCAGCACGAAGGAAAATTTTCTGCGGGCGGACAAGAATGTTTAGGAGTTTCGCACTTGTGTCTTATTTGCTAGACGCGTGCTACTTACCTTCTACTTGCGTGTATTCCGTTTGACCTGCGTGAGAACTTTGAAACCGATCCGTTTTCTGTTACGAGCGACTTACGGGTACTGCGAAGTACCTGCGTTGGAGTTGTCTGCAAGGTGCTGCCGGTAAGGGTCTCCTACTGGCGTTCTGCGTGTACCCCCGCAACTCACTTGGAACATATATATTTCGAACATGCTCAAGGCCTTGTCATACCGTGTCTGGGGAAGTTTGACTTGCGGGGAAGCAAATTTGCTACCCGGAGCTCTCCGCAGTTGGTCCGCACCTGACAGTACCTAGCGCGTATCTCGCCTGTATTTGCCCGGAGGTGCGCACGCAAGTCCTATTTACCCGCAGCTAAGTTTACAGCATGACCAAAACATTTTCCGGGTGAGTCGTGGGAAATGCCCGCAGACGTACACGCAGAACGCCAGTAGGAGGCCCTTAGCTGCAGCACCTCGCAGGCGACTCCCACGCATAATTCGCAGCCCCCGTGTACTATATTAATGACATTCTGTGGTACTTCTGCCATTCCTTCAGAGGAATTCCTTCGCTAAGTTGTCAGCCCCACGCACCTGGCACGCAGGTCACACAGCATACCCGCACAAAAAGCAATCGCAATAGTTTACTCGAGCCTTCAGCTGGGGTGAGCTAAATATTAGTGTCTTGCCTGTCTTTACTGCTGCAGCAGGACCATATCACCTTAACTCCTTGACCGTATTATAAATCTCAAGCCCATCCATGTGGTTTTAGTTCAGTTACCAAAATGTGCAGATTGTCCAAAATGTGCAGGCAAATACTGTATGATTTGAAGCTGCGCTGATCATTTACACTGTGTATGTACTGTTGTGTTATCAGCACTAAATCCACTTATGGTATGGGTATAGGCCTGTGTCGTCATTGCATTCTTACAACAATTATGATTGATGTTCAGTTTAAACCTTTGAAATTGTAGCAAAGGTACACTTATCATGCTTTCATTCAGTGACTAACACACACCAATGATACAATGTACCATGTAGCCCCCTCTATCACAGAACAAAGGGGGTTTACTCGGTGCGTGATCCAGGGTATCTGTTTTATTTGGCTACTTTTGATAAAGTGTGCCCTATCCCTCCTTTTAATGTAGGCCTATAATGAACTGTTCCCGGAGTGCAGTATACAGACCCTCTTTTTATACACATTGCCAAGGCCAGATATTCGAACAATACGTGAGGATTTCCACTTTACCCCTTAAAAAATCTCTTCCGCTGCGTTTGATGCGATAAGAACGATTGATTCATTGCTCCAGGATCAAAACGTCTTTTGTTGACAAAAGTCCTGAGAATGCAGTCAAATGTGTTTATATGTCACCGTCTCACAGACAGCAGTTCTCTCACATTTCATTTAAAATTTGCCACCCGAACAGTTCAACGATATTCACCAAGAAGGCACCGTGTTTAGTCGCCTTGGAAAAACAAACAAGCCAATCCTGTATTCTTTCCGCTTGACCAAATTTCTTTCCTTCGTTGTTGTTGTTATTGGCTTTTCATCTTCCATGGTATTTAGGATCGTGAGAGATTAACAAAAGATTCGTCTGTCAATCATGTTTTGGAAAAGGGTCCCTCAATCTTTAATTGACACATGGACTTTAACACCCTGTGCCAGTAGTGTATGTGCGACAAAAAAGATAAACCCTACTTGGTGCCGAAGGAAATGTTCCTCTAAATCAAAGACAACGTGTAAGCTCGTGTACTTCATACTATTTATAATTCGTTGAGTTTTAGAAGCTTTGCCTCGAATGGTGATTTATTGACAGAGGTCACTCGATATTCACTAAACATAAAAACTTCGTCTCGAGATTGCGATAGACGGCGCACATTTTATTAAAACACTGCAAGGCGTATTGATACGCTGTGTTCTGCTGAAAGTAGTTCGGCCTGGTATGGTGACCCAGAGTTCATTTGTTGTGTGTGATAGCATTGATATGTGCGAAAGATTCGTGTACCCGGGCAAGTGCGTGAGGAGGTGCCCTCTGTATTGGAAATACCATCTAAATCGCTGGATTTTTGTACTCTGAAAATCATAAGGCTGTGGAAGAGTGCAACAACCATGATGTGTTCGAGGTGATATTCAGCGATTGGCAGAAATGGGCTGCCTCGAAATTATTGTGGGAATTTTCGGCCTCTTGGCGTTTGTACGCGGTAAGTAGTGTCTCCTCGACTAGGATAGTGGCGATACAACCCTGCGGTAGTGAGTGGCGAGCGTTCCCAAGTGTATGTACTGTACGTAAAGCTAGCAGTGCATTCAATCACTGTGCGTATAGCAGTATGTATCGCGATGCTTTGTATCGTGTTTGGTGTACGGCGGTTATGACCCTTGTCCGAGTGTGGCTATCCATGAGCCACAACTTGTGCCAAATTTGACTCGATTTCCCTCCTGCATGATAAAGAATTGATCAGAGTGGGAATCTTTTAGTTACACTAGAAACATCTTCGAATATTAAAATGTACTAGTTAAAATTCTGAGTCGACTAGATGTGATAAATACGTGACATATACAGGTCTAACCTTACGTGTTTTGGTATGGTTTCTTACGTGGTCAAGCGGGCGAGCTGCCGGTGGAGACACCATTCAGACCGTGTATGGCTGCGTATGTAATAGTATGTTGTTGTAAGAGGCCAGTCAGTAAGACCCATCTTCGCGGCATCAAGCGCACTGGCTTCATATTACTGGGCAAGGGGCACAGCATGCACTTGCAGAGTTTTGGCACTTCCCGGGCTCAATGCCGAGCTGATCGTCACAATTCCTATATATTGCAGGGACCATTAGGGTTCTCATGATGATCTGTCAAGTGGTTTTCTTATCATGTTCAGCAAATTGAAAGTAAGAATAAAAGATCTTTGTAAAAAAAGAAAAGAAAAAGGAAGATATAAATTTAGAGGTCTAGCTCTCATAAAGGCCTACATGATGTAGGGTAATCTAGTCTAACATTAGAACTAGAAGTAGATCACCTAGATAACCCAAGGAGGTATACCTCCTTGGATAACCTTCGTAGGTATTAAAAAAAATGTTGTGGCATCTGAATCAAGATGAGCTGAGTGGATACATTTATGCACTCATGTAGGTCCCTATGTTGTTTTTTGTGTGTGTTTGGGGGGGGGGTATAAAGTGCTTGTAAGTTGTAGATACCTCTAGTCTTTATTTCTCTTTCTGGCTTTATTGGTGCTGTTCACTCAAAGCCTACTGCTGTATACTAGTAGTAGTAGCAGTCAGCTATCTGTCTTGGATCTCCTCTCCTGTGGAAGTTCATATCAGTGTACATTTGTGTACAAATACACATGTACTGTACGAGCTGAAATTTTCATGGTGGTTTTATTTTCGCGAATTTCGCAAATCGCCTTTGAACCGCGAAAATAACGTGCGAACAGATAAGCACAGTTAGACCTCGCAACCGTGAAATTAACACGTGAAAATTTTCTCCTAGAAGCAATTCGCGAAAATATCTGTACGCGAAAATTTCAGCTCGTACAGTAATACACAGGTGAGAGTGCATTTAGTTGAGATGCAGCGCACTCGAGGGTATTTACAAACATTTTGTGAAACGTGCACAAGGCGAAGCTGAGTGCATGTTGCACTACATTGTAAATACTCAAGAGTGAGCTGCACCTCCACTATCGTCACGAACTTAAACCTGTGTATTATTTGATTTATAAAATGGGTTGAAAATTAACGGCATTTTTCATGTACCTTTATGGGTAAATACCAGTCAGCTACAACAAAAGTCAAGATGTCCAAAGATGTTCGTTCGATCCAAACATTAATGCACAAGTTCTGAAAATCTGAGCTCTTCCTTTAAATATGCATAGTCCCGGTAGTGTAGAAGGCGCCATTGATGATACTGCCGATCACCGTTAGCGTTGATACAAAGATTGCCGAAGTTGAGCTGTCATCAAGAGTAAAGCGCGTAGGTGTTGCTCCGAGTAATGTTGCCTTTGTTGTCTTCTCTACGCATCACACAGTCTGTAGTAATGCCAGGGTGCGTGCATATGTGTTTCTTATCATGACATCACAAAAGAAGTTTGCTAAAGCTGTCATCCCCTCAGCCAAATGATCATGAGCCGAACTGTGATCGGACCACTGGCTACAGTGGATTGGACTTCTTCGGACTCGGGAAGTGGGCCACAGAGTAAGCGCTAAAGAGGAGTCGATAGCGTAGGTCTCTATAGGAAACTTGTGCCTTGCGCCCGCATATGCATTTGACTAAACCACTGGCACCGTGTACCTTTAAAAAGACACTTCTATTTTCATACAATTGACTCACAGATGAAAGATACATATACAATGTGTAAAATACAAACCCCCTCGAAATGCTATCACACACAGCCGTATTATACAAGATACTATATTGGTACTCAACTTTTAATCAAGATCTGTCGCTCGTTTTCCTCTGTATTGTGAACTGGTGGTGTAATTACCGTATACATGTAAAATTGCTAAAACTACAGTGTACATGTACCTTAGATACATTTAAATATCAAACATCCAGATACAATATTGTATCTGTGAGGTACTCCTATGGAATATCTGTACAATTGTACAAACATTTGTAGGAAAAGTGGTCTCTCTGAGTTACACTTGGGATATTAATGTAGGCCTGAGTAGCAAAACCAGAGGGACTAGATTTTTCTGTGTAGTAACGACTTGTTGAAAAACATGAGATGACTACATGTACACTACAGTGTATAAAATTTCAGGTTTCATTTTCAAAACTTTGTTCGAAGGACTCACTTTCCTTTTGATATTGTCATTCCTTGTTGCTACAACTGTATGGTATACCACTTTATCTATCTACATAAAAGTACATCCTGTTTTGATAAATAAAACGAACTCTTGGTTTACATGGTCTTACAATGTACTAGTGTACAACGTATACATTGTACATAGGGAGCCTACAGTTTATCAAAACACATCAGAAATGCACCAATGCAAAATTTGCCAATTCTAAATATTGATTGCATACATTTCATTGCCCTCAAACAGTAATAGCTTTTTACAGTCCAAAGTATGGGTTTGAGATAGATCTGCATACATTGTACTATCTATACAGCTATATGTACTGTACATTATTGCTGCTACAGAAAGCAATGACAGGTTTCTATTGTAGTTGGAAACTACTGCACCATGATACAGTGTACATCTGCTTTGGTACAACACCCAAAAAGAATGTAGCCATCCAATTGGTCAATTGCCCATCACGTGACATGCAATTAAAAGTACCATCGCACGCTCTCTGGATATCGCACAGCTGACGTCACCAATTCCATGATCGACTCGGAAGTTTTTGTTCCATTGCACGACTCTGATGTCACATTAAACAAACCTTTGCCATGTGCACTCAACAATTACAAATGTGCTTTACACGCGTATATTTTATCACTCATTTCTATGATAACGACTTCAACCAATCGGTTTTGCGTACATAAGTTCATGGCTAGCTGACTTTGACTGTGTTACTCATTGACCTTTCATGGCAAATGATCCCCATTTCTGTGCTAAATTCAAGAATCTGTGTGGACCACATCTGTTGATGTCTGAGGTGTAGTATTAAAATAGTGTATGGTCTTTCCTTGTGCAATGGAACAAGATTTCGCACTCAGTGAAAGATGAGGCGCACTAGACAACTGCTTTGCCTTTTGGAATAGTGCGCCTCTATCTTTCACCTCATGTGAAATCTTGTACCATCACACTCGTTACCATTCACTCTTTGTTTAGAAAAGTGTGTAGCAACCATGCTATCAGTAAAAGTGAAACTTTAAGTGTATTGAGTCCAAATGTCTGCAGGATGAGAATATCAGCAGTCTACTTTCCCTGTGATGTTTCATGAAGATGAGAACTGCAATTTGTACAATAATGTGTCCAATGTATGTGGAGAAATTACAAGATCCAGATTTCAGATTCAGATCGTTTATTGTCATGCACTACGGCATAAAAATCTTTGCAACAGTCTCCATTAAACATTTCACATGTAAAGGAAAATTTTCACATAAAAAGGAAAATAAAATACAAGGAAATATCTACAGTTGTATGACTTGTGAAATATTTATTACTGGAAATACTTGTGTTCCAGGTTCTTTGTGAAAAAATAAAGTAGAGTGTGTGCACATGTGGTTACAACTGATATCACTGTTGAATGTAGAAATCTGAAATGTGAAATTTGCATGACTTTTTTTATTCTACATTGTATGTGTGATTGTATAAATTTTCTACCACATTGCTACATCTGATTTAAATGTAAGTATGAGTCTAACTACAAACTTGTGTTCATGCTGCTACAACTACAATGCTCTGAAGGAGGGAACGAATACTGGCCACTGGTGCAGTAAATTTTCGGATTTTATAACTCAAAATAAGTTAACTTTTGTGTACAGATGTTCGTGTGGGACTTAATGTACAGCTGTAAACTCTTGTGGGACTCATTCATCCTTGAAGTTAACCAACTGCAAGTTATCTTCATGATGATTGGGCTTACAGTGTAGGATAAACTGAACATGTAGAGTACTACAACGTTTTGTACATGTATGGTGTAGTTAGGCCCCTAGAATGTGTATGAAATTAACAAAATATGTTCTTGGTATTGTTAGTAAAGATATGAGTCTCTTCTCCTATTACCCCTCAACTTCAAGCAAGAGAAAGTGACATCTCGGGTTGGGAAAAGTTTGACTACAGGTACTCTACAGTAATATTGGTTATGGATTTGGTTATTGATGAAATAACACATCAAGATTCAAGTGAACGATTACAATATGCAGTACATACATACATCTACTGTATAGCTTGTTTGGAAGGGAAACTGAATCTGTATTCTCAGGGCACACAGCAGCGGTATGTCATTGTACATGTATTAAAGCCTCTTGTGCATGGTAATCACGGGGGAAACACTTCTTGTTTGCTGATACCCATTCCAACTATTTCCAAGTAAAGGGGCAATACAGTGTACACTGCACACACAGTGAACAGAGGACTGAATAATCTGAATGATCGTACATGTTTGGATTTTGTGTATGTGAGCTGCACCACACATGTTGTGTACTTGTCCATGTGCAATGAAATTAAGTGCACCACAAACTCCGGGTCATAATTCACATAGATTTTGTGTTTTCTCACAACTTGTCTCATTCCTTATGGTAATCCATACAAATGTACAGTTGTACGTCATAGGCAGAATGAATATGAACCCTTCTCCTGAACATGCCTGCTGTATACATTATTCAGCTCATCTTATACTATAAAAAGACACAAAGTGAAAGAGTCGCATGGCAGCAGTTGTACAGAATACAATCATACATGTTTGACATGTACATGTGTTCACACAATTGTACACGTATACACTGTACTTGTAAAAATGTACACACTATTAAAGACTAAGTGTAGGGCCTACTGTGCATACCGTACATGTACACGTACACTGTACATGTACTGTTCAGCTAGAGTGTGGTAAAATAGCAGGCTCATTTGTAAAGTGCTGTATGTGTGTCGTTGTACACCAACAGGCAAACTGAAAATGATTGATTTCATTCTCGAACAATGCAGGCATGCTTGCAAGTCACTGTCTGACAGCATTTAATGAAAATTTCTGGTTTAGCCCAATTTATAAGGCCTCAGGATTATCTCCAAAGTTAAGGTGAGAAATTTGCTGCATGTGAAGTGTATTGCCCTTGTTAATACGAGTAGTCGGAACAGGTATCAGCAAACAGGAAATGTTTCCTGTTTGATTATCATTTCTGTTTGATTATCATGCACGAGAGCCTTTAAGAGCTGGAGCTGCTATTGTTGGATATTTTCCTTTGCATGAACAATTAGTGTTATTGTGAAAATTAAGTAAGATGGCTGTAACCAGTGGCTGTACTTATATTACTGTATAAGATGCATCTCTATAATGTAAACAAAAATGCAGCAAAGTTTGGAGAAGTTACATTTGTACATGTATGACAGAAACCATCATATTTTGCCTTTAAAAAAAAGGACTTCTTTGTACAAGTGTTCAAATAAGGGTGGAGGATGACAGAAGTTTGTTTCTTTTAATCCTCAGTTGGCAGTATTGAGATAGGGTCCACCGGGTGCATGGCACTGTGCTACCTTTATGGCCCTGTGCATTAAATGCCATAATATTTCCCAAGGATTTGAATGGTCTGCATAAAATGATTATGATTCCATAAACTTAACTGCTCAGGAACTCTGGGCTTGAACCCAACTGACCTGCCTGGTTGTAAAATTTGGGTGATTGTCACCTCTGCAGTTGTTTATGACTCTCCGCCCTAGAGCAGGTGTTAAAATATCATAAAATGTTTGTATGAAAAAGAAAGAAAATCTTCTGCATAGTCATAATCAGCCGGTCTAATTGTCTCCAGGAAAATCATTAACAGAAAAACCTCCCAAACAAACATGCAATCGATGTTCTGCATGTTCTGAATTAACCCTCTGCAACTGAGTGTTCATCAAGGGGCAAATCATAGTGTATTTGGTTTGACAGTTCTAAGTAAACTTCCATTTCCAATATTCTATTTGTGTTTCACTCAACTTTATTCTTTTAACGCTTATGATCAGGAAAAAAAAATCTCTTTTAAATCTTAATCAGTTAAAGTGTGAATTATAGAATTTGTAGCTCATACAAAGTCTTCAGAGACTACATGTACTCTGCAACTTCTTTTGTCTTAAATCTAAATGTATGCTGTAGGCCTAGATACTTCATTCACTCTTCAGTTGTACATGCAAGTATACATTTTGTATGTTGATCTGTATCATTTTCCCTGTACTGTACGGTATGTATTCTGTTGATATCATCTTCATGTCTGAGAAGACACTTATGGAATGATGATGGTAAACACAAAATCTGGGAAGTATTCTTGGTCCATGAGCAATGTGTAAAATAACATTACCATGAGAGCTAAGGCTACAGAGTAGTGCCCATACCTGTTTGCACATTATTATTTATGCCAGGTGCTCTTGCTTGAGTCCAGGGAGATTCTACACATTTGATTTATGGTTTTGTTTATCAGTGTGCTTGAGTGTGGTCCTGATAATTTTCAGATGTTGCATTCTGACTTTTTGGCCATTTTATGATGTTGGTATTGCTGTAAAATTTTTATTTGAAGAATTAAATGTGTAGTATGATATTTCAAACAATAGTAAGCCTGTTTATTTATAAAGGACAAGTTCATATTATTACAATTGTATGTGTGAATTGAATGAATGCAGCAATAACAGAACACATCAGTGAAAATTTGAGGAAACTTGGACAATCCGTTTAAAAGTTACAAATCTTTTGAAGTTTCAGTGCTGCCATTGCTGGATGAGAAGACAACTACAGTTTGTGATGTATATGCGTAGAATGATACTTATAAAGAAAAAAAAAATCATCATATACAGTGTACACTGTATTCATTTTTCTCGCATAAAAGAGCACTTAATTTGGCTCTTTCAGAAGGCAGAGGGAATAATATCAACCTTAACATACATGTAGTCCTACACCTTGTACATGTCAGTGGCATATCCAGGGAATGTGTATTCTTTCAAAATGGAAATTTTGTGGAATTCTTGTTATATTTTCTTTATATTGTTCTATGCATGTGACATCACAAACTGTAGTAGTCTTCTTATCCAGCAGTGACTGCACAGAAAAATTTAAAATTCATAACTTTTGAATGGACTGTTTGATGTTCCTTAAGCTTTCACTGATGTGTTCTGCTGATATTACTGCATTTACTCAATCCACATTAAGATAAACTTGTCCTAGGGGAATTACATGTACAAATCATACCCATGTGCAAAACTGTCTGCAAGTATAAATGAAAGACTGCTCCACAGTTACATTTTGTGCTTTCTCTTTCCTTTTTATGAGCCGCAACAAGACAAAGATGGCTTGCTTCCTGTTGCTGTGTTGATTGACTTGAGTTTAACAAATGTTGTGAGCATACACTTGTACATTGTAACTTTCCAATTGCATGATGAGGAGATCCATGGAAGAATGCAGTCCTCCCCAAACGTCAGTATCAGAGTCAAAAGCTGACGTTTACTCCTGTGTGTGTGATATGATCTATACTTCTGTATTACAGTAGTCCTGTACATTAGTTCAGTTTACACTGTAAATTCTAGGAACAGGTACATGCACATGTAGCCTAATATCTAACATCCCATCCAGTCTACTTTGCATACTTGTGTACAATGTAGCAACAACTGTATTTCAACATTCATGTGTTAAACA
Source organism: Diadema setosum (assembly GCA_033980235.1). Lineage (NCBI taxonomy): Eukaryota > Metazoa > Echinodermata > Echinoidea > Diadematoida > Diadematidae > Diadema > Diadema setosum. The sequence continues at coordinate 22,987,448 of CM067071.1, read as the reverse complement.
GTGGGTTTTTGTTGTTGTTGTTGTTTTTTTTAAACAGAGGTCAGCAATTTAGAAGTACATCTGTATTATTGTGGAAACGGTGTATGGGATACAATGAAACAATTTAATATGATGTAACAGATGTGCATGTTAGTTTTGTTTAATAGTAACATCAGGGAAAGTCAGGTAGATGGTTATCCAGTATTACTGATGTCATGATTGTAAATTTTAAAAGACAAGCATCTTGAAGTACATGTGCCACCTCCCATATTTAGTACCTTATTGTTCAGGAAAGCATCCTCCTTTTGCCTTCCCCTACATGTATGGTGCACTTTGTGATATGCTTCACAGTGAAAATAATGAAATTTATAAATGCTCCATTATTTTGACTGCTAACATTGGGGCCTGCATTCTGTAAGTGGCTGAATGAAAGGTTTCCCTGGATTCGTCCTGTCCCAATATGCCAGTAGGCCTGCAAACCATTTCTCCATAAAACTCTCGGCTCATGCTCATTTCCCAATTGTAGTTTCCCTCGCCTCTCACATTTCCCATTTCATTTTAGCCAGTCTTGTTTTATCCAATCCACTACCCTGTCGTCTCCTGCAAATCTAGACATGAGGTAAACTTTTTTTTTCTTTTTTTCTTGTGTGTTTTGTATGCGCAAGGGGGGGGGGGAGGGGAGGATGGTTGAAAAGAGATATGGTATGACAACATATAAATAGACAAACAACAACCTAATTTTTTTTGTGCTGCTCATTATTCTGATGATACATGTACAAGGTGCATTACGCCAGCGTAAATGCGATATAATGGCTTATCCTGATGTATAGTGCATCATACCCTCATCTCTCCATTGTTGCGGATGATATTGCAGATTCTTCAGGTTGTGTATGTGCTTTTGCCTTGTGGACAAGCATCCCTTCTGTTTTTCCCCTTTCTGTATGTCTGCCCATCATCTTTTCCCCTCTCTGTCACTGTTTCTCTTTAGTGGCTTTTTTTCCTCTCTCTTGCCATCACACTCTCTTTCTCTCTGTCTCTGTCTTTCTCCTTCCTTCTCTTCACTCTCTCTTTTCTTGCCAATGTCATCTTTGTCTACGCACCTCCCTCATATTTTCCTTCTCCCCATTTCTCTCTCCGTCTCTCAGCCTGGCTCCACTTGTCTCTCCTGCCGATCTCCTCGACACATGTAATGCCGGGATAAATCATTTTTTAGATTGATCACGCACGATGGCGTACATGTGTATGATGTGTGTCTAGTACACAAACACACATGGCAAACCAGAGGTTCAATGCACTGTAGGAGTGGTAGATGAGGCAATATTTTGAGAATGACAGGCAGATGACTAAAAAGAGGGGGTAGAGGGATATTATTTTCTATTATCATTCTTGTGCTACTTTTACATGTACACGCTGGGACATGGTATACATTATATGAACATGCAGAATATGATATCATTGCATACCTTGTGTGCGAGTAAGCCTTGTGACTTTTCATTAATTTGAGAGTGTGTTTTGCTATTTTTTTTCCCTGCAATTGCTCAAAATTCTGCAATATCAAGGTCTGATGTGGGAAAGGTGACTATCTGTATCGCGTTGAAGGGGTAGTACAGAATTTGTAAGTGCATGAGTAGAGGCTGACGATGCTTCTTAAAGTATGACCACCTGCACTACATTGTATGTTTTACTGCGTAATGGCAAATGTTTAGACTGTGCAATGGGCATAATTTATCTGTCGTTGGTTAGAAAATAACCTTTCTGGTAAGGAAATTAAATCCCCATTGTTATTTCTAAGGATTTACCTATTATTTTTAGACATTGATGAGGGACAAAGGAAGTTTTTCAGCCAGAACTTGTCCTGATAAAGCAGTTTCAAGTTCTCATAAAGCAGTCTGTGGTTCCAATTAAGCGGTGGAAATAACACATGAAAAATATTTTACATCAAGGTTTGATTCGCTTCAGTGGGGTTCCTGCTAAAGCGGTTCCATATCTTGATTGTGTGTGCATTGTCATTGATTTTGATTGCATCAAACAATGGACAAAAGCCTCAAAGATTAAAATGCGGCAGCAGGTTTGCATACTGGGTATTAGAAAAGTTCATATTGTCCTTAAAGATAGATTCTTTGTCTTTTGTGATGTATATGGGCATTGTTATAAATCATACCCACAGACAGAGGAGACTCCTTGCTTGGTCCTCATACGTGTGCATTCTAATGTATGTAATGAGAAACTCACACTCAAGGAAGTATGATGGGCACTTTCAATAAAACTTGTTATCAGTGACAACTGCCACATTTCTGTGACAAATATGCTCTCAGCCAATCAGATGCAAGGATTTCAGTAGCTTGTCACATCTACTGTATATGACAACTTGTCACTGATGACAAGTTTTATGAAACGGGGCCCGGGCTGCATTTATCAACTCACTTCTGGCGCAGAATTATGGCAACTTCCATTAAAGGACAAGTTCACCTTCATTAACATAAGGATTGAGAGAATTGTAGCAATATTAGTAGAACACATCATTGAAAGTTTGAGGAAAATCGGATAATCCGTTCAAAAGTTATGAATTTTTGAAGTTTTTGTGCAGTCACCGCTGGCTGAGAAGACTAATGCAGTGTATTATGTCACATGCCTACAACAATATAAGGAAAATATAAAGAGAGTTTCACAAAATTTCATCTTTTGAAAAAAGTACACATTCCCTTGACTCGTTACTGACATATGTTATGGGTAATATTATTCCCATTGCCTTTAGAAAGAGGCAAGTCAAGTGCTCTTTTATTATGCAAAAAAAAAGGAAAATATGTTGAATTTTCTTTACATTTTCTTTATACTGTTGTTCTCATATGACATCACGAGCCTTAGTAGTCTCCTCATCCAGCGGTTCCAACACAAACATTTTAAAAATTCATAACTTTTGCATCGATTGTCCAATTTTCCTCAAACTTTCACTGATGTGTTCTACAATGCTGCATTCTCTCAATCCTTATGTTTATGATGGTGAACCTGTCCTTTAAAATTCCTGTCTGCTATAGATCAAACTTTGTATGAAATACTGCTGATTACATGAAATATACAGTGGTACATGACTTCAGGATCCTTTTGTTGTAGCGGGTCACAAATATTAACCAACAGCATTGCAGTTGGACAGCTCTGAGAACATACATTGTATCTGATTATTGGCAATGTGTAATGTGTTTTTGAGCTGCTTAGTGTAAAAAATTAATTGTGCTAAAATATCAACGTTTACGGTATCTTGGCAAATTGCATCAGCCAGACAAGTCTCTTCGTAGAACCTTTCTATACACTATTACGACCAAAATCACACTGAGAATGATCGCACAAAAAGAACCAATATGTTCGGGCGGTTAACAGTAATATTGTCGGTACAGACAGTAAATGATTTCTCACCTCAGTACAATATTGATAATCAATAGAAACAATTATAAATGGGTGATGTAGTCACATGCATTACAGCCAAATCTTAAAGGACAAGTTCACCTTCATAGTCATGTGGGTTGAGTGAATGCAGCAATATTAGTAGAACACATCAGTCCAAAATCCAAAGTATATGACCACAGCAACATGTGTAGAATCCAGATGTTATGACGACTGGGTCCAGTCGATGTGTGAATGATAACCCAGCAAATAATATCCAGCTAGGAATCCAGCCCGTCACAGCTTCAATGTAGTAATGTCCATAGACATGAGAATGGAGTCTGTTACCAATGTAGGCGAATCAATTCTCCACAGGCAGTATGTCTCCCAGGTCTTATCTCCAGAGATATAAGAAGTCAGGAGGTAACCCAGGACTGACTGTAACAGTCGCTTCAGAGCTAGAAGTGACGTAACTCTCAGAGCAGAGATGTTGGGTAGTCTGCCTACTTCAGAATGTCTGTGGCTTATGTGTCCATTCACCCTTCTTTAGATGTTCTATAATTTGCTCCAACTTGGGGCTATATATACTTGTACATACTTATACTTGTGATTTCAAGAGCCTTCCAGAACCCTGACTTCCTGTCTATACCTAAAAATTCTACCAATCATGCTAGGCTACAAGTACTTTGTATGTTTTGCATCACTCAACCAAATATGTTGGCACTTCGTAGAACATTCTAGATTGGGTGAGCTACTTCCTTTCACATGCATACATGTACTGCAGCCGTACCAAATAGAAACTTCTGCACTAATATGGTCAACCTATATACATGCATACATTAAAGCAACCACACAGTACATCATATTGTATACGGTACATTCATAATAACATATTCATTGTAAGCAAATTCCAAATAGTGGAAGATTAATTTTGATTCTGAAAAACTATGATTTACATTGTACCTTTAAATGCCTTTTCTGTACCATATTCTTGTCATTGTACAATGTACAACGTGTGTACAAGTACATGCTGCAGAGTACCCAAGTCTGTGGTATCAATTATTTACATTGTATACACTGTAAAGGTGGCCTCACACTATGTGTTTTTTTTTTATCACAGTGCTTGCGATCTGTTGCGGTTGCCAGATCGCAATCATCGAGTCGCATAGTGTGAGCGCAATGACCGCAAGGCTTGCGAAATTTCAGCCGGTCGCAAGGGATCGCAGAGGCAACCGCAGAGGATCACAAGGTTTTGAACATGTTCAAAATTTGACAGCAGCCGCAAGGAGGTCGCAAGGCTTGCGGACGCCTCCAAGTCGCGAGAAGTCGCATGCGGTTAAGAACCGCGTGCGACTTCTCGAAACTGCAAGTAGTCGCAAGAAAATACCGCATAGTGTGAGGCCACCTTAACAGTGTTCATCTGCATACAGTTGTATTTAAACATGTAGGCCCTACTTTGCAGGGCTGACACTTTTTGTGAGATGATGAATGATTTTTTTATCGTTCTCATGGAAATAAACATCACTATAAATACAACTACCACATTACATCGTAACTATATACAGCGCTGTTGCTGAACAGCAAGTCGCAACAGGGCTGTACCACTCGCGGTCAAAACACCGGTCTACTCAGTACAATGGCATGGATTTTATAATTAATCCCATTATCTTTGCTACCTCAGATCTACATACATCTTAATCATTTTAGCTTCATATTGGTGTCATTGATATTGACTTAATGCAATATGCATCCTGTCAAAATTAGGATTTATTGTGTCATCTGCGCACTGTAGGTCACCTTTCTCTTTAGTAAGGGCTGAATTAACCTGAAAGGGTTATCGCTGCATTTAAAACGTTTGGTAAATGCTGTCAGCTGTGCGGTGGTACACTCAAGTAGCAGGCACCATTGATCTGTATAGAGATCACTGGCATGTGCACGGAAGCAATCACGGCACAGCTACGGAGCACTTTCAGTCATGCATGCACACAACCTTGCATCATTCAAAGCTGGTAATTTGAATTGTGCAGCGATAGTTGGGCTTTGCGGTTAGAAATTTTAGATTTTGTTTGTGGACATACACCGTAGTGTGATGGCTCGATATGGATTGATCTATCTTACTTTAGTCCAAGTAGCAAGTACAACGTACCACAGTACATTCATTCCTCACAGTGTACAGTAGGTTAGATATATACATGATGCAGCATCAGTGAATGGCAGCTCTGAAATACTGTATTCCACATTCATGTGTTACATTCATGTATCACACATTGTTACAACTGGACTGTCCGTAATGCAAGAACAGTGTGTAAATGAGTGAGGTAGGGTACTATGTACATACACTATGTCTGGAACATCATACCATACATGTGTACCGTGTCTGTTGTTAATCATTTGTATGTCATCACACTGACACTGTGAAATTCCCATCAGTTCTGCCCTCACTTCTTCCATTGAAATGATTATGGTTACTAACATCTGGATTCCTCCTCTGAGAGATGTCATCTCCTCTGGAGAGGAGATAGCCTGGCATGATTTGTGTGATCATATACAACAATACATGTACAAAATGTCTCCTAGAGCCAAACAGCATAATTTGATTGATGGGTTTGTATTTGAATTACCTGCAGTGGGGAGGACATTTTCATCATATTAAAATGATGTAAATGAGACTTTTTCTTTAGTACAAGTGATCCATTCTTTATCTGTTGTCAAATAAAAAAGTCATACACTGAATTATGTTGTACATATTTCATGTACACCTATGGTTTGTATAGATTTATCACATTTATCTATTCCATAATTAAAATAACCTTTTGGGGATATATAGAACAGATGATGGTCACAGATCAGTAATGATCCCTGTCATCTCTGTATGTATAGTAAGATTCTCTCCAGGCCTTGGGTAAAGTCCACACTATCATCAGGTCTCACACACTAAAAACACAATCTACTTTTAGCTTTAGTAATTATATGAAAGCATGTTATAAATACAGTAGTGTAATGATATAGAGAAACAGTTTGATGTAATACGATTTTGTATAGTCATGACGTGGTGATACTCATTCAATTTTGTAATCATTGAGAATGGAAAGTATGTCAGAATTTAAACTTCATTTGTATTTCAACAATTTCTAAAAGACATTTTCTTTTTCTTTTCAGGAGAATACAATAGTCTATAGTGTAGAGGATAGTGTCCCATTGCACTGTTATAACTATAGTCAGTAATTTGAATCAATATAAAACCATTTAGATATGTATACATACACTATACCCTCCTTTTCCTCTGTAATAATTGTGTGTACAGCTGTAATTCACCATGCATATGTTTCCTGATAAAAGACAGAATTCTGATTTACGAATTGGAAGGTCCCTTTAATTGATTGAGTGCATAGCTTTCAAATTTCTGGGAAGAATGGGAAGTCCATTTGCTGTGCCTCATTAGACGGGAGTAATTGAAACACATACTTCAGCTGTACATTGGGCACCCCATGGACTTCACATCATGTTCAATTACAGTGAGGAGAAGGAAAAGTGCATCCCATCAAATGCGGACATTGTAAATGAGTTGTGATCACCTTTCTCTGTATCACTCTTCTCCTTCTCTTTTTTCTCTCTCTATCTCTGTGTGGGAGATATTTTAGTTTTTTTTTTTTAATGAATTAATCTTTCATGATCACAATGTACACTTTCATTTGCATGTACAGTACTTTGCATCAGTGTAAATTTAATTGGTGAGTATGTTTGTAAAGAGGCACCAGGAGAGAGAAGGCAAGAGAAGATAATTTTTTGTTTTTTCATTCACACAATTTTTCCTCTCTTGGTCAGCTCAGGTTCCTTAAAAGTGCTGTATCAAGGCTTGTTTACACTGGACACACACACAAGAAATATATTTCTACATTTGTAAATTTAAGAGACCTTGCCATGAAGGTTTGCCGTACTGTATGAAACTTTTTTTGGGGGTATTTTTTGCTTTAAGTGGTGTGGATCTGTATGTGACGAATCATAATATTCTATGGTAGGGTATCCAGGATCCCCCAACACTTGAAGGATGTACTATGTAAACAAATAACATTACCATTCCCTTGTGATTCTAGAGGTACAAGATGAGGAGAGTCACATGACCCAGAAGTGGTATTCTCATTGTTCAGCAGTCATATTTGCAGTAACATTCACCCTGATATGGTGAATATCTCTCATCATATATTTTTATGCCTCCGCCACGAAGTGGTGCCGGAGGCATTTATGTTTTCGGGTTGTCCGTCCGTCCTTCCGTCCATCCGTAATGAATTTTGTGGACAGCATAACTTAAAAACCTTTTGAGGTATCCTGAACTTGGCATGTATACATGTGTATTAGGGGGTGAAGTTGTGCCTATCAACTTTTGGGTGCACATGCTCAAGGTAAAAGGTCAAGGTCAAATATGTATAATTTCACTATTTCCACCATATCTATGCAATTCCTGAAGATATTTTCTTTGAAACTTGGCATGTATGTGTATTAGAGGGTGAAATTGTGCCTATCAACTTTTGGGTGCACATGCTCAAGGTCAAAGGTCAAAAGGTCAAGGTCAAATATGTATAATTTCACTATTTCCACCATATCTATGCAATGCCTGACGATATTTTCTTGAAACTTAGTGTATACATGTATTACCCAATTTAGATTTTCTGGTGATAGTTTGGGGTCATGAGGTCAAAGGTCAAAGGTCAATCAAAAATATTAAAACTTCACTTTTTTCTCCCTACCTTGGAAATTGTTCAAGGTATCTTCATGGAACATACATGTAGTATATATATACATGCACTGACTGGCAGTGATTATCTAGAGAATTTAAGGGTTCATGGGGTCAAAGGTCAAAGGCAACACTTCAAAATTTTACTGTTTCCCTCATATTTATGCAATGCCAGCAGGATTATTATTTTTTTTTACACTTGGTGTATGCATCTATATAACCTAATAGATTCTCTGGAATGTTCCCTTTTTTTCTTTTTTTTCTTTTGCCGCAAAGGTCAAAAGGTCAAAGATCAAGTGAAAGTGCTGAACTAGCTTCTTCCTCCATATCTCGGAAGTGGCTCAAGTTATCTTGAAACTTACTACATATTTATGCATGTTCTGCCTGACAATGATTATTGTATGAATCTTAGGGTCAAAGGCCGGATGAAAATGGTAACAATTTACTATTCAATACAGAAATTGCACTTTTTCTCCCTACCTTGAAAATTACTCAATGCATAGACTTATGAATGGGTCAAAGTCAAGTTAAAGTCCTTAAATCCCCAAATACATGCTCTCCTATTCATCCAATTAGACCTAGGTCAAAGAAGGTGAACATTCAACACATTTGTGACAAACTTGTCATTTTTTTTTGGCCAATTTTGTGAAAATGTAATCACACATTGTCCACATTTACTGTAGACCTATTAGGAGAATCATGCATTATGGCGGAGACATACCAGTTGCCATAGCGACATTTCTAGTTTGTGATTTGTTTGATTGTTTTCTGATCTGTGATGCAGTTATTGATTAACCAACAAATAGTCATATAGGACATCTTCAGCTGATTATCTATCTCTTATCAATCATCACTGTGATACTCATATGGGCGTCTGTTTGGGAAGTGAGTTTAATATACAGGGATTTTGGCATAAACTTACATTCCACAGTCCCAAAGATTGAGTCTTCTTTCTCAGATATTCAAAGTTGTTTCTATGAAAGCCCACAACAAAGCAGATACTTGGGCAACGGAAAAAAAAAATGTGAGTCATTAAACATACATCTGCTCCTTTCTTGATGTGAAATTATCTACATGTTGACACAGTGATATTAGGCACTTTTTGATTTGGACCGTGCTATGACCTATTTTTTACGTACTGCGCATGCATCAGTGTCGACCCCTTCTTCACCACCCAATTTTCGAACCTTTTAGCCCCAGTTATCACTGTCCACCCAAATTCACTCGCGCTGCACTCACACTTCTCTGTCTATTACGTCATACTCCTCTTGCGATAGATACCGCGCAAAAGATGATAATGACTCTCAGCAAATCGGTGCTCAGTTCACCTGTTTTCCTATTTCTTTTGAGAGAATATTAATAATTCAATTACATGAAAGTTTATGAATTTGATACATAACAGCAGCACCGCTGACATACAAACTACAGCCTCTGGTACCTTGTTTATTTGCGTGCTTTCACTGTCCTGCAAATTGCAACTTCTTACCGTAGTCCCGCACATGCATGTACACGTAATGATGTATGCAATCATGTCCCAGTGTCCTGGTGCTTGGCCTGGTGCAGTGCATTGCACTTTGCAGCCTTACCATGCATCATGTTTTAAAATCCACATAATTCATCCCAGGATACTTATTCGACATCTAGTCAAAGACAAAGTCAATGTTAAAAGTAAAATAACAAGTCAGAAATTCCTCATATCATGTACCCAAAGCAGAGGTAGCCTACTGCACATAACACAAGACGTGATACCCCGAGACATGACGCCCGAAATTGAAAAGTTTTTCAGTAGCAGGTCGACATGGGGATGTAATGCATTGACATACCCCTACAGTTGGCAGCAAAACATTCTTGTTCACCCAATCGAAAAGTCCCTATTACCATACTTGTGCATGACATAAATCATAGCTTAAATCTTCAATAAAATTCTCAACAAAATCCTGCAGGAATGACCCACAAGACAAGAAGAAAGAAGAGCATGCTCTGTATTGCTCTTCTGTATGTTCAGAAACTTTCACAAGCATGACAGTACCCAGTACTTAAAAGCAAGTGGTACTTTCTCCTTTGGCACCAGTTAAAAGGGATACAATGTTTGACCCAAGGTACCTGACACGAGTTCCTCTTATTAAACCAAGGTGTGGATACTCTGTAGTAGGGAGCCTCTAGCACTAATGAGGCAGTTTTGGTCTTTGGCCTGCCTTTAGTTCCAGCCTCTTATAGGACTTACAGAGGGTATTCATTGTACCCTCTCCACTAATCACAGGCCTATTATTTTGGAGGTAGGGGATATCAGGGGACAGTATCAATAGAACTTCCACCAGGAGGGGGAACAAAAGCAAGAAAGGAGCTCAGCGTGTGTACTGTGCCACTGGGCCCACGGAAAACATCTCCTTTTGTGTGGAGACAGTTGAGGTGGGGTATGATGTAAGATGAAGTGAAATTCTTGGGAAATCTTGCTTAGCAGGATTTTGAGTTTCCTATTCTCAGCTCTCAAGATTTTGCATGTTTGAAGAGGTGACTTTATGAATAGGTAATAACACTCTTTTCCTCGAAAGGAAGACATGCCGAAGAATTTCTAATACTTGGAAGACAGACCTTACTTGAAGTCAGAGGGCGGTGGTAAACGCATATTAAGTGTGTTTTTCTCATATACAGGGGTTGTGTTTATCACTGTTTTGTGCACTATGTCAAGAACTTCTTGTTCTTGCTTTGCTTTGAAAAAAGAGGGCTGCTCATAATCTATTGCATCATGATGCCCAAGTGTGCATTGCAAATGTCCTTGCCCCATATTCCCTAATCTTTTCAAGTTGGTATTAAAGTGTGAAAGGTAAATATTTTCCAGTTGCATATGATCACATACACATGGTAGGTGTAAATATAAAGGTAAAGTGATGTACAATCTGTATTAATGTGACTGCCTTGCACACCATTCTTCAGTCATATGCTATACATTTGCATTAAATTATTGCTCAGCTGAACAGATGATGGAGTTACTATCCTTGGAATTGCAGACTACCTTGGTAGGGACCAAGTGGATCAGGTTCACAGACACATGTACATAGTATGTGATGTTGAACAATGCCTTATTGTTGGCTCTTAGTGGTATTTTTTATGTAATTGACATTACGGAAAGGTTATAGCAATGAAAACTTCCTATCTTATGTTCTTAATCTCCTTTGCAGCAAACACACAGCTCCTATTTGCAAATCGGCGAGATGTGCGCCTCATCACAGACCCTGTCTTCAATGAAACGCACACAACATCAACAGTGGTTGTTGGAGGCCTGGCAGATGCTGCTGCAGTGGACTTCCTGTACCAGGAGAACATTGTGTTTTGGACTGATGTTAGCTTGGAGTCCATCAAGAGAACGTTTTTCAATGGCTCGGATATCGTGGAGGACATAATCACTATGGGCCTGGTCGCCCCAGATGGGCTCGCGTGTGACTGGGTGGGAAGAAAACTATATTGGACTGACTCAGACAGACACCGTATAGAAGTCAGTGAGATCGATGGTCGATCAAGAACAGTTTTATTTTGGAAAAATTTGCACTTGCCTCGAGCAATAGCATTAGATCCAGCAAATAGGTAAGTCATGATGTGTACTTTTATGCAGCACAGTATGATTATAGAACAGTGTAAAAACCTGATATTTTCTGAATATTGTTTTTGAAGTCCTCTGATGAAGCTAATTGTTATCATGCTGAGCTGAAGGCCATCATAAACAAAGCAGTGATTTGGTTGAAGTGTTTAATAGGTACATCATGTATTTTGTCTTAATTTATACATGTTGTAGCATATATTTTATAACCAACTTTTGTTTTTCCTTATGTACATGTAGGTCATTGTAAACTGCATCATGAATTTATCACAGATATGATCTGTCAACCAGAATTCCATACTGAGCAATATTTTCACTCATAGATGTTTGATCTGGAATTGACATAGGGCTTCTTATAGTGTGACCTGGGACTGAGAGTGGAGAGTGATAACTCAAACTGATCACAGTTTTTAAAGGAGAATGAAAACCAATCTATACAATATATATAACAGTATGTGGACTGAGTGAATGCAGAAATGTTGATACCATAGAACATAAGAGAGGAGTTTGAGGAAAGTTAGTCAATCCATTCAACATTTTGAATTTAAATGTTTTGGTACCACCGTTGCTACTGTAGATATTAGAAGACTACAACAATTCATGGTGTCACAGTTGGACAATATAAGAAAATATAAAGAGAATTCTACAAAATAATGATTATTTGTTATTGAATCAAATCAAAAGTACACATTCCTTCCAGTATATTGACCTCTGAAGGTACTATTATTTCCCTGCCTTTTGAAAGAGGTACAGTTGTAAGACAAGTGCTGTTTTATTATGTTCGAAAAATGAAAATAATCCAGTATGTTGAATTCTCTTTATATTTCCTTTATATTGTCCAACTGTGACATCACAAATTGCTGTAGTGTTCTTATCCAGTGATGGCAGTACCAGAACTCTAAAAATTCATAACTTTTTGAAAGGGATTGTTGGATTTTCCTCAAACTTCACTGATTATTTGATATTCTGCTGGTATATCTGGGTTCAATCAATCCACTATACACTGTAACATTTGGGTTTCTTTCTCCCTTATTAAAAGGTGACATGATACAGTCAGCCGCTTAACCAATTTTAAATTTTAGTATCAGCCTTTAGATTTATTATCATGACAATTATTACACCAAGAACAGTAGGCCCTACATATGCATGTATGGACAGTTGTGTAAAATCTGAGCTTATCCTTTTATAATGAAAGGAACAAGCAAACTCCACAATCCCTTTCCCAGCTTTCAAAAATACAGAAAGCAACCCCCCCCCCCCTGAAAAAAAAAAAGCCACCCCAAAATGAAAAATACCCAGAAATGCCCGGACTTTTTGTGGGCCTGCATTCCAGTATATTTGTACATTGTACGTTGTGTGCAAGAATCCTCCATTTCAGGTTTTGTTGAGGCCATCCCTAATACAAGAGCAGATTTTTCCATATCCTTCTCACCGGGGATCAGCCCTCCTCTCCATGGGAACTCTGGCAGGATTTCTTCTAAGAAAAACATCCAATCGGGCATATCATTATTGATCCTTCACTATTTCCCTTACGGAGTTCCCTTTGAAGTTTAGCTTGGAGACAAGTGTTTGATAGGGGAAGTTGTCTGCTGTCTGCTTGAGGTACATGTACAGTATTATACAACTGTCCAGAGGAAAGGAATGTCCAGGTTTGGCTTGTTGAGGGAAAATGTACTTACTATGCGTGCACGCCTCAAGATGTAAATTGAACTTTTCTTTTGAAGCATTACCATCTTTGCTGTTAAGAAATGCTAGAGTGCAAACTATGTGTAAATCAGTTGAATTTGTACTTCGAACAGTTTGTACAATGTAGGCCTATTGCTGCCATTGTATACATGTACATGTGATTTTTAATGTGATTGTGAACATGCACAGGAGAGCAGGGTTTAGGCTCTAATTATTTGAAACACTTTGTATCTTAGTAGAGATTTTCTTTGTCATAGTCATCTTCCTGAAGAGTCAACTTGGCCATCCAGAATTGGTTTATTGAAGAGTTGTAACAGAGAAGAACAAGTTTTATTGGGTGACAGAATCAATGCCTTTGATAATAACATTCAGTGGGAAATACTGAAAGCCCTGTACAAGTTTACATAGATCTACAAAATGTAGTAAAATCTATAGTTATCATGAAGTGAATGAAGAGAAGTACAATATTGTAGTCTTTATTGCCTAACAAGTGGTAGAGACTATGAAACAGGCAAGGGGAGTCCACAGAAAGACATACAAAATGTACTGACTTGATATAAAATGCATTCAAGTGAACATCACATGAGAAAAAAAAGTTTTGTAGTTCAAGTAGAAAATATGAACAACCAGAGTATCAACTGTAAGTTTATCCATGAGTATTGTGATCAAGAGGCTTACTAAAATTTAAAATGTGAAGAGATGATTAGATAATGAAAAAATGCACATGTACATGTACAATGTACACATAGTATGTATGTAGGTTTCAGTCCTTGCTTATCCCCTAATGATTGAAGGATGGGAAGTGAACTCAACTTCACAAAAGGTGTGGTCAAGATGAGGCTGGAAGGTTTTATAAGTCTCACTCTTACCTCTTTATAAATTCAAATGTTGAAAATAAAGAGTCAAACAATTCTAGAAATTGCATGAAAGATTCAATGTCTGTCATGTTTCATACATTACATTTACAATGTATGTAAGTAGGCCTACATTGTAAATCAACTTCTTTTTTTTTTTTTTTTTTTGGGGGGGGGGGGGGCTAACTATTCGAAGTCAGAGGACCATTAAGGAAGACTTAGTTTTGAATGGTTAGGCAATTGCAATACATGTATGTAAGCAAGTATGTGTAATGTCCCTGTGTTTAGAGCAAAAGCATGTCCAGCCTCTAAATGAAGTATATTTTGTGGAGAAAGTCACCCTGATCAGCTTATCAGTTCTGACCAAGCTGATATGGCTCATTTTTAGCTCACCTGAGCCGAAGGCTCAAGTGAGCTATTGCGATCGCTCTTCGTCCGGCGTCCGGCGTCCGTAGTCTGTCGTCCGTCGTGTGTCGTCCGTTGTGCGTAAACTTTTTATATTTTCATCTTCTTCTTGAGATCCCCATGACCGATTTTCACCAAACTTGGCAGGTAGCATCCCTAGAGGGATAGGATCTCAATTTGTTCAAATGGGCACCATGGCCCACCTGGGGGCCCCCAGGGGGCCCAAACCCCCTAAAATTATGGAATCTTTAAAAATCTTCTTCTCTAGAACCAGAAGTGATAGGGCTTAGTTAATACTGTGAGTTAGTACATTGATGACTGTAGTTTCAAGTTTGTTCATGGGATTGGCGGAATCAGGGGTGCTCCCCCCCCCCCCCCGGGACCCAGGAGAGGGGATGGGGATGGGTCCAAGTTAACTTAGCAGGTAGCATCCCTAGGGGAATAGAATCTCAATTCCTTCAAATGGGCACCATGTCCCTCTTGGGAGGCCCCTAGGGCCCCCCCCCCCCCCCCCATTAAGGCATATATTTAAAATCTTCTACTCTACGTGTAGAACCAGAAATGATAAAGCAAAGGTAATACCATGAGTTTGTACACTGATGACTTTAGTTCCAAGTTTGTTCATTGCAGATCCAGGGCTGCCTGCCCACCCTGGAGTTGGGGGGGGGGGGGGGGGGATCCATATATGCAGATCTAAGTTTCCAATGTTCTCAGGTAAGAGTGTGCAAGAATGCATGAAAGGTGAAATTGCGATACTCAGGTGAGCTCGTGACCCTCGGGTCTCTTGTTAAAGAAGTTTTCCCTGATTTCCTTTGGTATAATTATTTAGTACGACAAAATGATAGGAATCAGGACGGTGCATTTGATGTACAGGTGTGAGACCTCTATACTGAGAGAAGAATGAAAGGGATCTTGACTTGTTGAATTAAATCTCAAACATTATGTTTAGCTTGCCAGTGGTGAGAATGATACAAAACATCCTACATTTGTTGAGGGTCTCTCACATTTGCCAATTGTACAGAGCAAAATCATGCTCTTTGTCAGTAATTCAGAAAGTTTATACAATTCCTCTCCATTTACAATGTACCTTGCATGATGTTTGAAGTCTAATGTTTATTGCGATGGTGAACAGTGTTAGAGTGACTTTGATGGCATGTGGAATTCCACTCCCCCTGATATCATTCTCGCCTAATTGACTACTGTAGCTATGCAAACCCTGCAGCAGTACCATGGCATCCAAAATGGCATGCATGTTTATTACACATCGTCATGCAGGGTATAGAGACACTGCCAATACACTCGAACTGGTATGGAATTTTTTAGACGTAAAGAAAAGGCCAGCCTATCTTCAGTTCGACATGTATCTCTGTGAACATACTTTATGCATGTATGAATTTTAAACAAAAAACACAACAACCTTTGTAATTGCCAATCTAAAAGAAAGATCAAATCACAGAAGGAAGACAAAGTCTTGTTGCATACATGTAGCTCAGTAGAAGTCTAGAAATGTATATGGTACAGAGTTACAGTATTTCATGAATAGAAGTTTTTAAAGGACAAGTCCACCTTCATATACATAATGATTGAGAGAATGCAGCAATATTAGTAGGACACATCAGTGAAAGTTTGAGGAAAATCGGACTATCCGTTCAAAAGTTATGAATTTTTAAAATATCTGCGCAGTCACTGCTGGGTAAGAAGATTACTACAGTGTATGATGTCACATGTGTACAACGATACACTGTATAAGGAAAATAAAAAGAGAATTTCACAAAACTCTATTTTTTGAAT
Source organism: Diadema setosum (assembly GCA_033980235.1). NCBI lineage: Eukaryota > Metazoa > Echinodermata > Echinoidea > Diadematoida > Diadematidae > Diadema > Diadema setosum. The sequence continues at coordinate 22,971,028 of CM067071.1, read as the reverse complement.
AAAATGCAAATTTCTTTGACTTGTTACTGACGTATATTAAGGGTAATATTATTCCCCCTGCCTTCTGAAAGAGAGAAGTTGAGTGTTCTTTTGTTATGTGAGAATAATGAAAACATGTTGAATTTTCTTTATTCTTTCTTTATAACGTTGTACACATGTGACATCACAAGCTATAGTAGTCTTTTCATCCAGCCGTGACTGAGCAGAAACTTCAAAAATTCATAACTTTTGCGATTTTTCTCAAACTTTCACTGTGTGTTCTACTAATATTGCTGCATTCACTCAACCCACATGTCTATGAAGGTGAACTTGTCCTTTAAGGTTGACCACCAGAAACTTTTTTTCATGAGTCTTGTGATATAGGCCTACAGCAGCTCTGTTTCCTTTTGATATAAGGGACATGAAGGAAATCTGTGAATGTTAAGTGTAAGTACAGAAAATAGAAACCGTTTAATGTCAATGAAGTATACCCGATTTTCAAAAGAAAGAAAAGGCACACCACCTAGAACATAAGCAGACCAAAGACTGTTTCATGATATTTAAACTCGAACTCTAATATCTTCATCTTTCATATCTTTATGCTTTCATCCACAAATGTGCCTTGATCATTTCATGAATGAAAATGATGCAATGTAAATTATAATTAATTTATGATGATGATGATGATGATGATTATTATTATTATTATCATTACTGGCTATTGCTATTATTACTTTTATCATATCATGCATTCAAAGTATTTTGCAACAACTCACACCAACCTCCCTCTCTTTACAATAAAGATGCTGCTGGTGTAAGCAGGTCGTGCCACTGTAAATGATGTACTGTACATGTACACTTTACTTGCCTTGAAGTGAGACTATAGTGACCTGTGACCTTCACGAGTCTGCCAGACATGTCAATCAAGCATTATTAATCTGTCAACCTTTGTAATGTTGTCTTTGGCACCTTAGGTTGTCTGAGTTTGTACATTCCCAACCCTCCACTATTTTTTCTTTATACGTGTCTTTTCCTGGCAGCCTCTGTTTCTTTTTGACCCAGTCTGTCTTTCTCCATGCTACTGATAAATGCCTCTGACGACATATTTGTTATGTCCGGAATGTGGCTGCCATTGTTCATTTCATTCTACATACATCACTGATTTGACAGATTTATGTGTTTTTTCTTCTTTAACATCCATGACCATCTTATTTCTATTTTTAATCACTTTTTCTGTGTGTATGTGAAGGATATGTCTTCTTTTTCTTTGCCTTGTTTTTATCTTGCCTGATTTCATCACATTCCTTCAAAACAGCATTTTCCTCAGAATTGCCACCCAATCTACAAATGTACACTTTGGTGATACTTTACTGGATTTGTTTTTGTTTTTTATATTTTTGATAAGTGTTAGTGCAGTATTGATGACTATACAAATGTATGGGCATTTCCCCAGTTAAAGGGTACTTTTCAGGAATGTTGCTTTATTTTTTGTTTTCAATGTGCATTACCCCAATACAATATGATCTTCTAGAACACTTTAAAGGGGTGGTACAGTATTGGTGGAGATGAGAATTTGGCTTTTAACTTTTTGCAAGATACCAAGAAAACACTTATGAAATAGTACAGAGCATCTAGGTCCCTATCATTTTAAGAGGAATTCAAAGTTTATTTGATGAAAATTGGGTTTTGAATGACTGAAACATCCAAAAACAAAGTAAAACAAAGCAATTGTAATAAAAGGTTGGTCCCACACTTAATTAGAATTGCTCTGTTTTGGATATCTCAGCCATTTCAAAACCAATTTTCATTAAATAAACTTTGAATATCCTCATGGAATTACATGCTCTTTCCTATTTCATAAGACGTTTCTTATTATCTCACCAAAAAATGTTAGAAATCTGCAATTAGGTCTCAACCAAAACTATATGATCCCTTTGATGAGAGATCACTTCGCCCTCAAATTGCTTCAAACAAACAATCTATTAGAATTTATGCGAAAATGAAAAATTTTTGGTGAAACTACATAACACTGGACAGATACACTGTAGGCCTATGTTTTAACATAGGAAGAATTATGGATGCTTATTGAAACTTTTTTTTTTTCAATTGAATGGCCTAATATTTATTAGAAAAGATAATAACAGCTCTATAATTTTATTGAACATCATGTTTTATACCATTTCTAGACTTAGTGGTGAACGTATGTAACATGGGCAGACCAAAATGTGTCAAGTTGGTTTACATACAAGTTAAAATTGTACCTTCCACTAGTGACTTGGTCTGTTTTCCTTTGAGCAACATTATTTTGGTTGGTATACACTGTAATTATAGGCCTACATTGTATCATAGTGATCAACCTTTTTTCATACTAAATAAAAGAACAAGTAGGTTTTACTCATACTGGTGGCACAGACTCTGTTTGCCACCTTTAACCTAGTGTCAGAAGGAGATTTAGAACATTTACTCATCCTGTAAGTACTTCACACATGTCATGGACAAATGGAAGGTCTCTAGTGCCTTTTAAATGTATCCAGACTGTCAGTCATGTGTAACTCAGTTAAACATAATTCCATTAGGTGGGCATGGATATCTGGCCAGCCCTCCTTACCAAAAAATTACAGCCTAATTCAATTAGAGCTCTCTTACCCCATGGGTCTGGTGAGAGGAAGCATTGAGGAAAAAGAAAAGAAAAATGCGCCTAGCTGAGAGATACATTATATGTAGAAATCATTTCCTTGTGGAGCTCATAACTTCTCCAGGGCTCAGGAGGACCAAGGTTTAGCTGCTACGGGTTTGCAGTGATTTAATGGAGACATTGAATCTAATTTTGTTCGTTGTCCTTGTCAGGACACATTACTTGTCACTGCCAGGGTGCTGACCTAACTCTCTCTGTCAGTGTCACACCTTTTTTACTTTCTCCAAGTCTCCTTTTGCCCATCATGCTGTTCCCTTTGTGTTCTTCCTCCCCATCTCTCTGATTTTCTGTCTTTCCTTCTTTCCTTTTTGCAGTCTCTGTCTTCCCATCCCCATTTCCATACATATTTCCTGATATTCAGTTTGTTCCCCTCCCCCTCTCTTTCTGGGCTGATAGACTTATATCTATATATACCAGCTTATGTGTATGTGCAGTAGTTCTTGTGTTTAATTTTTTGGAAGCCATTTTCACACGTGCTTGACCCATTTCATTGTAAAGCAAGATATTTTCGCGAATAGGAGCCGACGGTTTTTTTCGCGACATTCAATTTTCCCGAATTGCCACTGGCATTCAATGCATCTAGTGTAGAAAAGAACTTTTGCATGCAAGCATTTTAATTTTGTGAATCTTGGCTCTTGCGAAATTTGCAAAATTGAAATGTACAGGAACGTTTGTGGTTTCACAGTAGTGCCCTGTTGGGAGCAATTGGAAGAACTCTCTGTTGTCAGCAATAAATTTCAAAATTCATAATTTACACATTTTGCAGACCAAAAGGTGATGAAACCTGATATAATACTATGTAAATAACAAACATGAAAACATCAATCCTCATTGATAGTAGCCAGTGTGTGCATCACCTAGATGTTGTATGGTAGATAGACCTCATGGCAGCACTTTATGTTTTATTGTAGCAATCAAGAATTTCCCTGGGTTGAGAATGGAAGCAAATTTTTAACATTTTAGTATTGCAGTAAAGTCCTTTACAACATGCTTCAAGAAAAAAAAGTCGGGGGGGGGGGGGGGGGAATGTGAATATGTGCCCACATGCATACAATACAAGTTTTCTAGCAGCAGGGTGCCACAAACCTGACTGGCTTGCTTGCATGGGGCAATCACAACTTACTGACTTGCAAACAGTATGTGCCTGTTAAAATACTGAAAGTCCATTCACAAGGCAAGCGGGAGCTATACATACATGATGTAAAACCTTCTATCTAGCAGTGTGAAGTGATCCTGACAACTAGTTGTAGAGGTGTAAATCCACAATTGGTTGCTAGTATCATTTATTCATGGGAAAAGCTAATTTTTGGTCTTCATACATAGGCCTGAATGAAATAACTTAAATGTGGAAAATATTGCTGACATGTACGTTTGTACATTGTAGGAATTGATAATTTTACATGTATGATGATCTTTATGGAAATGGGAAATACTCATTGCTGCTTCACTGCATGAGGTAGCTCTCTCTATTGCCAGCAGAGTTTGTTGAGCCCAGTGTGTCTCCCTTGGTCACATTTGCTGAAACTTCTTGCATGTTCTCATTCAGAAGATCACAGCAAACAGAAACTTAATTTTTTTCCCTCAATTAACAAGATTGAAATGAGAAAATTCAACATAGGAACATAAATGAAAATTATGTTACATACTCTGAAAATTAAAATACAAATTTTGAACAAGGTTTATTTTGTGCTTGATACTGAAATATAACAGACAGGTTACATGTATGACAATTTTCTATGTTATACTTTAAAAGCAAAGATTCCATTATCCAAGGATTCCTTTACTTGAAGTCACATCACTTATAACTGTAGATCACTTTTGTCTCTCTGATTGACCTGTGGTGAAATCCCTGTCAGAACATCTCTCCCATCTCCCAAGACTGTCTCACACACTGTTTCTCCTTCTCTCCTGGCTTGCTGAAGCTTTTATGCAGGAATGCTCTGCTGTCCAACTCACTTTGCCCAAAGACCAGAAGATCCATGCACTTAGTATCATGCATCAAAGTCATTCCTTTCCTTTTCTATATATCTGTTTATGTCATGCTTGACAAGATGTCACTTAGTCTGGCTTTTATGTTTGCAATACACTTGTTTTTGGCTTCTTTGATTGTCAGTGGTCTTGAGAATCATAAGGAAGACATCAGGGTTAATGTTCAGGGAAAATTTACTCCTGAAAAGAAATTGCTTAAAACACACAAAAAAGTAGCAGACCACCAATGATAAAAGCAGAGAAATGACAAAAGTTACAACGTATCTGCCTAATGTTTGTATTCATCAAATGTGTCATCCTGTGGGCATTTCCAAGCAGTTATCATGGTTGTACATGTACTGTACATATGTATGATGTCGAGGTAACTTGCACTCTACTGCTTTTTCGCTGTTGTAAGTGTAGACTCTCTGGAATTGTGCATTACATGTACATACATGTACATTATACATGTAGGTAGTGACTTCTGTTATTTGTTAACATTTCATTTTGCATACGTACAAATGTAATTGTAAATGCTGGATGCATTTGTTATCAGTAGGGTACAACAGTACTTAAATATTCTATGTACTTTTCATGACTTTTAGACTAATGTTTCCACAGTGCATTAAATAAGTTATGTGACATGAAGTGTAAATTTTATAAAGAAATATGAAAGAAAGTTTATTCTACTTCCAAATGCAATGAATACAAGGTTATATTGCATGTAAAAGTAGTCTTTGTACATGCCACATTCAATTTACAAACTAGGACAGTACATAAGGTAATGTGTGTGTGTGTGTGTGTGTGTGTGTGTGAGATTTTATATTATTTGTATAAAAAAAACAAGTGGTCACTTGAATAACTGTACAAGTGTAATCCTCAGCTCCCTGGAAAACCACTGGATTCTTGAAAAGTGACCATTCAATGTAGGCCTACTATTAAACTAAGCCTCAGTGTTATAGATGGTCATTATGAAAAAGATACTGTAGCCAGTTTTATCCCCTCGTCGAGAATGGGTAGTAAGAGAATGATAATAACATACATTTGTATGCCAGGATTATGTTAAAAGTAAGTTAATCTCTTCCCTTGTACAAATGTACATACAGGTGTATGCCTAGGCATACTAGTAAAGAAGGTAGAGGGTCTAGTTCCAAGCTATAACTGTACAAATGTACATCATTGTATGTTTCCTGCCGTGTATTTGGCAGCTTTGTGAATCTCATGCAACTGTACTTGTACAGTAAAGTGAGAATGACATGTGTACACTGACTGATCGACCAGATATATTTGTGCCTGCTCTGCTTTTAACAATGGGCTTTGAGTTTTGTAGGTGTCAATGAGTCACATGTAAACACATACAACCTAGAAAAAAGAGTGCAAGTGGTAGAAATTATACAGGCTGTTTTGACCATCTCATGATGCTTGTGAAATGCTTCAGACTGCCTTTGAGTGTCCACTTCAAGAACTTGGAAAGATAAGAAAAGCATTGAACACTGAATGGCTGTGTGGGGATGGAGCTGCCATGTCTATCCATCTATACAGAATTACTCTGTAGTAACACTGATCACAGAGCCTAAACTTTTTCACAACATTGTAGCTCATAGATTGTTACATTGACAAGTAGGCTATGTTTTTCAGTATTTGGTTCAATTGTTTTCTTTTTGTTTTGTTTTGGGTTTTTTTTAATAAAAAGTACATGGATTGGCTAAAAGAGATCATGTTTTAAGATAGAAAATGTTTCTTTTAATCAATTTTGCCTCAGCATGTTTGATGCATGGGATTTCCTGTTTATGAACAGGAATGTAGTTTTCCTCTATTTTTTTTTATTGTTTACAATTTCTTTTTTTTTTTGGGGGGGGGGGTGAGAAAATGTTAGCAGCCAAGCATTGATGCTACAAATCCACTTTCCCAGTTTCCTAGAACAAGTTAATTTCTTGACAAGTAAAGTATATTATAGCAACATTTGTTTGGCTGGAGCAGTCAATCAATGTTTTACCATGACATACTCTGCTCAAGTCAAAGAAATATGACTTAACTAAGCCCATTTAATAAGCTGAAGCAGCTACTGGTAGTGGATAGTCTTATTGACAATGAAGAAAGAGCTTGCTTGAAGTGATTGATATAGACTATCCTTTATTTATATAATTACTTGTGTGTTTTTTGACATAATTTAGACTTAAGTATAGAAATTTAGTACATTTTTCTAGGCCTGGATACAATGTACATGTAAGTCACAGAAATTTTTTTTTATAGTGTAGGCCCATGTTTTCAATGCATTGTTCTCCCAATTTTATATGAAAATACTGTCACGAAGAAGAAATGAATTTCTAATTCCTGTTGAAAAGTTGTGAATAAGTACTTGAATTTATTCTAGTAGAATGTGCAGGAAATCTAGGTTTGTAAAATTAATTGGTCATGGCATGGACGAACAAAACCAGCTTCAGTCTGGGAATCAGGCTACTCAGTATTGCCTACTCAATGTTCCTTGCATTCCAATGGGGCACATATCTCGGCATCACATTGGTGGATGATTGACACTTATGATTGGCAGCTTGGGGGGGGGGGTGGGGTGGAGGGGTGCCAATAGATGAATGCAAACAACATAAATGGTATTCATGTCTGTCCTAGATTTCATTTCTTTCTCTCTCTTCCCCTACATTCATGTCAGGCCAAGGTCTTCCGCCATAAGATTTAGAGGGGCATTAAATGCCCATCATTCCATGCCTCCACAGCTTTTTTCTCTTGTTTGCAGGCTCTGTCCATGACCCATTTATTTTATCCTACCAAAGATGTTTAGTTTTGACAGACAGCAGTGTTTTCCACTTTTCCCTTTCCTGCCCATCAGAATACCCTAGATGTATTCTTACATGTACTGTAAAAAACTAACCTATTGCTGCACATAGCTTTGCACCTTTTTGCTTTCTGAAAAAAAAAAAAAATGGCAGAAATATACCATGAATCCAGTAGTCAGAAATAAGTTGTAATATATTTGAAATACATTTTTCTTGAAGCAATATTATGTGTAGGCCTTTAGTGGATGAGTTTGTAACCACACCAGAAAAAAAAAAAAAACTTGTTCAAAAAAAATAGCAGGAGCCCTTGTTTTTTGTTTTATTTTGTGTTTTTTTTTTCAGTATCATATAGGCAATAACCCAGTATATGAGAAACACTTGAACTGAGTATGGCAACAGAAACAATCTCTGGGGGAAAAAAGAGATCTGAGAATATAAGGGAAAGGCAAGAGCCAGGCTAGGATCCAAGACCCCTACTGCACACACCATCCAACTTAGTAGGCGATCTCATGTCACATGCTGATGGCCAGCTCAGTGACCATTTACCATTGTACAGTTGTATATTTCCATCTCTGGCTGTTTCAGTGCCCACTGTGCGTGGACGTACCTCTTTATATAATCTGGCGTTAAGCAGCATTTCATGCTACAAATCTGTGATCCCTCTGTGCATACAGTTGCAGCAGCATGCAATAGCTCATTCAAATGAGAAAAGATTGTTTTATTTCCCCCTTCTGCAATTTATACGTGTATTTACTGAAGAAGACATCAACTGTCCAGAAATGTATGGGCCATTCAGAGTGTGTTCAGCATCCATATTTGTTGAAAACATGTAAACCTTATAAGAGTCCAAAGTTCATGTTAAAACTGTCATTTTTTTTTAACATTTAAGTGGATGTGGAATCATACTTTTAGCTCTTACAAATAATCATATGGGGGATCTCATTGTATGAATGGCAAATATCAAGGACAGATGCAAGATAATACCTTTATGCTTGTATTACAGATACAGTATTTCCCTCTGAAGAGCAATCAACTCAAAACACTACATGGCACATTTTTCTTCTTCAATTGTTAAACCTCTGTTAATTATTATGCATAGTAATGACTATAAATTATATTGACATTAGTCCTTGACAAAGTATACCAGTAATCATTGAAATAGCTGATAATAGCTCAAGCTGTGCATGTACCGTTACATTCACTTCTAGGTGCTGTGCATGAGAGCTGAAACATTCCATAGACATCACACACTCAAAATAAGTGGGAGAAATGGAAATACATGCAGTGTTCAAATGCCAATTAGTATTGAACAATCAACCACATAAAAGGTGAAGTGGACCATATCATGATGTTCTTCTGGATGACATTCTCACTCTTTTCTATTGAAAAAAAAATAGATAAAAGAAAATGCCAAAGATCAAAGCTCAAATTGCTGCACATACAGATTTATCATGTACATGTGTAGAATGATTTGGAATGATTACACTATGCAGACAAAAAATCTCTCTAGAGTCCTTCATTGAAAGTGAAGTTATAATATATCTCTTCCTTTCCTTCCTGAAACATTGTCCCTCCAGATTTCTACATAAAAATGCTCATAAACATTTACTTGAAAAAATTACCATTACCTATGATCTTTTTTTTTTTTTTTTTAATGTCAATGTAACTGTACAGCTTTACAATTAAAAGAGAAAAAGTAACTTCAGGGGTATGCCTTCCTGTAGGATTGTGATTTAACTGATTTATGTCTGAAGGCAAGGGTTTTAAAGTGAAAACTGATCTCACACTAACATATTATTGATTGATTATAGAGAATGTGTTTTTGATTTACTCAAATTCAGAATGTAAAAAGGTGATATGCAAGATTTCTCAATCTGAAGGCATGTGGTTAGTTATAGTAACATTGTTTGTAGACATGTTGTATTGAGTTGTAACATACTGATTCTATATCATAGATTGCTTCATGCCTTAAGATCTCAGGATGCCACTGGCACCATTACAAAAAAACGTCACACAGACTTCATTGTCCATTTGCTGGAAATATAGATCAATATCTAACTAGTGAGATTACAAAGTTCTGATGTGTGTGACAGCAAAAGTGAAATGTTAAAAGTTGACAATCTTTGTCTTATGTATTCATCATATAGCAATGCTGCGCACTGGCAGTGATCCGACGGTCCCTGACCGGTAAAAATCACTGTCGGACCAGTAACCAGTAAAAAGGATGGAAAAAACTGGGTACTGGTCAGACCAGTACAGTATTGTGAATCTAGAAATGTTTGCATGCATTTAAATTTTGTGAATTTTGCGAGAGCCACGAGTCGTGAAATTAAAATGCATGCGACAGTTCTTGTCTTCACTGTATGTATTGAAATGCCAGTGGCAATTTGCAAAAATTTTGTGTCATGAAAAAAGCGGTCCGCTCCAATTTCCAAAAATTTTGTGCTGTGAACATTTCTTGTTTTACAATAACCTCCATTCAGCAAGCCATGGTATTAATGACTAAACTCCTAGCCAAGGAGACTACTGTGTACAATCTGTAGGTAAAGAGAAATTTCAGACCAGTTAAAAGTTAATCTGAAACTTAAAGTTTTTGTTAGAATAATAAAAGTTTATAAAGTATGAGTACTCATCTACTTTTGAAAGCTGTTTGTTCAAATGATTTGTACATATTTTTGTTGTTGTTCTTGCTCATCATACAACATGCATATATTGATGCTTGAAAAGATTTGAGTTAACAATTCTCATGACAAATGAAATAGCACAATACATTGCCTCTTCTCTCTCAGCACAGCAACTATGACAAACCTATGGTAACGATTGCCTGGACCTACTTGTGCAAACATCCTTGCCTAACTTGCTCACATGCTTGCTGTAGTCATATCAAGTTAGAGGATGCAAGTAGCATTCTGTGATGATCACATAGACATCTGTCTGTTTGAGAATTCCTTTTAATGTGAATGTTTTGTCCCTTCCGTTCTTTCCTCTTCCAGGTATATTTATTGGACGGACTGGGGGGAAGTCCCAAAGATTGAACGGGCAGGGATGGATGGGACAGAGCGAGAAGTCATCGTAAAGGATGATATTTTTTGGCCCAATGGGCTAACCATTGACTACTCCAGTGGACGCCTGTATTGGGTAGATGCCAAATATAATCTCATCAAGAGCAGTGACATGAATGGAAGACATCAGAGAGTAAGTAGCATTGCACTGATTTTTGTTTGTTATGCTTAATTATTATTCTTTTTTTTTCTTTAGGGAGAATCCTCCTGTATTTTAGGACTTATACATATCTTTAAATAAACCTTTACAGTTGTACATAGTCATAATACCTTTGACAAAACGCTCCGGAACTGTTATTTGTTGATGGTAGCAAGGATAATAATTTCATTTGATTTGATTTGCACATACCGCTAACTGTTACATATCTGCACTTGTTTATTTCTTCATTTATCTAATGTTCAGATCATCTTAGAAGGAGTGTTGGAGCACCCTTTTGCTCTGACAGTCCATGGAGGCTGGCTCTACTGGACAGACTGGGAGACTCAGTCCATACACGCATGCAATAAAACCAGTGGCAAGGAGCAGTGGGTGGTCCATGAAGACCTCTACTCACCAATGGACATCCATGTCTTCAGCCAAGACCGGCAGTCCCCAGAGTGTTAGTATTCTCATAAAGAGACATATGTCCGTCTTTCGCAAGGGAGATGATTTCTGCCAGTGCAACATTAAAAAATCAGTTGTTACTTTTATAGTCTTAACTGTTGACAAGATCTGATTAGATGTGTCATTGTTTGTAGTCTTCAAAATGTCAAACATGGGAGAACAGATTGATTGCTATAAATATGATAACTGAATAGATATTTTTGATTATTGATATCAGGAAAGTTGCTTTGATTCCATGTTGGACGTCAATTATGCATTTGTATGAATCAGTGGTTTTTGGACTTGATGCCAAAGACATCACACCCTTCCACAATTGATGATATGAAATCAACACTGTTCACTGCGTGAAAGGTAAAGGTCCTCTCCTTGCAAGCCTGTTCAAATCTGTTAAAGCTCAGAATATAACAGGAGCTGTAAAAAATTTTTCAGGATGGTGGTTGTCAAGGTCAGTGATTTTAATGCAGGTAGAAAAATGTACATGCAGATACTCCAACCTCAAGCACCTTCTGATCTGGAGATTCTCCCGCCTGAAACCCCTAGCAAACGGGAGACTCCAAATGGTGTGTGTGACGAGTGCGAAGCACAAAGTTCCTTGCGGCCGGGGTCTAGGGCCCGCTTTAGGGCCCTGGAAGCTCTAGGGTTCTGGGTGCTCTCACGTGCTATCTAAGGCTTATTTTTCAACATACGATGATACGAAGAAAGAAATCATTTCGAACGGGAGACACAGACCCCGTTTACAGTGCGGGGCTGGGCCGAGCCGCGGCCGAGCCCAGCCTCAATTGCGGGGCCGGGCCCCGCAATTTTGTCCGTTTACACTGCCGGGCTCGGCCGCGCTTTTAATTCAAACCTTTCAATATTTTGTCGTAGTGGCACTCTGCTCGTAAACAAACGCAATTTGGTATAGTCTGTTTTTCAGACCCTTTGCCTTCAGGCTTCCGTGGCGACAAAGTCGCCTTTCGGGCAAGGGCCTTTGCCGAAGGAAAAATCCTTTGCAGGACAAAACTACCTTAAACTTATACTAGTTTTCGACATTGAGGGGGTTGATATCCTGAATAGCAAAATAGTACGGGCAAAGGGTTTGGAAGCCAGACAAAAATTGGCCACGCATTTGGTCTAGTTTGCGTTTACACTGAGAGAAGGCCGGGCTCGGCCGCGGCCAAGACCACCTCCAGAGCGTGGCCAAATGCGCGGCCAATTTTGGCCCCGCATTTGGCCTTTCGCGTGTTTACACTGAAATGAAGGCGGGATCGGCCATGGCCAAGCAGCGGCCTTGCCTCACACTGTAAACGGTGTCACAGAGGCAGGGTGGGAGAAATTGAATCTCAAGCCGGAGAATGGGAGATTTTGCAAAAATGGGCTTTCGGCAGGAGATTTCCCGTCGAAAGGGGGAGACTTGGAGTCTCTGTACATGATGGCTGGTGAAAGTATGGCTGCGTTTATCTAAAAATTTTCTAAGGCAGAATCATGATCCTAAACGTGTTTGAGCCATTTTCAGGGGTTAGACAAATGCAACCGTGTTTTCAAATGCATTTAGAAATGGCATTTTGAAATGCGTTTGAGACCACGATCGCCATTCTGTGAGTAGATAAACGCAATGCCATGTTGAAACGCGTTCATATCTCAGGGTCAAATCCAGGCTGTTTCCGGTTGTGCTCTCTCCCAATTGGTTGTGTGTGACTGGTGAGGCATGTTTGCTGCTAGGCAGTTGACCTTTACTTTCCAGGTTGAACGGCGCAAAGAAGCTGCGCAGTGACAACACTCGAATCGCCATTGTATGATGGTTAGATAAACGCGGCACCCCCAGAATAGCGTGTAAAACCACCTGCGCAAACACCACTCAAAACGCGTTTTGAAAAGTGATTCTCTCTCTGAAGTTAATGAACGCAGCCTATGCTTGACTCTCAGGTAGCACAAATTTGTATGTTCTATGCACGTCAGGGTCAAGATTTATTCGTAGCTCAAGTAACAGAATAATTATACAGTTCTTATCTCACTCCACTCTCTGAACAGACTCTAATCCTTGTGGAACCAACAATGGAGGCTGTTCACACCTCTGTCTCCTAGCACCAACCAGACAAGGCTATAGCTGTGCTTGCCCCACAGGAGTACGATTACTGGAGGATGAGCTTACATGTGCCAATGGTAAGCCAGAATATTAAGCATTTCTATTTTCCTTGATGTCATGAGTAGAGAGTGCACATAGAAAATAGCATTTTACCTGACTTCTGTTTCCATCTCTTTCACTCCTTGTGTATTTGGTTTAATGTGCTATGTCTACCTGTTTGTCTGAAGCACAGTGATACCTTTCCTGTGAATGTGTTGAGAGTGCTGTATCCATCCTTCAAATAGTTTAGGAAGGCTCTGCTCTAGTAGCTCTCTTTTGCAACTCTATTGAATTTTAGCCTAATTTTGTGTTCAAATGAAATTTGACTTGACAGTACCATGTACATCTAATTGTCACCATTTTAAGCTTATGGCCCAAAAAATAAAAGTGTTCCTTTAGGCTGATTTTCATTAATTCTGTTTAGATGGTTAATTGCCGAACATTTCATGATAGAAGGATCAATGTAATCAGCTAGGATGAGACAAAATTAGATGCCATTGATAGTTGCAACAACTGTGTCATATTAGGTGAAGTTTGAAGCTAAGACTAAGCAGGGAGGTGTAAGAAAAGGAGAGACAACTCCCTCGTAATTCATGCAAACACATGTTTGGGTTCAAAGCATTACAATGGGATGTCTAGCATTCCACTATACGCTTTGAAGTCATGCTCTGCACCGCTCTACAGTCAACTTCGGATACCTCGAATTCGTCGGGACTGAAGAAAATGGTTCGAGGTACGTGAAATTCGAGGTACGCGAAATTCGAGGACGCGTACGTACGTCGAATTTTCTTCGACTTATCGGACGTTTATCGATGTTCAGCATGGTATCTGTTATAGTGCCTACCGATTGTTTGCATGCTTGTCAATTGGAATTGAATCGACTTTTATGTGAATGAATTGAATGAAAATCGGAATTGAAATCAAAATGTCAGAAATGAAGATTTTGGTGGCCCTATCGCGCCACCAAAAAAAGTCGGATGTTTGCCTTTACTTTTGAAAATGAACAGCGGTAACAATCGGCTCCGTAAGATACTAAAATAAATGTCGGATGTTTGCTCATACTTTTGGAAATGAAAAACGATACGACTCAGCTCCGTATGGTGCTAAAACTAACGTCAGATATTTGATTTTGCGTTCGGAAATGATTAAGGACAACATTCGGCTCCGGAAGACGCTGAAATAAATGTCGAATATTTGCTTTGACGTTCGGAAATGAAAATCAATATTCAACTCCGTACGATGGTTAGATAAGTGTCGGATGTTTCCTTATACTTTCGAAAGGAAATAACAATAACATTCGGCTCCGGAAGATGCTGAAATAAATGTCAGATGATCGCTTTTATGTTCGGAAGATCCAGTAACATTCTGCTCCATACGATGCTAAAATAGCTGTCTGATGTTTGCTTTTAAATTTCGAAATGAATAACAGTAACATTCAGCTGCGTTCAATAGTAAAATTAATGTTTGATGTTTGCTTTGACGTTCGGAAATGAGTAACAATAACATTCAACTCCTTACGATGATAAAATAAATGCTGGATGTTTGCTTTTACGATCGAAAGTAAATGGCAATAACATTCAGCTCCGGAAGATGCTAAAATACTTATTGCTTTTACGTTTGGCATGTTTGAAAGTGAACAGCAGTAATATTCTGCCCCATATGATACTAAAAAAAAGTATTGGATATTTGCTATTACATTTCGAAATGAATAACGGTAATATTCAGCTACGTTTGATGGTAAAATAAACGTCTGATGTCAGCTTCGACGTTCAAAAATCAAAAACAGTAACATTCGGCTCCGTACGATGATAAAATAATATTGTCAGAATGAATCATTTAACTTTCGGAAGTGGACAGCAGTAAAATTCGGCTTCGTACGATGATAAAATAAATGTCGTATGTTTGAAATGAATAACGGTAATATTCTGCTTCGTACGATGCAAAAATAAATGACAGATTGTTGCTTTTACATTTGGAAATGATTAACGGTATTAATCCGCTCAGTTAGATGCTGAAACAAATAGCGGATGTTTGCTTTCACATTTGGAAATGGATAAGGATAGCATTCAGCTCCGTAAGATGCTAAAATGAATGTCGGTTGTTTGCTTTTACATTTAAAAATGATTAACGGTAATATTCGGCTCCGTAAGGTGCTAACAGACTAATAAATGTTGGATGATTGCTTATACAATAAGAAATGAATAACGGTAACTTTCGGCTCTTTACAATGCTAAAACAAATGTCGGATGCTAACAGATGTCGGCAAATGCTCCCACTTTTTCATTTCAAACGTAAGTTTTGACCTCCTAAATTTTTAGGCATCAACTTTTATAATAATCTATGCGCCTATTTGCTCAATCTTAAAACACAAAATAAGATGATTGGATTTTCTAATTTTAATTTCGAGTAAATTCGACCACCAAAAAATAAAAATCAGTGATACTGGTGGCCCGATAAAAGTTAGTGTGGAGCCCTGTCTATTATTCTATTCTTTATTATGCTCGGCCTATACTTCCACATCATATTCCACAATATTTTCATAATCGCATTGCTGGAAAAAAAAAAAAATCAGTGATTGCGTTCTCGGGGAAGAATAAATGAAACATACTTCGTGAAAGGCAAAAAAAAAAAAGTTAAAAAAGGGCACTACGCAGGAGATCGATGTTTGGACAGTGGACCGTGATTAATGCCAAAGATATAACTGTCAACACCCAACACCTACGCAGGTGCGCCACGACGGTTTAGAAATATACGCGCGCGGTATGACTATCATGATCAAGAATAAAAACACAGTGGTTAAAGAAAAGAAGATGATGGGCAGAGCTTAGTGCTATCGTAAGCACTCCATAATGGCAAGGGTGCTATGTGCATACCGTGTACGTATGTAGGTAGGTGTTGGGGATTTTTCTTGTCAGCTGTGTACCGGGTATTTCTTTGGTCGCGCGATTGTTCTGGTCGGGAATATTTACAGTCGAGTGTGAAAAGATTTGTGACGTCTTCTTCGCTGTCCACGCGCGCTTAATCGGAGATGCTGAGTGATGTTGCAATTCGATTCGAGCTACATGCTGGGAAAAACAATAAGTTAATTAAGATCGGGACAGTAGATTTCACTTCGAGGTAACCGAACTTCGAGTTATTTCTTCGAGCTACGCGAATTTTAATACACGGAAACTCCATAGGAACAATCGGGACTTTCATTTTACCCCCGAGGTAAGTGATATTCGGCTTATCCGACGTCGAGGTATCCGAAGTTGACTGTAGTTGCAAGGCGAAGTTCGGAGACGAAAACCGCATTTCACCTTTCGTTGAATTACAAGCTTTATTTCCCCGTAAAATTTTAAATTGAATACTCCAATTGATTAAGAGTAGTTTAGGAAAGAATTCAATATTATAAACATGTATTTCTAGTTTCTTCGTAATGCGCAAATTGAAATGAAATGAAAATTAGGTCCTCTTAAAAACCTAATATCTTTTTATAATGCACACATTTCCGCATGTTAGTTTTCTATCCTTTAATCTGGGATGTTTGATCTTTCAAATAAAGTACTCCGCTAAATCGTGCTCCAGCGTGCTTTTAAACTATTTGCTGTTAAAATTGTCAGTTGTACACTGCATTTTGATTCGCTGCTCCAATTCAAGGTACACAAATTCATTGTTGCCATCACATTGAAAGAGAGAGAGCGAAATGCAGTAGGGGCAAGTATTTCTAGATGTGAGAGCGCTAGTCCCGATTATTTATGCTCTCTTTTG
Source organism: Diadema setosum (assembly GCA_033980235.1). Taxonomy (NCBI): domain Eukaryota; kingdom Metazoa; phylum Echinodermata; class Echinoidea; order Diadematoida; family Diadematidae; genus Diadema; species Diadema setosum. The sequence continues at coordinate 22,954,074 of CM067071.1, read as the reverse complement.
TCAAAGCACCTAATTTCCACCTGTAGTTAAGCGCATAACTTCTCGGCGGTGCCGCGCATCCTTCAAAGGAGAGCAGGAGTTGTCTCTCCTTTTCTTACACCTCCCTGGACTAAGTAATTTTTGGCCTAAACTTCTTTTACTGTTGGTATTAATGTTGCCTGACTGTTCCATCATCTCATTTGTAGTTTGAAATAAAGAGGCTGTTATGACTCATACATGTACAATGAACACTAGTTGTTATCATTACGTGTTATAAGATTAAATTAATGTGCTGCAAAATAAAATGTAAAGCTGGAGCGAGATGCTTTCACTTTAAATTAGTGCATAATTATTTGTTTTGTAAATGTTACTGGCCTTGTACATTGTTATTGTAGAAGATGCCTATATATCTGAAATAACTGGTTAGATATCATAATATGAAACTCCATGTACATTTAATTCATTGCCAGAATGGAAAAGTGCTTGACACAAAATTTGACCCTTATACTGCCAATAATTGTTCATGTGCTTTCCTATTTGAAGTGTACTTAAATAAGAGAGACATACAATGCACTACTGTAAAATAAAAGCAGAAGTTAGTTGATCTATATATTATACAAATTACATTTTCACCCTGAAGTGACCAAAGAAAACTAGAAGTAGGAGGTACCACCACAAAGGAACTTAGTGATTTGTCAATGTCTTGGTGGGTCAAAGGTTGCACTCTCAGCTCTTGTAGTTGAGTGATGACCTGAGCCCCAGTGTGCAGACAAGAAGCCCAGTGTGGATTTAACCTTTGACCTCTGCACTCTGCCACAACCCCTCTCTGGGGTGCCTTTTAGTCTTGGAAGATCAGACCCAGTTTCAAGAATTCTCAAATTTAGTAGCCTTTGATAGGATTAGTACTGTATGTATTGTACATGAACATTTTTAATACTTTTCTACAAGATGGGTTTGGCACAAGGGTTGGCAAAAGTTTTAAGGCCATCTTACCTGAAAGACTTAACCAAGCTGTACTGTACAGGAACAGGTCATTACAAAAGATATTTCATCCTCTTGCCTGAATGCCGTCCCATTTCCAAGGACAAGTGCAGATTCATTGGACTTGTCCGGCAGCAAGTTTTGTTTGCCCCAGACAAATGGATAGATTCATTTTTTGGCACTCTGTGGTAATGCTCTCTACTGTGGCAACAGCTGAATTTCTTGCTTGATTTCTTCTTGTTGCCATTGTAGTAGCAGTTGTATGTCGCAAGTTAATCACTGCATACTGAATATATCAGGTAGTAGTAGCTTCTGGTGTCTATCACAACATGCGCTTACTGCACTTAGACATTAAAGGGATTGTATAGTTTTGGTTGAGGCCTAACTTTAGGATTTCTAACATTCTTTTTCTTTTTTTTTGTTGTTGTTGTTGTAAGAATTGAGAAAGCCCATATGAAATATGAAAGAGCATGTAATTCCAAGAGGGATTCATAAATTGGTTTTGAAATGGCTGAGGTATCCAAAACAGAGCAATCCTGGTAAATGGTGGGACCCACCTTTTATCAGGATCACTTTGTTTTACTTCATGTTTGAATTTCTTAGCCAACCCAAAGCTGATTTTCATCTAATAAACTTTGAATTCCCTTCAGAATGGCATGCACTGTGTTCATTTATAAGTGGTTTCTTGGTATCTCTCAAAAACTGAAGCCCAATCCTCATCTCCACCAATACTATACCACCCCTTTAATATACAATGCTAAACACATAATAAAATCATTAGATGCAACATGACAATAATCTCCACGCTGCAAGATACAAAGAGTACATCAGGTAGAACAAGGTGCTCAAGACTTGAGAGTAGACTGCTCTGGGCTTCTTGAAAGATTTGTTTTCAGCTGGATTCATTGGAAGTCATGGTGATACGTGATCAGTTTGTGTAAATTGCCATCATTTTTAACCCATGCCTACCAATTTCAATGCTGCTGCTGGAAAGGATATACCGTGATACTGACTGCTTGCAAAGAGTACAGCACAGAGCTTTCAATTCAAGTGATCCAGTTGTACCAACTGTTGTCTTAAGATGTCTTCAACTGGATTTTGGAAATTCAGAAGCAAGTGTATTAGGGTGTGGAATATTTACAGTGAGTTTGCACATGCACATACGAGGTGGTAGAAAACCACACCAGTGTCTTTTATAGCCAGCATGGTATAGCAGGCAAAAGTACACTTCTGAAAACATTGGCTTATTATATGCCTACATGATGTGCGAAGACATTTACATTCATGATGTGCAAACGTACACAAGCTGTTATGCTTTCTTAAAGCAATAACGTGCTGTCTGCGAGCAGCGGCCTACAGTACAGTTGTGGGTGGGTTATAGACCACCCTCGCCCAGCAGTACAATGGTGGATATGTATTACTAAAGATGATTTCATTGCATCATGATCGGTAGATGAATTTCCATTTTTTTTTTTATCTTCTGCAAAGTAGTAGATATTGAAAAAAAAAAGTTGGTGTGGAAACTCCTCAAAAGATGTGGACAAGGTCGAGGAAAACAAATTTTGTATATTTTTATCGGGATTTTGAAAAAAAAAGTAAATAGTAAAGAAAAAAAATGAGGCACCAAAATTGGATGCCCACAAGGACAGGATACTACTTTCTTTTTTATGCCCCCACCACGAAGTGTCGCCAGAGGCATTATGTTTTCGGGTTGTACGTCCTTCCATCCGTCCTTCCATCCATCCGTCCGTTCATTCTCAATAAAACCCAAAATAACTAACATTGCGAGCTCGAGAATAATTTCTCCTTCAATTTGCTGTATAGATTTTACCATTTGATGGCTTCTGGGGTAAAATATTGTGATTGTCCTGCAACACTTCCCCAGCGGTTTTGCGTAAACATGCTGTTTACTTTATGCAAATTAGGCAGGGAGGTTGAAAGCTTTTGCCGAGTTAATTGCACGGTATTGCCGAGCCTGATTAAACCTACTTCAAGGAAAGTGAACAATCACCACATTTGTGATGAACATTTCATTTTAATTTTTTGCCAATTACATGAAACTGTCATCACACATTGACATGACGTACTATGGACTATTGGGAGAACCATGCATTATGGCGGAGGCATACCAGTTGCCATAGCGACATTTCCAGTTTACTTTTACATTTCTAACTTTCAATGTGATGCCATAAAACTGAATGCTGAAGATGGGGCGGGGCAGCATGAGGCACAGGGACATCAGCTCCTATCCTGGCTTCAAGGTCAAAGTATGTGGGGAAGGGTTTGGCAGGAAAGAAGAAATTCAGTTCTTCTCTGGCTTTGAAGAATACATGTTAATATCTTGGTGGGTAGACAGTAAAGAAAATTCACTTCTCTCCAAGGAAGAAGGATTTTTTCTTCTTTTTCTTGAGGGGGGGGGGGGAGAGGAAAAGATGGTGGAGATGGTGAGAGAAAGAAAACAGAGTTTAGTTCTTGATTTTATTGAAGGATGAAGGATTTTTCGAGGGGGGCAGGATGGAAAGGGGTTGATGATGAAGGAAAGTCAAAGAGAAAGGAAGAGGATTCAGTTCTTCTTTGTGTTCTTAGATGAAATGCTAGGGGAGGTAGATTGAGAAAGAAAGAATGACTTCAGATCGCTGTGCTTTGAGGTAGAATGATTTGGGAGGGAGGGAGGGAGAAAGAGGATAGGCTGAGAGAGGGAGAGCATTTACTTCTTCTGTGTGCCTTAGAATGATGGGGGAGGGAGATCGAAAAAGAAAGAATTCAGTTCTTCTCTTTACTCCAAAGAGGAAGGATTTGTTTGGGCGAGGGTGGGGGGTAGTGGAGTCGGTTGTGATGAGCCTTAAATTGCCAGAAAGCCTAGAAAAGCTGCTGCACCTAGTGAATAGCCTAGTCCCTAAGCATGATAAATGACTTCATAAATCAAGTGGAAAAATAATGAGAAACCATTTGTTCCCATGAATTCAGAATAGGTATAGACTTTTTCTTCTACTTACCTCTTCTATGCCTGTATCATTAGAGGAAGCTAAAAGATGCAGGTGGGTATTTTGTGTACCCTCATTTTCCCTCCTTTTGTTTGGGTGGAATGACTTATTTTTGTATTGCAATGTCTACAAGATAGTTGTACATTAATTTATCTCTCCTTCTGTTAGAACTGGCTTGGAGAATTGTTCTGCCCTTTGCTTCCAGAGTCATAATAGATTCTGAATTTTGTCTGCCTGAAAAGAGATAGCAGCTTCCATGGGCCAGCCCTCATTGGGGCCTCAAGATGAAATGAGCTGATCGCATTTTAAAATTTAGTGAACTCCAAATTCTTAGGATCACAACTCTCAATTTACAATCAAATTGTGAAATATACCCTGTGGGTCCAAAGACAATCAGCAAGCACCACATGTATTGAAAGAGAGGGGGAAAAATTAAAATCGTCCATATATCCTTGCCATATTTAGAATAACCTACAAGTATTATGAGCTGTAATTTAATGTACTGGTATGCTATTTCTTACCAATTGTCAGTAAGATTAGATCATTATATACATGTTATGCAAATTGTATTCAGATTTACTAGATCATGGTTTAAATTGATACAAATCTGTAGTCTAGAAGACAATGTTGTGATTATTAATTACTCCAATTATTTATTTCGTAGTTGATACTTAATCTCATGAAGACTATTTGCATGCATAATTTGTATACTGACACCCGAAAAGAGAAAAAATCCAGAAAACATATAGTTAGGTGCCCTCCTGTTTGTATAGTAGGTCTGTGCCCTAAGCAAGTGGGCTAGCAGGCTTTACTGCTCTACTAACTAACATTTCTTCATTGCAGAATTACTGTACATGGTCTAACATAATCATGCATCCTGTGAAGAAGAACATGGAGAAATCTTGCATGATCAATTAATTCTAAATGACAGGATTGATACAAGCCCAAAATGGCTCAAAAATACTTATCAGTAAGACAGTAAGGTACATGTAAGTTAAAAACCAATAAGCAAAATAGAATTGACATTGTTGATGTTGTCTTTTAATATGCATATTGTTCCATGTATTTTCACCACTCTTTCTTCTCCCCTCCTTTCCTATTTTGTATCCTAATTGACAATGGATAAAAGCATATCTCATGAAGGGTGCTGCTCTGTTTTTGTGTGTACACTGTTTTTCTCCTTTTCAGTCAGTATTTGAGACCAGTAAAATGTGTAGTCAAATATTAATTTGCCCTTGAGTGGTAAGTATTTATAATCTGTTCATTAGGTCATAACATGTATCACTCAGGAGTGGTTGAAACATTATGAAAAGTTAGCATACATTGTAAATTTTACTATGGAGCATTTAGTTTGGAATTCATCATCTATTTGCCACAATGTGTTGTTCCTCACAACATTGGGCATAATAATCATACAGTATCTGTACCAGTATGTACAAGAGTGGTGCTGAAAGTTATCCGGAGATGAAATTTGTGAACATTGCCCAAGTTTACCCTTACTTACAAGCTACCACAGTATATTTCACAAAGATCCACATGTCCATGTAACTAAAAAATTATGTTCCAATTACCAAATGTGATATGCTTGCAGCATTGTTATTGAAGTGTTGATTAGGCCTCGTGACATTATAGTTGAATTGTTTATGTAGCCTCAAGAAAAAACAAAACTTTTGCAATGCAGAGCAAAGTTTTATAATGTACTTGGGTCCTGCCTCTTGGGTTTGCTTGTGTATTGTGAAGACAGCAGTGATGAGAAGACGGGTACAATTGTTTGAGAATATGAACCCTATCCATCATGTAGACAGGTGCAACAAAGGAAGCTGAGCATTGGGTTCCAGTATGGTTGGCTGCTTCCATAAAGCCACTTTTCTCTCTCCCTCTCTTCCTTCTCTCTCTCTTTTTCTCACAAATTACAAAAAAAAAGAGATAACATTTTTGTTATTTCTTTTGAACTGCTCACGATATCTGAAGGACTATGCCTTGTTTATCAACTTGTTCACCCATGATCACCCATCAATTACAAGTTTGTTGAAATCGTACAATACCAATCATACAGGAGGAGGACAAATTATTGTCAGTGTAATTATTTACTGACTGCAAATAGTCAGGAGATCCATGTTGTTGTTTTTTTTTGCTTCCCAAGTTTGTTTTCAAGCCTATTTTTATTTGTGTTTATGTATTGACTATTTTCAAGCCCATCGGTTTTATTGCACATTGTATAGTAGAATGTGATTGTCTGTCTACTCACGCCCCCCCCCCCCCCCCAATCAAACAAGGAGAAATTCTCATTTTGTCAACACCATGCTCTTAAACATCGTACGTTAAGTGGTGAGATTATGGGGGATTTAGCTACCTGGATTTGTTTTAATTTGGTCTGTGTATCTGGCAGACAACATGCATACAAATAGGCCTATAGGACAACATAGTAAATATACCTTACTATGGCTCTGAATCTCATTTTCTAGCCACATCTATGGATAGGATTAGAATATCATATGGTAAAAATGATTTGGTTGGAATTCATTATTTAAGATAAATGAACATTTGTTTCAAAGTCAAAATACAAGGTCATAAAATTTCTAGGAATGTCACTTTCCTAATTTAACTTCACTTGGTGCATACGTGTGTGAGAATGCAGTGATTGCGGGAGTGGGGGTGATTTGTTATAGTCAGCAGTAATTAAATCGCTTTCCTTTCGATTTGGAAAATATATTAGTTATGATTATCATTCTCGCAGTTCCATAGCAACTTGTATTGAAAAATGAGCATGCGAACATACAGTATGTGTACTCTTATGTTTTTTGAGACCTATGTGAAATGAGAGGAAACCTGGACAAGATGTAATGTGGCTTCTTGAACAAATGCCTTGACTCGAGGGAGGTGGGAGCTATGTCAAGAGAAGTTAGTCTCTCTTCACCTTGTCAAGAAAAACATCAATAATCTCTCATTCAGAATCACAAAAGAAAGTCAACATTATGCTGACTGTGGTGATGATTGGTTAAAGGAGCTGTGAACATAGAGAGGAGTCAGGGAGAAAAAGGAGGAAAATGGGCTTTGGGGAGACATTACTATTCCTGTGTTGATTTATCTGACATGCCTCCAGTTCCTGCATGAAGGGAAATACCTTTTATACAGAGGAAATGACAGATGGGCTTCCCCTTCCCACTTTACCCTCATGAAGAGAGTTTGTGCAGGTCACAAGGCTCTTGTCAGACTGTGCTGTTTGCTCTCTGTATCCCCCTGCCTGCTGCTCCCCACCACCCCTCCTTTGCACTCTGTAACCTGACCCTCTGACCCTGCACCTTTTGTTCTCTGTTTGCTTCTATTGTCATCTCTCCTTCACTTTTGTGCTGTTGTTGCTCCAGCATCCCTTTTGATTGATGGGTGCAGAAACCGTGTCTACTACCCAGAAACAGACAAAACTCTGCCTGTCCTGTTCCCAATACTGTCTATTCATAGCCTGCAGCTGTAGTGAAGTAGACAGCATTATGTGATTCAAATTGTTTTCTCTTCTTTCTTTTTTTTTTTAATGGCTGATGTGATAGGTTGTCTTCTGTTCTTGTTTTTATGTTTTAAAAGGAGGCGGAAGGATGTATAACTTACTCATCTAGAAGATATGATATAGGCCTACACTATACAATGTAAATCACAAATGAATTATTAAAGGGTGTGTACAGTTCTGGTCGAGGTGAGGATTTAGCTTTTAACGTTTTGCGAGATGTTCAGAAACCACTCTATGAGATGTCAAAGAGCATGCAGTTCTAAGGGGTATCAAAAGTTTATTCGATGAAAATTGGTTTTGAAATGGCTGAGATATCCATAACAAGGTGAAACAAAGAGATCCTAATAAAGTTGTGGCATGTCGCCTTTTATTATTAGCACTTTTTTGGATATCTCAGCCATTTGAAAACCAATTTTCATCAAATAAACATTGAATCCTTCTTAAAATTACATGCTCTTTCATATTTCATAAGAGGCTTTTCATTATCTCACTTAGGAATGTTCAAAACATGAATCCCCACCTCAACCAGTACTGTACAGTCCCTTTAAATAGAACCATTTTGAAACCTTCAAACTTCATCACTTATTAGCCACAGTCACACTGGCAAAAGATCAAGAAGTTTAAGATCGCAATCTTTAACCTGTTGAGGATGAGTCCCGAGTATACTCGGGCAAGTGTCTATGGGAAATGTGTGTTTTAGCAAAATTAAACCGTCCTCAACGGGTTAAGTTCTCACAGTTTTACCAGTGTGACCGCAAATTTCCCATGAAACTTCTCATGAAACTTCCCACTCAAACTAAGGATATTTCCCCCACCCCCGCCACGCTTCTCGATCTTTTGCCAGTACGAACGCTAGAAACTGAAACCTTGTGAAGTTTGTCACGTGACCAGTCCACCACCTGTTTGCTGGTTGTGCTTTTGAAGTGCTTGGCCACTGTGATGTACAGGTGTTCATTGTTACGTCACAATCACTAGCCATCAGATTGCATACTCTATCTTCTTCCTTGTGCACACTCTCTAATGTTCCAAACTTCTTGATCCAGAGACGGAGAAGTTTGACTGCCAGTGTGGACGGATAACGAAAGATCGTGTAGGCTTCGCGATCTTATATTAAACTTTGCAATCCTTCGCCAGTCTGAATTATTTTCTGTGTATTTTTTGTTGTTGTTCGTTATAATGGAGTAGTGACATTGATTGCAACTGTACATAGAAATTTTTATAAGATTATGACATTACCTCCTACTCCACCCATTGACATGTACACAAACACATTCAAATTATATCATAGTTTAGTAACTAACACCCCTTTGAGTCAATAGGGAGCTTTAGATTTTAGACGCGCGGACGTTCAGAGGGAAAAAACATGTTCTGAGCGTGCGCAGAAGCGCGCGTCAAGTTGATCTATTTTTAGCTTGCGTCGCCTGAGTTTTTCACTACGTGTACCAGGCTATTTTTACGTCCGCACAATTTGCAATGTAGAGAGCTACTTCATGCACCGATCATATGGGGGCGCGATTTTATCTTTTATACGTTGCGTCCCAGCGTAATCTAAAGCTACTTTTCAACGCGACGCAGGGGAGAGGAGAACGTCCAGCGCACTCGTCGTCTCAAACGTCCGCGCGTCAAAATCTAAAGCTCCCTATTGTTGCAAAGTTTTTACAAAACTTCAGTAGTACGGTAACACCAATTTTCTTTTATTTTATGTCAAAGAAAAAGGTTAGAAGGTGAAGGATTTATGTAGAGGTTAGTAGGAGACTTAGTTAGCTTGATGATAATATTACCTGCTCCAATTTGCATAATATGTGGTTGCGGCAAATTTTGTAGAATCAAAGAGGCATGGTATTTTGTGACATCATAAGTTACTTATTTTAGGTCTGATTTTTTATAAACCTCTACCATTCTGTTGGTCTCACATATCAAAACAACTTGAATATACTGTAAAACCAGATACATTCGTCTCATGAAACTTCCGCGAATTTGAGCTGATGGCCTTTTTTGCGGTATGAAACTTTTGTGATTTGCTGACCATGAAAAAAAATTATGAGTACTCAGTACCTGTAGATTTATATAAAATCTTTGTAGTACTCCGTATTTTGGGGCTTTTATTAAATGAATTATGACATTGTCAGAGAAGACCAGTATTTGATTTGATGCCTACTAAACACAGTTGCATTAAATTTGGAAGTGCACTTGCCATCATATTTGATTACATGCTAGGTCTACCGGTAAATGCTACAGCATCGGTACAAGTCAACTTACTTGTATGGTGTATAGTCTTGTACTGGCTTTTGAATAATGCATTGTGTGGACAAAACCTTGTGTGAACAAAACCTTGTGTGAATCTTGGCTCAAGAAAGTCTTAAGAGTTTCATACATGCAAAAATTTCTGGTTTTACAGTTGTATGCAATTCAACAGACTTGTCACATGTCAGTTTTTGTAGAAAGACAAGTTTCAAAGCATCCCAGAGGCAGTACTTGGAAAAAACAAAAAACAAAAAACAACAACAACAACAACCAAAAAAAAAAAAAAAAAAAAAAACCAGAAGGAAAGAAACAGCATGTAATGCTTCTATTACATATGTGAGTATATTTGGTATGCTGATTTGGTATTGGCTAAAATAATTACAGTTGGCATCATGGACAACTTACAAAGCAAAGTGATTTTATGGAGTTATTAGGCAAACATATGGTGGGCCACCCATAGATGCATGTGATGAGTATAGATGGAGAGCATGATAAAAAAAGAATGTGTGTGTGTGTGGGGGGGGGGGGGGGGAGGGGTGAATGTGCAAATTAAGGAGAAAAAGGAGACTAAGTCTAATCTGAATTTGAAACAATGAGATAAAAATAAAGGGGCAGAAAGTAGGAAAAAGAAAAGCGACACTAAAAGAAAGGGATTTGAGAGAAGAGAAAAAGGGGCCTGGCAAAGTGATATGGAAGACTACTTGCAATCATGTTTACAAAGAGAGAAAATGAAGCAAAGGGAGAAAAATCATGGACTCCATGTAGCCATCTGAGAAGAAAGGAGGGGTAAGAATATCATGAAAATGAGAAAATGCATTTTAAAGCCATTGTTGGTTTGTGACTGCTGCGTACATTAAGTCCTAACGAGATAACATAAATCACAACCAAGCTTCTGGGTAACTTTGCCTTGTGTTATGAATTGATGCTAATTGAAAGCGACACAATTGAATCTTCCTTTCAAATTTGTATGTATCGCATGATGTGATCTGAATGTATTTTGTTCCTCTCTTTTCTATCTAGGTGGTTTATGGTGAATGTACTCTGTAATCTAAGATGCAATGAAAGACAGCAAGGCATATGATGAGTAATGCACATAAAAAATTGTGCACATATTGTGGAAAAAAAAATTTACGTAAATCTGCGTATATGAGCAAGTATAGTACAGATGTGTTTTGATTAATCAGAGGAAATAAGTCTTGAGATTTGATGCTCATCTCTGTGTTTTGCTCATGAGTGGGAGCATTCCAGAGTCATCACATTTCTTTGATTTGCGTGGAAAACCCTCTGTCTTTGTCTTTTAAAGTTTTCATTTCCTATCTTAACTAAAAAGAACTGATTTTCAGTAAGTAGTATTGACAATACAATGTGCTTTGTCGAATTATTCACAAAACAAGAATGATCTAAAAACTTGAGAGTGCAGTACAATGTACATGAACCTCTTTGATCAAAGAGATCACTGTGTGTCCGTGTGTTGCCCCTGTATCCCTTATGCGGGAGGGGGGGGGGGGTATATTGCATAAGTTTGCTATGCCATTACCAAAGGATCTCTTTAGATTTGTGGTCTGTGTACAGTGTAGGGTCCAAATGCTAACAGCTCTTTGACTGCATCATAACATACATTGTACATCACTATTTTAATCAAAGTTTAGATTTACATATTATATACAATGTTATGATAGTGAGCATACAACAAGCCATTACTAAATGTAATGTACAGTATTATATGTGTATGGCTCAGTGTAAATCAGTCTTTTCTTTTATAAAATCATGTAGCTTTGAAGGTGGTAGAAGAATTAATTGGCAATCTTTGAATTTATTCAAATTTATTCTTAGTTGAGAGGGTTTTTTTTTTTTTTTTTTTTTAAAGAGACATTCCACAAAGACATGAATAATGCTTTTAGTGGGCGATGCACTACTTGTACATTTAATGTGTATTTCCAGCAAGCTTTTATGTGTTCCAGTGATATGAGCTTATCTTAAGGTATCTCTACATAAGCTCATAAGTTAGAACGATGTCCATACTTACAGACCTGCATGTACACTGTAGGTGTATGCCCAGATTGATTTGATTAATTGCATGTTCTTGAGTTTAATATAGGGCAAAATTAATCTGCTTCAGGGCACTTCAAACCCCAAGCTTTACTGAATAGGATAGAAAATTTGATGAAGAAGGTAGTGTTTTACTTCAGAGTACCACTTTCATTATCAGACAGTCAGATAATTACAGCCTGTAGATACCTGATGATTATAATGTCATGAGTATACAACATAATGATTATGGTGATTATGATGATGATGATGATAATTTTGATATTGTCACCCTCATTTTTGTTTTGTAATGGGGTTGAGACTGGATATGAAGAGAGATCCAATGATTTATATCAATGATCAAATTTATGAACTTCCATGGGGCTCAGTGAATTGTGTAATTAATATTCTGACAGTTTTATTAGGAATTGTAACATGTATGATGCACCCTGAAACAGTATGTGATGAGTTGAACACAAAGTAATTTGAAATGACAGTTTAAATTCAGTGATATTGTAATGTCCTTGAAATTCCAGAGGAATGGCCTCGTGGTCTTTTATTTCTAATTTGCTTTTTTCAGCTCCTAATTTAGTTCAATAATTTGTTGTTTTCTAAAACATTGCCAGAGCCCATATGGTATTGGCATTTCAATCAAGTATTATTGTAGTTATGGCATACTATGGTTTTCACCTTGGGATACAATGCTTAGTTGATGTTTAAGCCAAATGCTCAGACTGGCAGCTTCATGTAAATTTTTGAATGAAAATTAGTCTATTATTGCCACGAAACGATTATATTGCAACAAGATGCAGGTATACCTTTCAGCAATATATTAGTCTCCTCAAAATGTTTTAATTGAAGTCGAGTTGTGCTCATTTTCAGCAGCATCAATATCAAGCAAATTGGACATATAGATGACTTTTGTCTTTGTCTATTAAGTATTTACAAGCATATTTATAGATTATTGAGATGTTACAAACTTATATCCACCCATTTTACACTTGCCATTATCATATCGTGACATTCTTGCATATTGTATTTTTTACAAACTCTCTTGTGAAATAGCATTATGTGTATTTTGATTTTTTTTTTCAAGCATCAGGAATGTCTTCATCAGAGACAAAATTACTTTGTGAAGGATTCATCAATGATTATGATTATAATAATAATGGCCATGATGATGCAGGTAAAATATCATCAACATTGTCATTGCTATCATTATCATTTCCATCATGAAGATGACCATTACGATATATGTTATCACGGTTTGTATTGTTATCACTTCTTGTGTCCTCATTATCAAATATCTGTTTCAATTTTACCCCTGCTATGTCCAGGCCCCCAGGAGCTGCTGCTGCTGGCGCGTCGTAAGGATATCAGGAGGATATCCCTGGACACGCCCGACTACACTGACATCAAGCTCCCACTTGAGGACATCGAACATGCCATCGCTATTGACTATGACCCTGTTGAGGGTTACATCTACTGGACGGATGATGTGGTGCAGGCAATACGGAGAGCAAAGTTGGATGGATCAGGTCAGCTGTCATGAATAGTGATTCACTGTGTTGTTTTTAAGCTGCATACTTCTCCTTGAGAAGAAAAAGAAAATACCTTTGCCTTATCAATTCTCGGCTTAAGCCTATCCCTGTTTCTCTCTTCTCATGGGCTGTTGTGGAAAGTTGGCTAACCTGCCCATTGTTCAGGGCTTTCTAGTACTGCAATTTGGAAGGGTTAGTATTGGCAGTTGCATTTCTTAGCAGTAAAAGGTGAGGTTGAGCATGCCAAGAATAACAGAAAATGAGACCCTGATGTTAATTAGTGTGAGATTTTGCAGTCCTCATGAATTTTCATTCCTTTC